>VZRU01008467.1:21708-86661 GCA_013398155.1 Pedionomus torquatus
CAGATGATAAAAACCAGCTTTGCGAGACCGTTGATTTTTCACTCGGTCTCTAAATTTCTCCATCTGCTTCCACAGATGCAGAGTGACCCAGCAGCACACGAAACAGTTGTCATAAGCCACGCAGCGGCTGTCCAGGGATCTTTCCCCAGCCAGTGGCTTCTTGTGGTTTTTGGTTGGGTTTTTTTTTTTTCAGCCAGGTTTAATTTTCTATATCCTGAAACTCACAAGGCTTATTTTGCTCTTCTTTTTCTACCGTTTCCTTTGTATTTCCCCCAGCAGAGCTCCTCTCTCTGCCTGAATTGCGTGCCCTGAGCAGCAAACAGGCAGGTGGCAGGGCGTGCTGTCACTTGGCACTATAGATTTTCGTGCAATTAGCCCTTGAGTAATGGGCCCTCGACACTTCATCGGTTTTAAAGATCAGGGGACCCGCATTGCTCGCGGATAAACTAAACTAGACTTCTGGTGCAAGGTTTTATATCAGAGCAGGCATTTAAAAGAAACATGATGGGGAAGTGTTATGTTCCCCAATAAAATATATAATGAATGACTTGACTTTCTGTTCCCCTTTGTGTTCAGAAAAAGGCAGACGGAAGAAAAATAGTTGAAATGGGTTTGGTTTATATTTTTTTCGCTTCCTTTGCTGTTCAAATGTCTTTGAAATGTCAGGATTTATAGAGGTAGAGGTGCTGTTTTGTTTTTCTGCTCTTTCTCTCTCCCATTTCTCTTTTTTCAATCCCGTATTTCAGGATTTCCGTAGTGGATCCAGGTCAGGGCAAGAAATCAAATCGTCGCTGTTTCTAGCAGATTTTCCCTTCGAACTCCTTTTTCAAGAATCTAGCTAAAACCAGCAAATAGTGGCTGTTGAGCCCAACCTGCTTGATGCTTTAAAGGGAGCCAAGTTGTTCAGCAGCTCGTTGTGCAGAGCAGCTTCTCTGCTCTGGGTTCTCTTCTACTTTTTGGTTCCAAAGGCAAGCTGCAGCTGGTTAGATCCTCACTAGTGTACGTGGGAGGAGATCATAGAGTCGTAAAATTGCCAAGGTTGGAAGGGACCTTTCAGATCATGGGGTCCAACCATCAACCCAGCACTACCCAAACCACCACTGACCCATCTGCCTCAGCACCACGTCTGCCCAGCTTTTAAATACCTCCAGGGATGGTGACTCCACCACTGCCCTGGGCAGCCTCTTCCAAGGCTTGACAACCCTTCCTGTGAACAGTTTTTCCCCAATCTCCACCCTAAACCTCCCCTGAGGCCATTTCGTCTTGTCCCATCACCTGTTCCTTGGGAGAAGAGACCGACCTCCCTGGCTGCCCCCTCCTTTCAGGGAGTTGCGGAGAGTGAGAAGGTCTCCCCTCAGTCTCCTTTTCTCCAGGCTGAACACCCCCAGCTCCCTCAGCTGCTCCTCACAAGACTTGTGCTCCAGATCCCTTGCCATCAGAGATACACAAAAATACTTCTTAACTCAGCACTTCAATGCTGAGGATGTTGCTATGATGAGGATTGCAGAGAAGGGAAACAGTTAAAAAAAAAAAAAAATCCTCACTTATGCTCCTATAAAAGTTCATTGATGATAGAGCTGGACTGACAACTGTTTATCTCTAACCAAAATGTCTAGTCTGGCCTCTTCCCTTGGGCATCCAGGGCAAGTCCATTGAGTTTGAATGTAGATCTGCTGCTTTGTCGTGACTCTATGCCAAAAGATAAGTAGGATGTGGACAAGGGGAGCTGTAGCCCTTGACTCTTCGGAATGTTCCTTGCTCAGATCTGTATGTTAAGGATGTGATATAACCCTGTGATTTGATAAGGAGCTGAAGACAGCGTGTTCCCCACCTCCCAGATTACTCACAAATAGTGGAGGGAGAGGAGAAAATGAGTCTCCCCATCACAGCACTCCATCTTGCTTTTTTTTTTTTTCTCTTCCTTCTTTTATCTATTTTGTGAGGCCGTACAGTAGCTGCATGTGTGCTGATATCTAGAGCAAAGAGGCATCTCTGCAGGCAAAGAGTACCGGAGAGAGGTAGCTGGGTCATTCTGACTGTTTAGTCTCGTTGTAGCTGATTAAGCAGGGACAGACCCCCGTGTTGTTGTGACGTGGGAATCAAAGGCATCGAGTCCTCTCTGGTGAAATAGTGTTTAAAGGGAAGAGACGGGGGAAAATAAACACAACACTGGTAACCACTTCAACAAAATGCAAATACAATGGAAGAGACTTTTGTGTCTCCTGGTGCGTTTGAGAGCTGGGGTTCACAGCACACGTAGGTTACTCTTGATGAAAACGTTTTTGACGGCTTTTTGTCAAAGCCCTTCTGAGCTTTAACTGCTTCTCTTCATCATAATGGGTTTTCCTGATAGATAACCCTGCTTGAACCTTCTTAACCAAAATGATTCCAAGCTTTATTTCTTTAGAATTTAAGAATGTGGTTTTTATGTTAATGCTTTTACTGTGGATGCTGAGCAGTACCCAGAGGGTTGAAGCATTTATTATTGTTAATAATATGTGTTTAATAGATCTGCTTTCTTCTGGAGATTGCAAAGAACTTGATTAATTCTGCAAATGGGGATTATTTCACCTGATAATGAAATGTCCTCATCTCACGGGCAAGAAGAGCAATAGGATGGGACATAGCAGTTCAGCAGGAGAAATACAGAATAGTTCATGCAGCAGAGGAGGAATCAGACCGGGGGAGCGAAAGCCCCGGCCTCCTTCCCCTGTTATCCCCAAGATGTGTGATTTTTGGTCAGACTGGCAAGAAGAAGGATAAGAAGAAGATAAGTCCTCTTGCTCAAAGGCTGAGAGCAAGCGGCTGAGTGGGGAGGGTCAGTGAGCTCAGGCAAACCCCAGCCTCCGGGAGAGCTTGCCCTGGCACAGCTGCATCGGTACCCGCTGGCTGCCCGGAGCCTGGGCATCACTGGAGCGTTGACATCCAGGTCCAGGTGGGCTACAAGAAGTCCCTCTGTGGCTTGTTGCACTTCAGTAAATCCTGATCTACCATAAGCAAACCAATTAAATGAATAAAAGATTATAATCTATATCCACAAAGATATTTACATACTTAATTCTCATTGATTTTTTTTTTCCCCTTCTTTGAGGATCTGCATTGTATTATTTTATTCAGATAATTGTTGTAGGCACCTTATTTCTGCCTTACTACTGAAGCTCTCAAGTGAAACTCTGCTAACAGATGGGTGATAAAAAAGGCTAGGTTTTTATTCCGGGTGCATTCACTCTCCTAGAGTTCAGAGTCCTAAAAATCCCCAGCAGATATTTAGGAGGGGGTGAAGTTCCAACATTTTCATTTGGTGTGTCTTTGGAGACTTTTGAACTGCAGAACATCGCAGATGCTGAGGGGGACAAAGGAGAAGTTGGTGGTGGGAGGGGGTGAAATTTTGTCAAGAAATGTGGACAAGAAGCTGTTTAACTTGTGCGTGCAGGAAAAGGGGATGAGAAGCCCAAGACTTTCAAACTGGAGAAGGGAGGGATGTAATCTCAGTACTGTCTGAAGCACTGGGCATGCTCTTTCTGCGTGAGGTCTTCATCTAATAACTTCCAAGTGACTGAATCAGAAAGGCTGCAGGTAAAAATTTCAAATACAACAAACAATTTTCATGTCACTGAAACCTGGATATCCAAATAGCCTTTGCTATCTTTTGTTTACTTCGGTTAGTTTCAAGCAGGCAACAGACTCAAAGTTTAAGTTTAAAAAATGTCAAAAAAATTAGAGCAGGTGGAGATTAGAGTCATAGGGAGGTGGGGAAGGGTAATTTGCACGGAACAACTGAATCTGTGCAAGTAGGAGCAACTAGTTTTTATGTTGTCTATCAAAAATACATCGGGCAGAGCATCTGCTGGGGCCCACAGGAGAGACCAGGTCAGTCTGTGCAGAGGATTTGCTGGGAAGGCATTCTTTATTTCTGCCGTGTTTGATTTTTTTTTTTATTTTTTTTTTCCACTCTGCTGTGTGAAAGGTGCCCTGCTTGACATCCCGCAGCCCTGGGGTAGGACACGCAGGGTTCATGTTTAGCCTCAGAAGGCAGATGTTTGATAGGGTGCTGGATTTCTCTTTGTGCTTATCGGTGAATACATCTTGTCTCAGAGCGGGAGTGAATTACAATATTTGAGTCTTCTGGCAAGAGGGTTTTGTAAGACAGACTGGTAAATTTAGCGAATTTGTATTTCTGTGAATTGCAGACATTTCAGCGAAAGCAACAGGAATTATTAGTAGAAAACAGTCCCCAGAAATCCGTAGTAGGAACAAACTGACTGAACCTGTAATATGTGAGCATCTCGGTGTCTTTGTCTAAAACACATTTAGCAATGGTATGGATGCTGAGTCCACAGGTGAGAGTGTGATTGGCGTCGTCAATGCAAAGTTTAAGATGTTCTGGGAAAAGTTAAAGTGGAATATTGTCAGGCTCCAGGTTTCTGAACTGCCCATTGCTTGGGTGGAGCTACTGAAACGTCCCTGGAAGTGTTGAAGGCCAGGCTGGATGTGGCTTGGAGCAACCTGGGCTGGTGGGAGGTGTCGCTGCCCAAGGGGGAGACCTTAGAAAAAGCCCCCTAAAAGGGGCTTTTCGGGACTGGAAGGGGCCTCTAAGGTCTCTCATCGTCTTCCAAGGTGGTGAGACCCTGGCCCAGGTTGCCCCGAGAAGCTGTGGCTGCCCCATCCCTGGAGGGGTTCAAGGCCAGGCTGGATGGGGCTTGGAGCAACCTGGGGTGGGGGGAGGTGTCCCTGCCCAGGGCAGGGGGCTGGAACTGGATGATCTTGAAGGTCCCTTCCAACTCAAATCATTCTATGATTCTAATAAAAAATGGGCCACGGTCTCAATAATGAAGTGGATAGTATCTGAGATATAAGGCAAAGTGATAGCATCCACGTTTCTTTAGCTTTGGGAGATTTTTGGGATCACAACAGCCCTGTGAATATTTCCTGTATGGTCCCTGAGAGAAGGGCTTTGATGGGCAAATCCACGCTGACCCTTCTCACAGCTAATGTGAAGGCTCTGAACCCTTAATTTCTGTTTGCAAGACCTTTCTAGTCCAGTCGGATGCAAGCTTTACTTGTTCTCCTTGTGAGGTCTGTATTGCTCTAACCATTTGTGTGTTGTGAATTCTTCCAGAAAGTGGTTATAAATTTGATTTGGCAAATTTTGCATTGTTGGAAATGCTACAGCAAACCACAGGGACTGATCACCTCTGTCAATTCCCACCTTATTAGGAGAGTTTGTGTCGGAATAACGAAATTTTAAGGGTAAGAAGTGCTTACTTAGCTTGTGAAATGAAACTGCTGCTTATTACTGTAATTTTTTTCTGCTGCATGTTGTATGAGCTAATTGAAAAATAAATTTTGCTTAATTTAAGGCTAACAAATCTGATTTTCTTTAAGTTAGATTCAACTAGGAACTCATTTGGGCTCATTAAATTGTACCTGACAATTGCATCCCTTTAGCTTATTATGCCTATTAATTTGTTTTGCATTATATCTCTTTCCATAGACTGAACTTGACTGGCTTGTCATGACATTCCTTTTTCAAAACTGCTTCTAGTATTTTATTTTCTAATTAGCACTTCATTTTCCATCTCGCTTAACCCTGTGGCGTGACCATACTCTTCAGAGGAGTAGCAGGATGGATTTTTCAACTACTTAAGCTTGGATAAGTCCAAAGTTCAAAGCGGCAGCAGCTGTACCTGTTCTTCATTATTAGTTTTAATTGACTTTAAGAGCATCCCCCCCCCACTCCCTCCACCTTTAGGACTCTGATCTTAGAAATTTATACACGTGAAAGGATTTATTTATGCGTCATCTCCCAGCTGGCCCTGAAATGAGCAGGTGAATGGCAGACCCGAGAAAGGCGGTCCCGGCTCCCAGCTGAGCGTGCTTTATTACAGGCTCCAACAATTCAATATTCAGAACAAAGCAATATTTTAAAAACACTCTGAAAAGCAGTAGAGACTTTGTACTAAAAATAACAAAGGCTTTCCCATTTAGCTGTTCCAGCTGAGGACTATTGTTTGTTCTCTGAGATAATTAGCAGCCATCCTCAGAGCCTTCTGAATGGCTTTGTACACGTAACTGACAGTTTAAAAACACAGAAGAAATACAGCAAGGCTACTTGGAACATAACACAAAATACAGGATTAATGAGTCATCTCCCAGGCTGATGGAAGAGTAAGAAAAGTCTTGAATAAAAAGAAAAGCCACTGCTTCAGTAATATACATCAGTTGTCTTTTTGAGCTTGTTTACCATCAGGCCATCCTTCTCCCCCGCGAGCTTCCTTGTCATTACCAGCAAATCCTGAATCCTTCTGGTTGCAACGGAACACTTTGAAGTTGAGACCTGCTTTTTTTTGGGGAGCAGAAAAGAAATCTGCCCCTTCAGAAGCCTAAAGTGAGAGTTCTAAAGCAAACCCGTCCACATCAGATACTGTGATTGCAACTTATAAGAGAAAGAACACCTTAAGTGTTCTTATGTTTAGTTCAGAATCCTGTTAGTTCTGTGCTTTATTAAAAATAACAATTCACCATCTGTAACAACTGATAGGCAGTTAAGCTGGGCATGGTCTGTGGACAGGAGGCCAGATCTGCAAATATTCACACCTTTGGCTTGTCAAGGCTGAAAGCTCCATCACAGCCCAGCTCTGGTCATTCTGCAGAACGGCACTGCTGTCCTGGCACTGACTGGTTCTGACTTGTCATCTGCCAGAAGAACTTTCCCCCTCCCTTTTCCCAGCTTTCCCCCTCCCTTTTCCCAGCTTTCCCCCTCCCTTTTCCCAGCTTTCCCCCTCCCTTTTCCCAGCTTTCCCCCTCCCTTTTCCCAGCTTTCCCCCTCCCTTTTCCCAGCTTTCCCCCTCCCTTTTCCCAGCTTTCCCCCTCCCCATTCCCCTCTCCCAAACCATTCAGAGAAGTTGGAATATCACTCCACTACTGATTTGTTGCCCTTAGTCCTCGGCCATTCCTCTCCATTCATTTTTGCCGTGTCTAATGTAAGGCAGTCCTTGCTCTGAATGAACAATTTATTCTTCCAATTCCAGATTTGCAGATCCTACTGCATCTATGTCATCGGTTGAGGATGTTGGGATTTACGTTTTGTTTCAGCCACAGTTGTTTCAATCCTTGCTGTGAGTTTTCTCTCTGGGATAGCACAGGCAGGGAGCCGCAGGCTGGCAAGTACCGAGGGATTTATTTCAGCAGCTTCTCGGTTTGTGCTAATTTCTGGGCGAGCTGCGGTGTGGTCTAGGGCAGAGAGTTGAGAAAAACACGTCCAGGATTGCACCGTCCGTGTCCTCGCGTGTGTGTGCCTCAGAACTGGGAACAGTGGGCATTTTCTGCCCCATTTCCACAACGAGATCAGGGTGTAAAGACTGGGCTGTAGACAGGAATACGGCTGCTTAGATCACAATTGCTGTGAACCATGTGAAGGTTTTTGATCCTCAAAGGAACAGCCCAGATGAAGTACCTGTGGCTTTGATTTCTCTCATGCATTCACTACATTTTTTTATTTTTTTTTTAAGAAAAAAAAGCTGCCAAAGGCCATCATTTTGAAGACACCTGCACGCACATCCTGCAGCATGAAATGTGCACGATAAATCGGATTGTTTCCTATTACAGATCTTGTCCATCGCGTTGCTTGTAAAGGTTTTCTTTATCTGCTAGATGTGCTTTTATGACAGTCTCTCAGTGCCTGATACGAGTTCAGTCCCTGTTATTGGCATCTGCATATGAAATGCAGACGAAAAGTCTCTGTGGAAGAGGATAATGTGACCTCAGGATGTGCCATATGATTGCAAATGATATGGAATTTGTCTTCTGAATAAACTTTTATGACCGTACATAAGGATGACTCAAAAGCAGTAGTGTCATGCAGGGGGGTATTTAGAATTAGAGAATTCAGAAAAATTCTGTTAGTAAAACCCAAAATTTCCCACAAGCTACATAATACTAATTTTTAAATTTTTTTTTCCTGCTTAACTTCTGATCAGCTAAAATCATTACTTCTAGCACTGTCAAGGCAATAGTAATTCTAATCTCACTTGGATTGTATTTGTATTTAGTCTTTTATATTGCAAAAACCAAAGGCTTGTGTGAGCTCCGTGCTGATTTCTTGAAGCTCTGTTGACTTTCTCCACTTTGCTCAAGAAGTGTTGTAGGGTGTAAATATTACAGAGAGAGTTTGTTCTTAAGATGATTAGTAATCAGATCGTTAAATTCTATGCAAATGTCCTTAATGTGTCTTTGAAATTGTCATTTTGAAGCATGACAGGAAGGAAAGCAACCTTGCTATTGACTTACTGTTTGCCTCCTCCCCTAATGAGAAAAGTGAAAGGATTGTGTTTTGATAATACCAACGGAAAATGAAACACGGCTGATTTTTTTTTCTTTTCTTCCCTAGTAGAAACTGCCACAGAAAATTTTCCAAAATTGATCAATGCAGAGCTATTTAATTTGCCCAAAGCCTATTTTCAGACATAGATCACTTTGCTTTGCCATGTTACACCATCCTTTAAATAATACCATAATGCCAAGGTAATAACTCAGCAATCCTGTCCTTAAACCCCAGCTGTAATTGCTAAAGAATGCAGTCCTTGGAAGAAACGGGTGATGAATGTAGAGCTCTGTAGCTGCTCCTTACTCCTTGTGACGTTTATGGGTGTCACATTCCTTTCCATTCACCATTTTTAGTTCCTTTCTGGAGTTGCTCTTGCACGAACTGAGCTTAAACTGAGACTTAAACACAGCCTCAGTGTGTAACAGGTCTCTATAATGCTGTTTATTCCCCTCACCTTTTTGACCAGGAGACGCACTCATGTTTAAAAACATCAGCGAGCGCCCCGTGAAGCCGGTCTCCTCTTTAGTGATTCCAGCTGAATTCTGAGAACCGACTGGTTTTGTGGGCAGTTGTGCCAGCTGAGCTAAAGCAGCCTCCAACCCAAGGACCTGCAGGTCAACCTGATGAATCTTCTGGGCTCTGGCCGGCTGTGGCACCCGTGTATAACAGCCAGTAACTCCTCCTGAATTATGGGGAGACTTCATTAATGCTGAAACGGCTGTTCCCACCTATATCCTTGCGTGACCTCTGGCTCTACTCTAGGTTTTGTCACTTCTCTTGGCCAGCATCAGTCCTTTCCAGGAAACCTGTGCTTTTCTGTGTCCAATCTTCAGGCCGTGGTACAGCTCAAATAGTAGCCACCGAGGGAAGTGAGCAGCGAGGTTCTTCCCTGTGCTCTGTACGCACAGAGATGGGAAGAAAAAGATCCCTTGCACTGGGCTCATGAGCTAAGTGTACATAGATGGGGGCTTGGAGTAATTCACAAACTCCAAAATGAATATCCCCTATTGTTTGTTTGTTTATTATGGTAGTGCCTGCTGATTCTGACCAAGATCACTGAGACAGATGCTGTAAAAACATCCGCTGAATGACAGCTCCTGTTGTGCTGCACTTATCGAACTGGAGAGATAAAGCATAGAAGGAGAAAAGCACCTCAGGGAGTTGCTCCCACAGCTGGTCAGCAGCAAAGCCAGAGGATGATGCTCGCTGTGGTCTATCACTTGCCAGCCTACATTCCTCCTTCTCTTTCCCCCACCCTCCCAGAGCTCCAAAATACACAAGTGTAGAAATATCAGAGAATTGAGACCCAGGAGGTGTTAAACAGCAGTGGCAAAACACAAGAACAGGCGGAAACAAACCCAGCATCTACTTGGCAGGATGTGAAAAAAACTAAATACTTTAAAACATAAACCAAAAGGCAAAAGAATTCAACTCGATCTTTTAATATAAAAAGCTTCCTTCTGTTAGGACTTGCCAAATACGGGGACTTGGGGACACTTCTGGGTATCCGTGATCCCACATGACTTTGGGCTGGGGTGAGACCAATGTCCATCCTGTCTCTTATTTACCTTTGACTCCAGGAGGAATAAACTTGTGTTTGCAGATGGGATGAAGCCACCTTCAACACGGGGTTGAGTCTGTGGAGCTCACTGAGACCCCCATCGGATCGGTCTTGAACACTGACCCAGTGATTCCTCCTCAGCCAATGCATGAGCCTGCCTGCCTTGTAATAACCACATCACGTGTGTGCCCACAAAATGTCCACTCTTAATTATTTTTTGCTATTTCTGTCTTCAAAATTTGAGAGTCCTACAAGCAGGCTTAGGTCATACAATTTTCTATTATCTTCCTGAGGAGTAATACAATATTCAAACGAATCACCTGTTCTCTGTATGTGTGTACTGAGGTGGTGTTTGGCTTTCCCTGTTGTTCCCTATCAGGGGCTGCGGTTCAGCGGTTAGTATAAAGCTTCTCTGGCAACATGCGATTCAAATCAGTACAGCTGGTGTCAAACTGGATTAAATTTCAGTATGATTTCACTACACTAATACTCGCTGCCCTTTGTCTTGTTGCTCAAATGAAATGAATAATCTTTACTTGCATTAGACCTCTGTGGTTTGGAAACAGAGAAGTCAGGATGTTTGGAATTCAAAAGCAAGATCAAACCAGTTGTTCAAGTATAGAAAAACTACATTTTTTTTTTTATTATTATTTTTTCTTCCTAGAGACATGTGAATGACTGAAGAGGGTAGACTTCATTTAAAAATGAGGCTTGGGAGAAGACTTTCTCACCAGAGTCTAAATTTCTGGCAAACGCATCATTCCTCTGCTTATTTATCATCTACCCTTCATAAATGTCAAGTGTAATAACAAAAGGTTTTAATAAACCTGTCAGAATTGTTTCATGTCAGATTGAGTGAAAAGGTTATGTATAATAATAAAAACAAGACCTAAACCAATACCAAATTCAGCTTCAGGAGGAGCCCTGGACTCTCTGTTTCTCCTGAGAACTTAGTGCTTTACTGCTGCATTGGTTGGAAAAATAAATTCTTCAGTAACATGTATTAAAACCTACATCAGAGTCATGTACGCACACACAGTACCTAGTAGCAAAAGTATTTCAAGCTAGACATTTCAGAACTGATGACTCAATTTGGGGAACTGATGACAAGCTCCCTTTCTGAGAGATGTCAGATAACGAGAAATGTCCTGGCACCTTCGTGCTCTGAAATTGTGGTGGTTTTTTTTTGTTGTTTTTTTTTGTTTGAAGCCAACAAGGATAAGAATAGTTTTTTGGACCCAGTTCAGGAAAGTCAAGTACTTGCCTTACTGCTTGACTTTAACTGGGTACGTGCAATCTGTTGCTATTTATTAAAAGCATAGAGTACATCTTATCACGGAGTGAGCTGCTGTCCTCCCACGCTTCCTTCGATGCATTTAATTCTCTCCTTTCCATCCGCCTGCATAATCGTTCCATTACAATTGCTTGGGAAAGAAGTAATTGGTTTCAAATGTTCCTGGTTGACCAATTTATATCTGAATACTCAGTTGGGGACTGCGTGCTCTCGACGGAGTGCTTGATGTTGCCTATATTACTGATGGTTCCCTGAGTGCTCATCGTAAAGCTTTCCTTCTCACTACGCTACTATTTTTGCTTGACCTTGCGTAGGCATATTCATAAGAGGAGGTTGTTGTTAAGATGTTCTGAACTGAATGACCATCATAATGTATACGGCCTGCCCAGCTCAGATCAGCCATTAGCTGGCAGAATTACTGCTCTCGTCCATTTTACTGCTATTTAATGATTTGTATTACGTTCATTCCCAGAAGCCCCAAAAGGAGTGGGCCCCAAGGCTCCGTGTGCTGAATGTGCAGCTCCACGGAGGCAAGATGCTTCTATTAACTGAGCAGGCAAAAGAACCAGTAGGTCAAAGGGACGAATGTGGCAGCCACGTAGCTCACAGCCGGGCAGCGGCAGAGCTGGGGATATTCAGCTTATGATTTAATAGGTGAGTTTCTCCCATTGGGAGTAGAATTCCTTTACCCTGCCCAGCGGTAGCAGAGCATCAGCTGCCTTAGGAGCGCGTGCGATGAACATGTACCTGCGCCAGAAGCGTGACACAAAAGCCTTTCAGAACCAGGGAATTTCTAAGCTTCTTTCATTGTTGAGAAAGAAGTTGCTTCCTGTGCCGCCTTGCTGCCTCTGTGCTGTTCTCTCAGATTTCCATTCCTATTTTCCTGCCCCACCCCTCAGAAAAATAAACCTGTGTGGACACATTGAGGAACAGCAAAATGTGAAGGGAGACTCTGGAGTCGTCAACCCGCGCATGGCGACAGCTTTCACAGCCCAAGTTGTGGTTGTCCGTGTGATGCACGTGTGTTTGATTCCCGTCCGTGTGGGAGGATGATGGGGCGGGGTTTTGGTCAATTCAAAAAGGAAGAGATGTTTATTAAAACAAATCTACTGATTTCCATTAATAAGTTATTATCTAATTACTAAATAGTTCCAAATGAGCTTTCCCCCCCGCCCCCCCCAGGGCTCTGGTGAAAAACGAAGCCCAGCAGTGTAACTGGCAGAGAGGGATGTATTGTTGTCTATGTCTTTCTCTCCTTTCTTTACAGCTGTTTAACGCCAGCTCCTCATGTTTGATCCGTGTACAACTCGGGCTATTCTACTTAACACTCTGTCATCAGCAACTGCCTTCTGGGATGACCGAATTCAAACACGTCATGCGTATTAGTGGCATGTTGATAACTTCCCAATGTTGCTAACTTCCAATGGTTTATTAAATATTTACAAAGCAAAGTGTTTTAGGTCAGGTGTACACTGCCAGTGACTACCTAATGCATTGTGAATTGGAAGAATGATTACGGTCCCAATCAAAGGCAACAAACATCTTCGTGTAGGCTGTGAATTCTTTTCTGCCCCAAGTGTCTCTGTTCGATGTCTCTGTGTCTAACTGTGGTGTTTGGATTCTCGAGTACAGCCAGCTGCTACGTTCATGGGATTAAACACTGGAGCTGAAGTTCATAATTGCTCACTCAGGAACCATTGTAGCCTTTTCCTTCCACTGAGGAACCTTGGATTTGGGGTGCAAGTTGTGCGGCAGCTTTAATTAGTACAAATACTTCTCATTTGTGAACTCTGATGATGGAGATCAGTGTAAAACCTGCCATACAGATCCTCTGTAGCCTAGCTTTCTCCTTAAAACAGTGACATTCAATGGAACTTTGTTGCCCGGTAATTACTTGGCACCCTGGTTAGGAGACAAGGATGCACTTGAGTCTACCTGTGAATAAGGAAAAAAAGATTAATTTTGTGATATCTAAAATATATCTGACAGGTTAACCTGTGAGGTGTAAAACTTGAGTAGAAGGTTGAAATCTGGCTCTGGAACAGATGCAGCACGACAACAATATAAGAGGCTTTAATAATGACATGGGTTTGAAATGAAAAGATTTAGTTTATTTTGCAACAAAAGCAAAGGGAGAGAAATAACAGGAAGCAAAACAAAATCATTGGGGCTGGGGGGAACCCTAAGGCTTTGGAGAAGCGGGGATCTGAAGTTCAGCAAGGGCTGTAGAGGATAAGGTGGCAGGTCAAATCTCGTGAACTATAATGAGGGAGAGAGAACTGATTCTGGTCTGCTTTTTTGATGTGCTGGATGAAAGACAGGAACAAAACAGGAGAAGCATGAGGATAAAACAAAAATAGTAAGGGCAATTAGGGGAAATTAATAGTGAACGTTTCAGAAATTCCTTTGCCCCCCTTATCACTGAATATTTCCGGGTTCCTGTGACGGCTCAAGGATTTAGGTTCCTGACACAAACTGTAAATGTTTTACTTCCATAAGTGAGACCATTAAGGAGTTTTACCTGGGGCTTTGTCTCTTCTGCTCAGGGGACGTTGGCTGCTGTTGGCGTTACTTAGGGAATGGCAAAGATCTTTCTCTGTTGACAAAGGTTATGCTGGGACCGTTCTCACCATCGTTTAGTTCCTGATGAGGGACTCTGAATTTTAACCTGGTGGAAATCTATGACGCGGCTCTCACTCACCGCAGTTCTGGTGTCCCTCTAATGCAGAGTGGCAGTGGAAGAGGGTGGGCAGCCGGTGGCCATAGGCTCTCGGATTTTTGAACTTTGCAGAGTTTTCCAGTGATTTATGCTCAGACATTTTTCATCTGGGAGCTCTGGAGAATTGTTTTAGCGCTATCACACCTCTCTGATTCATTTTTCTCTGGGAAGTCATTTCTGGAAGGCCAAATTGCTGGGCAGAGACATATTAGGAGAAAGGGGGGTGTTAGTGATGAAAGAAATAGTAGCATTAGTTTCTGGATATTTCCTGTGCGTTAGCTGTAATTCTTTATGATAGACCAATTTCAAATTCTGGTATCTTCTAATTCTCTAGGGGATGAAAGATCCAGTTCCGTAAAATATAATCAAGTATGTGGTATCTTCATTGTGTAGAATGAATTTTCTTGCATGCTCTAGGACTTGAATGAACTGTGGTTTTAAGTTTTTCTGGTTGGGTTTACATCTATGTAGGACATTAGAACATACCAGACAAGCTGTGACTTGGTGGTTTAGGCACAAGATGGAATTTTATAGCTGGAATTTGTGTCCGGGATGTATGTCCAGAAAATAATTTGCTGGAGGGAGAAGGTGCTGTAGCCATTTCTATTCTGTTTGTAGTTTGACCAAAAATTATTAAATATGCGGGGCCATATTGTATATTGAACTCATCTTGATGGAGAAAGTGCTCGAAGAAGAAATAGACTTACGTAATGTAATTACTTCTGTTTGACCCCAGTGTTATGAAGATCATGGGCTTCATCCTTGTTTAATTTACTTGTGGCAAGAAGAGATCACGCAGACCTGATTCCCATTTTTATCGAGGCTATTATTCCGATAGAGAATCTTACTGACTTTTTGTAATGCTGAAATGGCATAAAGGAGTCTCAGTAGAAACGAATGTTAAAGCTTTGGAGATGTACGTTTCTGTTCTACATTGCAATGGAAGTATACGTATTTTTTAGAGTTCTTTTTATTAGCAATAAAGGTTATACACAAGCTGTAGTTGAGTGGAAAACAGGAGACACGAATTTTAGACACAATACTCAGTGTGAACATCTAAGCTGCAACAATCTTGTATTGTGGTTTGTTTTTTTAATGGGTTGAAATTAATCTTTTGTCATTATAAGTATCGGCAATTCGTACGCAGTAAAAGCTAATGATTCCTGAATATTAAGAAGTTGGTTATAAATAGGAAATTTTCCTGCTGTGGTTTGAATTCTAGTCCATACCTGAGTCATTAGTGACCTGGGGAGTGACAGTGTTGTTAGTTACGTGGCACACCTTGGACGTTTCGTCTTGGTGTCAGTTCTGAAACTGTGGGTGCTTGATCACGCCCCTGAATAGAAAATCTGCTGAATATCCAGAAAAATCTGGTTTTATCATTAACAGAAATGGTATAGTTAAAACAGGCCTTTTAAATTCTAATAAATCTGTAGTCTCTTACCTTCTTTTGACCTCCTCGGAAAACTGATCAAGGGATTCTATAGTAGTATTATTGCAGCTGATAATTTAAGAGAATGACTTTATTTTCTGTGGAGCCACTACTGACAATACTTGGAATGGATGGCCCTGTGGCTCAGATCAATAGATATTTTCTTTTAGTGCTGATTTAGCTTTGACTGGAAAGGAAAGCAATTAAGTCAGGCGTGGAGAATTTGTAAGTGTGCATATATGTATTCATGGAGATGGCAGTTAGATGACCCACTTTTCATGATAGTATTGAAATAGTAACGTTTCAAGTAAATATCAAATGCCATCCAAACAGTTACCATAGTAATGATAAAAGAAATTTAATTTCAGTCAATCAAATGAATATTCAGTTGATCCAGTTAATTTCCACCAAGGTATTGTGCACTCATTTCATACCAGTATTTGATGAGATGCACGCACAGATTTTTCTACAGTTGGCCAAACAGGGCTTTTTTGTTCCTTAAAGCATTTCTTCATGAAAATGCCATTGTTGAACACTGGCCAATTGCACTGTCACTTTAAGGCAGTGTTCAATATTTATTAGTTTTCTCTATCTTTATGAAGACAGATATCCAAGCCAGTGGGAAGAGAAGTCTCTAAGAATCCTGCTTAGGGAAGAGTTACAGCCTGACCTCATTTCTTTGGAGGGAAGCAACAGCACAGGACTCGATGTTCAGTTGAGCATCTCTTGTTTTCTGATGTTTGAGAATACTGTCATGTACAGAAAAACTGACGAATTCTAATTGATTCGTTCCAAGACTTCCTGGGAAATTTCCTTTCAATCTTGGCTAGGCTTCTATAGTTAGGCTTGCATATTCATCTCCCTCATGAAATGCACAGCTCGTGCATGCTATATGGACTTAAATATCCTCTGCTAAGGGTAAAGACAGTGCCTGCAATTATAATGTGTAGAAAGAAGATGGATCTGTTGCCGATGGAGTTTTTCCTCCCCCTGCCCACCCAAATCTTTCCTGGCCTTTATTACAGGATGATAACAAACAAAGTACTTGGCCATTAATTGTGTTATTCCACAGTGCTGGTGTCTAACACTGATATATATGCTTTCCCCCCCCTATCTTATTTAAAGATCTTAAGTGTCCAAAATTGTTAACCCAAGCAGGGTCTGTTACCAAAGTTTCAGAGAAAACTTACTGAAATGGAGTGGCTGGGTTCAGACATATGTTTATTTTGGCAGGGAAAAAAAAACAAACAAACAAACATGCTTCTGGTATAGTTTTAAACACAATTTGTCCTAAACCCCAGTGCTCTCATGTACTCATTGCTCTTCTCTGTTGTCTTGAGTATTCTGGTTCGTGTAAAAGGATGAACTGAGAACTTAAAAGAAAATAAGATCCAAGTCTAATGTCAGCCAGTGTCCAGGAGTCATTAGACTGTTCATAAGTCTCGTCTGCAACAATGAATAATGTATACATTTTTAAGGGCAAAAGGGTTGTATTTGTTTGCATTAAAGCAGGAGACTCCAACTATTGGAATTTTAGCCTAAAGTCAAGGTCTTGCACTTGCTTTTTCCAGGTTTTACAGCAGTGTTCAGTAGCTCAAAGTAATGCAAATCATCACTGGGTCTTAAATTGCATTTACATCAAGCTAGTAGAAAACAGTATTAAGAATGGGATTTGATTCAGTTTTGGGGCTTTCTATTTTGTTTGTTTTTTGTTGCCTGGTTTTTAACAGAAAAGTTTCTGGAGCTTTAGAGGGAGGAGCTGTGCTATACTGAAACCCATTTGGCAGCACTTCAGTTTTCTCTTCTGTACTTCCAGATGCCTCAAAGGGCCAAGCGTATCCTGGAACAGCACCAGTCCGGTAATGGTCTCACAGGATGATGAATCCATGCCTGCAAAGTTGATGATTACATTCCCTCTGAATTACTTCAGTTCTTAATGTTGCTTGTGTTCAAAAGCACCAAGAGATTATTGAGTAGCCCCGTCTCACATGAAATACCAGGAATGTAGGTCTTAATGAAATATAAAGAAAGATAATTAAGGAGTTCCAGCAGACTGCAGGATCTTTCCTTGAGAAGTGACAGCTGGAAGGGGTGTCCTTGAGACACAACTGGAGATAAAGAGGTGCTGTTAAATGGAGAAAGTAACGAGTTGGGGTTTTTTCTTTTTTTTTTTTTTCCTCTTTTTTCCCACTTGGAGGTGCACAGATGTTAAGAAAGGCACAGGCTTGCTAAGTATCACTGTGTTATGATGCTTCTTTAAAAACAGTGGATTTTGTTAATGGTTGCTGCTAATGATAAATATTTATTTCCACTTTAAAAAGGAATGCCGTTGCCACTGTCTTCAGAATGTCCTTGAGTACATTTTTAGTGTGACTTTAATCAAATGTCATTTTAACTCTAGTCCTATTCTGCAAATCTCTAGTGAAATTCTATTAATTTTCAATTAAACTTCAAGTAAACCAATTAGCATTTTCATTTCTATGGAGCAACAAAGGCAGAATCTGTAATGAGTCTATCCAGTTGTTCGCAGAGGAATAAATGGTCTGGATAGATTTCTCCAGTGTATCTTTCTGTGAAACTTCGTCAAGTATATTACCTTTATCATTTTCTTCTCTGCTTTAGGCTCCAAATTGGATTTCTTGTGGTATACAAAACTGTATTCAGCCACCTCCCTCCCTAAGCTGTATTTCAGTTTTCTTTCTGTCTTCATTGCAAACCTTCCATATTGCACTAATGTCTCTTGTACCAAAGTCAGAATGGTGTCTAGCTGAGGCAGGCACTGTAAAACCCTCCTTGTCCTGAACAACTTCAGGGCCTCAGTTTCACAGAGGGCAGGAGAGGGAATTTTACCCTTTCATTCTGAATACGTGAATGGGAGCGTCTGAATTATCGCAGCTGGAAACAGCCTCAGCCCCAGATCACTTCTCCCTCCATCCAGTATTTCATCCTCTCTTCTACCTTCTCTTATTGCTGCCTCCTCTTCACAGACAGACGTGCTCCCTGCCCTGAAGAGCTTCGTTATAAAGAATATATAGTCCCTGAGAGGGAATCCTGGAGTTCTTCCAGGGTGGGTATGGTATCATAAACTTTCATCATTACTTCAAGCTTGCAGCTGTCTCTAGTGGTCTGCCTCTCCTTTAATGTTGTGCTACTCTAATTGCTGGGTGCTGCAGTCCCCTGCCCTTGCTTGTGCCAGCTCCAGTGCTTCTCTGACCCTGCATAGAGCTGTCGTAGGTCAGTAAGCTTAGCAGAAAACTAATTACTTTTTTTTTTTTTTCCTTGGGTTAGTTTTGTGCCAGTTTAGCTGTAGGAAATAGATCCACTTAATCTGCCATGGAACTGCAGCTCAAACCAGCATTGTAGCCAAGCTGTAGTTCTGCTCGTCTCTTCCAATATCCTTTAAAGTACGGGAGAGACCCTCGCTGGCTAAGTTTCATACCCAACATAAGCACTTGAGTCGAGAAGCTGGTCTGCTGACGTTCCCTCAGTAGTTGTGAGAGGACTGGGCTCTCTGGGGGACAATTAGAGCACCTCAGGTAGTACCTCCTGTGAAATCCTAATGACAGAGCTCAGAGCTAGCTAGCATCGCTGAGTGAAGAGGATATCCGGGGAGCCCAGCCACCTAACTCAAACAGTAAGTTATATCAGCTCACAGCGAAGAGATTTAGCTCAGCCAAATGTAAACAGGACAGCCCTGGGCTCACAGAAGTAGCTCACAGAAGCTCTGACAGGTAGCCGTGACCACAGAAAAGGAGCCCATTTCTCGCATACCTGGCACTAGTTAGGGAAACAGTAACTTCTGGTGCTGGCTTCAAGGATGCTCTAGTTTTTAAAGGAAAGGGACCAAAAGTTGTGCTTTTAACCAAAACCAGCCTTCATCTCTGCTAAATCCCCCCGTTGGCAATGTCTTGTTTCCTCATACCTTCTCATGGCAGCCAACGCTGCCCCAGAAGACCCTTCAAGAACACTATTTTTCAGAAGTCCCCTTACAGAGCTGATTTTTTGGGGGTGTCCTGGTTTGAGGAACTTCTTTTTTTTTTTTTTTTTTTTGTTTGTGTGTGTTTTTTTTCTNTTTTTTGTGTGTGTGTGTGTTTTTATTCCTTCCCCCTGCTGACTCTGCAGGAATAGCACTTCCCATGCTGTGGTCCTCTTTGCCAGACCACTGCGCCTGCTGGTTGCCGTCCCCTCGGAGAGCCAGCGCTGCCTTGTAAACACCTTCCTCTGTTGTTTTTGTATTATTTTCCCAGTAATATGAACAAAGTGGGTTTTCTCAGCTGTCAGAAAAGTGTGAGTACACAACATAGGCTTTTGTAATAAAGCTGTTATCTCCAGCAGAAGCTGACAGAGAACATGTTTGCCTCGGTAATTCGGATGCTTCAAGGCGGTGTGCTGTGTTCAGAAGCAGCTGTGTCTCCAGACAGATCCCTAATTAAGGATCCCCTGACTGTTTTCCAAAGCATTCATGACTTGGGAAGGGGAGAAGAAATAATACCGGGTATGTTTTGACAAGCTTTACAAGTGCATGGTGAGAGCACCTCTATTGCTTTGGTGTGTCAGACCACCTGCAGTGAGATTTTTGCATCTACTGCTAGATGTAATGCCTCACCGCACACGTGTAATGTGTGAACGAGCCTTTTTTACCTGAAGAGCAGATAAAGGGTTAAGTTACCACCCTTAAAATTTGGGAAGCCTTACAGCTGGAGCCGGCGGTAGTGCCAGTGAAGGGAGCTCCCATGTGGGAGGCAGGCTCCTTCCTTGCGGTAAAAGCTAGTGGCTGAAGCTGCCATCGCATCGTTTGCCTGCCTGGTTTATATTTGGTGAGGGTGAATCTCTTTTCTGTGAGGAATCTCTCCTTTCTGCTCCTGCGGAAAGCCTGGCTGTGGGGAGCTGAGGAGCCGCCGCTCCGTGCGGGGCCGTCGCCGGGTGCTGCTCCGACATCGGCGGGACAGTTGGTGGCAGCACCTGAACAGGAGAGAGGAAACCTGGAAACGGTATTTCCTGAAGCCCGAGGGGGCAGAGCGTGGAATCTCGGTGGCCGGTTTGGAGTGTGATTAGCGGGGCTTTGGGATCGGCCGGGGTGGCCTGTGTGGGAGGCCCAGGCCCGGGCCTGTGGCAGGCGGCCTGGAAGCAGACAAAATGGCGTCGCGGGCTGAGGCCTGGGGCCTGGGCTGAGGCCTGGGGCCTGGGCTGAGGCCTGGGGCCTGGGCTGAGGTTTGAGGCCTGGGCTTGCGGGGAGGCCACACGGCGGCTCTGGGGACCCAGGGTTGGGGCAAGGCGGGGGACACAGGAGGTGACACTGGAGGAGAGGAGGAGGAGGAGGAGGAGAAGGAGGCAGAACTGGAGCCTCTGAGGGTGAAGTGGCTGGGAGTGAAGCTGAGGTCTTTTTTCTAAGTGCTTGCTTCATTTTTGTTTATTTCTCAATACCACCACCAGTAGTTAAAAGCTTATGCTAATTGGCAGTAAATTAAGTGAAATTCCCTAGCTTGGGACAGTTTTTGCCTGTGACACTAGACCAAAAAAAAAGTGCCAAGTATCCCTGTGCGATTTCACTGTTTGCAGGGGTAAAGACAAAGTTCTCAAAAGCCAAAGAAGTTTCAGTGGGACGTGCAGGTTCTTAAGGTGCTCTGCTCTTGAAAATTTTACTTGTCTACGCAACCAAGAACCTAAATAGCCATAAACAGCAAAATGTTTGTGTCTCGGGAGAAGTCCTGGCTGTGTTTTGTTGAGCTGGGCTGTAACTGAAGGAAATGGCACTTTACTGGCACTGTAATTGGCCCTTTCTCATTACAGCCCACGAGGACCAGCTGGGTAGGTAAAAGTGGCCATAACTTGTAGAAACAGGAGAAATTATGTTAAATAGAGCGAAGAATGTATGTGTTTGGGCAAGAGGGGACTTTTACAGTATTGCTTTGTTATTTAAGGAGAGAACAGTGGGGAGGAGAAAATCCAGACTTTCTGTTACTATTCTTAACATCACACTGGAAAATAAAATGCAGCAAAGGTTTAATCCAGCCAAGAGGTTATGCAGATCTCCAGAGAAAGTCCAGCAAATTTGTTGGGTAGGTGTCTGTCTCCAAGCTTGAAAAGCAAAACCAGTGAGTAATGAGAGCACTTGATTGAGCCTTTGTGATACCCAAGGCAAGAGGATGCACAGAAACGTAAAGCAGCGTGTGGCAGTGGCACACGGGCTGTGGCGGTGGGGAGATGTGACTGATTGCTAATGAGCCACCAGGCGCTGTCTTATTCCACGCACTGCAAGTGAAAATCTTCCTGCTCAGCACCTCTGCCCTGGGGCAGGCATCCAAATGACATGCGAGTGGGCAACGTGACAATTAGTGAGCTATTCTAGGCAGGTAATACATGCTGAGCATAATAAAATCAGATTCACATCTTGGAGGTTATGCGGGTCTTTCTGATGACTCCATTCCTCAGGTAGTATTTCAGCTATAAGGTATCAATCAACTTGCTTAAAATTTTTTTTCTGCTGTTATCAAAGCTATTAAGTAACTTGATGAGACAAAAGGTAGAACAAGTTGAGCTAAAGGCTGAGGTTTTAAGGTCCGTGGTTCTTTGGCATTTCGTGCTGCTTTTGCCCACATAACTGTGTTCGTGTGAGTTCAGTCTTGCTGAAGTGAAAATCTCCCAAGTTATGCCGCTGGGAATGAGAACAGCATCTGTTTTTAAGAAAAATTCTATGCCAATCCTTTCTCATCTTTAGTTGGGTTTTTTTTCAGCAAAAAGGCCTACGCAGTCTTCTTAATGCTACAGTTTATAGGATTGACCTAATGTATGACAGGAAGCCATTCTTGATTCTAAATTGCTTTTGGGTCCCCTTTCTGTGTATGATACTGAAGAAGCTTGGAGGAAGTTTGGTTTGGCTTTGTTTATTGGGATCACGAAGCACTTAACTTGTTTCTGCCTGACAGGACTTATTTGTGAGGATCAGAATGAACCTAAAAGAATTTTGAAAATTTCAATATGAACACATTCCCATTATTTTAGTAATAATACACTATATGATGTTATGCTGTGTGGTAGGAAAATGTGGAAATTGACCATTATGTGGGAGAATCACAACAATCCTAAGATGTTCTCTTACACTTACTTTTGGGGTTATATTTGAAGGGTTTGGAAGTCAGACAGACCTTTGGTTTAGATTTTCAGTGAGCAGTGATTGCTTCTAGATGCGTTCCAGGGCTGGCTCTGAGATCTTGATTCTCCTGACTTGTCTCTAGTCAGTTCATTTTTATTGGAGCGGAGTTGGTGCAGGATGCTGTTCTTGGGGCTGTAGTAACGATTCATGCTCATTTTGTCCTGTGGTAGGTGTTGGCAGACCGCCTGTGTCTCTGGAGAGGACTCAGCTCTGGGTGGCTTTTGCACTTTAGCAGCTGAGGCAATGCACCTTATCTTTTAGGTTATCTATATAGTGAAGCATATTATAATTATGGCCTTGAGGAGATTCACAGCATTGGTATGACCTCTGGTATTTGAAACTATTGATAATAATAATAATAATTTGGGAGTTATTTTGTGGTCCCCTGATGAAAGTGACTGTGTAATTAGATATTTGAATTAATTATGTTGCACTTGAGTTAACTGAGATGCCAAAAGGCTAAATGAGTCCCCCAAGGGCTCATGACAAGTTGGTGGCAGAGCTGAAAATAAAACATAAATATCTTTACCTTCATGTCTTCCCTTACTCATAGACAAAACTGGTAATTGCTCTTGCGTTCCTTTTCTTTAAGGAGGTGCCATGTGTTTCAGAATACAGTTTAGGCAAAATGCCAAGTGTTGAAGAAAGAAGAGCCTTGGATAAGCAGTAGTTGCTGTAGGTTGTCCTCACTTTTTTTCTGTCTGGCTCCCGCAGACTGAGACGGGATGCTTCTCAGTGGAAAACGCACGGTGCGGTCAAAGATCTGAAGAGCCTACTGAGAGCTTTGTTTGCGAATTCTGCGGCAAACGTAAGTTAGAGAAACAGGCTTCTGTAAATCAATTTAATTTATATAATTGAGGTGACAAATTAGAGAAAACAACCTAGTGACAAACTAATTGAAGTAACAGTCTATCAACAAAATTTATATACGTAAACACCACGCTACATACAGTAAGTACAAAGGTAAAGGCGGTGAAACGTTGTCTTCTCCTTTACGAGGGGAACAAAGAAGTGGAAGTCTGAATTTTTGAAGGCCGTTTTTGGGATTGTGTGAAGTTTGTATTTTGTTGACGTTTAGTAGGCAGAAACTCCTTGAATATTGGGTAAGATCTTTGAACCATTGAACACTGTGAAAAGAAATTTTTGTTGGCTTTGTGTGATCCAGTAAGGATTCTTGTGACGTGAGTTTTAATAGGTTGTGGCAAGTGCATCTTATGTTGATGTACAGTGTTTTTCCCAGGACATACTTGGAGTACTATTTTCTGAATAACAGTAATCATAGTTAATTATTATTAAAATTGGTCCGTTATTAATTATTACTGTAATTTATGTTTTTGAGTAAATAAGCTCTTCATTTGTATTTGTGCGCAATTTTTTTGTGCTTACCCCTTACACAGGGAAAAATGAGTGGGAGCAGAGGTAGTTCTGCTTAGCTACGGTTATTTTTGACATAGTGTATAATTAAATCTATAATTCCATTTAGTACAGTGCAAAGCAGTAAATGAGACTAAGTACAAGCATGACTTCCCTCATAAAAGTATTCCAACCTTCTGACACAGTGATGGTAACCGGAATGCCAGAGATGGAGTTTTTACTCTTCCAGGCTTGTGCCTTACTCTGGCAAGTAGGCCCATCAGGAACATGGAGCCCATTTGCATAGTAAATAGCATTACTGGTTTAAATAAGGGTGGAGAAATTGAAGGAAGGGCACTGCTACTTCTCCTGTTGGACTGCAAAGTGTTTCTCCATGGGAATGCTAGTGGAGAAATAGCCCTGGCTGCAATGTCAACAGAAACTGTGCCAGAATAATGCTCCTTGTGAGCACTTTGCTAAAGGGTGATGATGTGAACAGCAAAGAAGTAAAAAAAGCGTGTGAGGACTTGCTCAGATTCCCAGCAGCTAGAATTTTTATTATCTGTACAACACAAACCAAGGCAGTATCAAAGACAATGCCAAGCCACAGTCACCATGATAAAGCATTTACACACGTGTTCTTTGCTTGAAAAACAGTAAGGAAGAGAGAAGAGATTATGAACTTCAAAGAGCTGCCTTTAAGCTAGGAGTATTTATACACAAGCTGTCAGAAAACTATTTGTGTCTTGCTAACACGGGAACAATCTTCGCTTGAGCCAGGTCTCTAAGTGAAAGCCAGAATGTGTTGAGTTTTGGGCGATGAGATGGTTGGGATGGCACTGATGTCAAACGTCACTGGTGCAGTCTGTGTGTGCACACGTGCAGCGGTTGCTCTGGATTCTGCTGTTCAGTTGGTAGAATTGCTCTGCTGTCTAGGTACATGTGTCACAGCTACGAGGGTTGGAGGTGATTTGTTTGTAGACACTGAATTCCTGAATGAACGTGGTGGAAGGCGTCAGTTTTAGGCGGGGAATTTTCTGTAATTCTGCAAATGTTTATGCAAAGCGAAAACTATCAAAATGTAATCCCCTAAGGAGCTGATAACCAAAGGGAAATGTGGCAGTCTTTGTTTTTCAATAGAAACAGAATTAGGCCAGTGCCCAACACTTTTGCGTATGATTTTACTTAAGACTTGTGAGCTAATTTTACTGACCCTATTCAGCATCATATTTCGTAACCAGTTCCATTTAAATCAGTAGTAGAGAGTATGAGTGTGTAAAATTTTTTTCTGATGTGTTTCTTAGTCTTGAAACATTCGTATCATAATTCTTTGTCCTTGTATTTAGTACATGCAATGTTGTTATGAAAATATATTGGACCTTTGAGTGATTCTTTGCTTTACCATGCTCCTCACATTCCCTGGCACCATTTGGCTTGCTTTCCTCTCGGTGATGATAGATAGCTGGAAACTCTTTGTGGTCTCTGTGTTTATGTTACCCTCGTTATTTTTGATGCCTATCTGCAGAGAGGAATGGACAGCGTGCATTCAGCCATTGGATGAAGGCTGAATGTTATTTTAGTAAGAGTTCTACAAACACATTTAACTTGTTTACTGAACAAACATATATTCACAAAGCTTTGAGTTACACTGTTGACTTCTACAACAATGTAAAGTGGAAATGAACGCAGGGATAAAAGTAGGAGAATAAAAAAAGGAGGGATGATAAAAATGCCGTTTTTTCTCTTATGAACAAAGCTGTTTAACACTTGGCCACAGACTCCTCCTTTCTTGGTAATATATATTTAGAATGATTTAAGAATACTTTAGCATTTTAGATGCATATTGCAGAATTTCTGAAGCTGTGCACTTTTTCTAGGGCTTTGAATAAATTAAATACTATCTTAGGTATTGTCCTCCATTACTGTACTATCTGAGCAGCTCTTAATCTTTAATGTACTTTGCTCTGACAACACCCCTGTGAGTTAGGGAACTTCTATTATCCTTTCCACAAGTGGAGAACTAAGGAACAAAGAGGCTCAGACAGAGATTTTCTTTTTGGCCTTCTTGCCCTGATTTGAGTGAGAACTACGTTATCCAAGTGTCTTCTCTGTTTGCATGTAATTTTGTTAGTGGTGCAGGACTAACTGAGGCAACATCTAAATTCCATTTAAAAAAAAAACCAAATAGGATGGTAAGTGAACAAGGAATGTTTCGGGTAAAGTTGATGAAAGTCAATTGATTTGGTTTTAATGCATGGTATGAATTCATCCTTTTTTGCAAAAGGTAAATAGGGTCTGAATTGCTTTTTAGAGGAACTAATTGGGAGTTAAGGAGACTATATGATAGGATGCCTGGCATAGCACACTGACACCTTTTCCTTTGACATCTAAAGTCATTGAATGTGTCTCTTCCTAAATATAGATGTGAGGAATTGAAAAACTTCTGAGTAGAGGCAGGTATCGCTTTGAGTTGTCGTTCTAGTAGGGGAAGATAAAACCTACATGCCCCTCTATTACCCAGACATAGTAAACTGATACGTGATCGACTTGGGCTACCTAAAGTTTGCTGAGGTTTGTTGGGCTGGTGAACACAATTGAGTTTCTGTTTCTGTGGTTATTCCCTAGAAGCAGGACTAGCAGGGCTTGGGTTGCTCTCCTGCAGACATGGCTTACAAAGCTGCCAGGACAAGTGTAGCTACCACCCATCCTTCTGCCCCAGCTGAGTCGGCACCTCTTTAAAACACCGATATAAATCTATTATTTTTTTTCTCTCCTACCTTTGGCTGTCATTTAATTTGATTGTACATTCCCTAGGGAGTCCTGATTTCAAGTGTGATTTCTTATAACTAATAAACTATATAACCAGCTTATGGTTTTCATTATATATGGTTTGAACTTTATGATTTTTTTTGACCCAGAAACAAGAAAGCTTATAGCAACGCCTGAAGTCTTGGTGCAGTGTATTACTTCAGAGTCCCGGGAAGACATTTTTTTTCCCAGGTCAGCAAATGCTTGTAGGTTTTGATAGATATTCTCAATTATGTCTCCAAAAATGAATTATGAGTTGTGAAAAGAGCAGAATCCATGCACTCTTAAGTCTTTGGGGTATTCGACTGTGGAGTCCCAGAGCTGTTTCTGAAAGGAGGAGGTTATAAGAATCAGGGAAAGGAAAAAATCCTTATTACTGGCACTAGCAGTGCTGATGAAGGCTGATGGGGAGTGCACGTTTTATTTATTTGTAGGTGTCGTCAAGTTGGCTGAAAATGATTTATTATTGTGTCTTTTTTCAAAAAACAGTTTTTCATCAAAATGTGACTTCTCAAGGGAAACGACTTCTTATAAATGTGCTTTGGTTTTCTTCAATATGAAGAACAAAATTCCTATTTACAAGGTACAGACAGTGTCCCTACTGTACTCTTTTGTGTCATCTGGCGTGTGTTGAGATTCCAAAACGTGGATTTCTACTGTAGCCTCCTCTCGAGAGCAGGGCTCTATTCTCAGGATGTTGATTAGGTCAAATGGCTTGGCTTTATTTTCATAGATATTCAATGGGGAAGATGACACCGACTTCTTCAGTTGCTTTCAGGTTCACTAATGAATGTTGTATCCATTGCCTATTTATATATTTATATTACTTAGGCAGAATGATCACATGTGAGGGTAGTAGCTAACAAATTACACTATGATTATTCGTTATGACTAAGGTTTTGTTCAAGGGATTCTGAGAAGGCAAAGCATCAGGTGGCCCTGCAGTTTTTGTCATAACTGGATGCTTTATGTTTCTTTAGAAATGTGCATGGTCATGCACAAAACTTCATTTCTTGTAGAGGTGACATGTCATGGCGAAGGTCTCTTGTAGGTCAGTCAAACTGGATGGGATGACTTAATTCTTTTTTGCTGGTCAGACTGCTTTGTATATGCATACTGTATATGCATATATGCATCTATGAATGTTAAGTAGGTAATGTAACATCCTACTTAGCAGTCAGAGAGATGCTGATAGTGAAAGATTTGTCTTATTTTGTGGGGCGTTCTTTGAATTTTAGATCAATCCAGTGCTGGGAGGGGAGGGAAACTAAACTGCTTGTGCCAGAAAAAGGAAAAAGGCTGGTGATGTCAACTGTTCTTTATCAGTGGAGATAAGAGAATTGTCTTCACTATCAGCTCCTCACTTTCTGTCTAATATGTAGCCCCTTTGCTGGTGCTGAAAACCAGGCTTCTCCTTTGCAGCCTCTGGAAAATAAACCACGACCAGCTCTTTTTTTCCACTCTGATTGTATTTTTGTTCTTGCTACTTTCCCCTGGACTTACTTCAGTTGATGTGCATCTCTTACTGGTCTGTATTTGTTCAAGGCAAATGCAGTTCTACAGCCAAATTCTTACTGGTGCTGGTCAAAGTTGCGTGTCTTCAGCTTTTGTGGACAGGATCTTCCTAGATGGAAGAATTTTACAGAAAAATTCCTCGATCTATGAAACTTGAAACAATTTAAGTGAATCAGAGCTTCCAAGAGCCTTTATTCTTTTATGTATTTTGGCTTTGTGTGTCTATGAACGATACGTTTTTTCCCCCTGTACTTTTAATGCAGCAGGAGGAAAAAATAAAATATGTTCCCTCTAAATAAAATGGTAAAATGGGAGCAATTGAACTTAAATTATTTGTGCAAGCCACAGTCTGAAGGTGGAGTACTATATTGGTTTTAAACTAGCCAGTGTCTTATGCAAAGATAAAGAGAACTTAAATGGAAGTAGAGCAGCACAGCTAAGGAATACAGTTTTAACAGCAAAAGATGATTTTCATGAGGATTTATTTTACAGTCCTAACACTTATTATACTGCTCAGTAGTGCAGATCATTTTGGCGCTTTGCAGTTCTGTTAAAGGTACAGATTTTCAGACACAAGAGTGTGTAGTGCATGTGACAGTAGGCTGCAATTAAATCCTTGCATGTTGAATGGTAAATGAGAAGAGTTGGTTTGGGGCATCAGAAGACAGAATGCACTAGGTGTATCCCTAATATTTCAAGTTGTATAGTGCTTTTTGCTATATGCACCAATTAGATGGAGCAGAACTGAATAACGTAATGACCGAGCAAGCAGCCTGTCTGGTACTTCGACTAGATTTTTCTAAATGAAGTTATTTCTAGGCTATTCATGGTCCATGGAACAATTACCTCCCGAGGAGAAAATAAAGCATCTTGAGTGGCTCAGCATCTTTGATACTACTGCAGCCAGGAAGTCTTCTAATAAAGTGTTTTACCTAAAAGGAGAGGAGTGAAACCACCCAGAGACTAAGCCATCACCACAGGATCTTTGTTTGAGAAAATGCACCAGATTCCAGCTTGGTTGCAACTATAGTTGTGTTCACAGGGTCATTCTTGTGGTTAACAGGAGCTGCAAATGCTTAATTTTGTAAAGAGAGTTTACAAAGCAGTTTGAAATGCCTAAGACCAAACATAGCAAGCGCAGTAACATAGGACCATGGCTGTTATTGCTCTTTGAAACCTTTTTAATCAGGTGGAACTTTCCAAAAATACCAGGCAGAGAGAAAGAACAGAACTAATCAAGTATTTTGCCCCAGCTTCGGTATGCAGCACCTGAATGTGAAGATGCACGGTAATAAGCTTGAAGGCATATTTTGGGATGCTATACTGACTATGGAATAGAGTAAAGTTTTTAAACTCTGGGAGTTCATAAGTTTTCTCCTTGTCCCTTTATTCTGGCAGTAGCCATTTACAACTGCCGTTTTTAGCCACAGGAAATCCCTTCTCTTGAACTGAACAGGTATGTGAAATGTATTCCCTCTGAAGGCAACATCTGTGCTTCCTTGTGAATCATCACCCAGAAAGGGTGCTCTATATGCTAATCAGCTTAACCATGTTAATGGTAAGAATGATAATCAATTTCAGGTGGGAGTAGGTGCAGTTTGACACCTAGGGAAGTAAGATTGAGACCATAAATTACTGCAGGCATCTGCAAAGATGTACTGCTGTAAGTTGTCTTTTTCTTTGTGTTTAGCTGCTTGCCTGAGTGTGCTTAGATTTAAAAAAAAAAAAAAAAGGGCAAAAAACCATGCACATCAGTGAAGTCTTCACTTAATCAGAGTTTGATTACAGTGAGAACTGAGAAGTCATCATGCAGTTTTGTTAATTATTAGAAAGATGATGTTGTACGTTGAAGTAATTGCAGTGAACAGCCCAGCTGGAAAAAAAAATCTGTTTCAGATTTTCAGCCACCAAGCTGTATACTTTGAGTTTGTTTCTATCCATGTCTATTAGTTACTTCTTGTTAATTTATTTCTTACTTTGTATTATGTATTATAAATGCCTGGCATTTGCCAACTAGATAAGTATGTCATTGTCCTTGGAATTTTTTTAGACCCTGTTCTCTGAAAGACTTCCTAGGTCTCTGTGCCTTGTTTGTGTAGTTAATTGTATCCTTTGTATGTCTTGGCTGTTTCAGGTACTATTTTTTTCCTGGCCCATCTCTGATTCTGGTGAAATCCATTTGCCCTGGCTACACACCGGATTAATGATAGGTTGAGGGATGAGCTGTTTGACACCAGCTGAGGGTGTGGGTTTATGTGTACAGTATTGAGAAGGGTCTCCCAATAACTAGAAGTTTGTTGTGGTGACACAGTGGTTCATGGAATTGTCATGGAATTGTCATGGAATTGTTAGCTCAGGAAAGGGACCTCTGGAGATCAGTGAATTCTTGATGAGGATGTGCATTTTGCTTAAACTATGACTATTCTGGCAGCTGCATTAGAGGTACTTTATTGCAGCGTGAAGATACGGACCTCTTAGCTTTGGTGTTGGCTGCAATACAGTTGTTTTACCTGGGCTGCCTGATGGACCCCCCTGAGGCTGCAGAGTCTGTTAGCTCAGCGAAGCATCATGGAAATGGGAACAGACAACACCTGGTGCTTGAGCAACATCGTTATGTCTGTGTGGCACATGGATACACCTGAAATCTTGGGTGCTTGAGACTTGGGTAGAAGAAACCCTACGCTTTTTCACCATTGTGACTCGGAATCCTCTTCATGTTAAGTAATAGATGGCGATATAAAATATTGAATCTGCTCATCTTTTATGACCTTGGCAATAATAAGAGATCCCCTCTGCATAATGTTAGAATGTTGAAATATATATTCAATATATCTCATAAATTAGTTAGTGGGTTTTTGTAGGTATTGAATTTCAGTTTGGAAAAAAGAAGAAAAAATGAATTGCTTTTTTGAACCTTAAAATTTGATGGTCCAAGTAAATGTTAAATCCATTGTAACGTGGATCAATAATTTAGTTAGTCCATTTCTAATGGCAAAATGACATAGCCAGCATTTTTAAAGAGATGGAGTGGTATTGATTTAATCAGTAAGCACAATTAAAAAAAAACAGACAAATAGTTCAAATTTTGTTAGGGTCTGTTTGAGATGTTTTGAATGTGCATCCTCTTGGGTTACAGGGAATGAAAGTGTAATTGATGCAATAGTCTGTGTGTTCATGTGTGCTGCTAAAAATCAACTCCAACTTTTTTGCTTTGAAAAGAAATCGTAAGAAATTCTTCTAAATGGTAAAATGCTTGTAAGAGTTGCAATACTGGGGATGGAGTAGTGAAGCAAATCATTAATGGCATTTAGAGGTGGACAAAAGCTTAGTATGCTCTATGTTGAATATGGGTAGTGACCAGGTCTTACATTGGAGATTGTAAGGCCTCGTGAGTGGTGCTGAGCTGTAGCCTGAGATTTGGATTTGGTTTCCAGCTCTTCCACAGAACTGCTGGATGACCTAAGGGAAATCATTCTCTAAATCTGTCCAAAAAGGAATTTAATGCCGCATAATGGTTGCAATAACTCTAAGCTTGAGCTGAGGAAGAAATTAACCCATTTAGTGAAGTCTTTAAGATCTTTCCAAAGCAGGTCCCAAAGGGGAATGATATTTTGTCACTGCTTGAGTAAAACTTTGAAGCCCTGCAGTCTTCCAATACAGGTATTTCTTGCGTTATAGCCATATTTTTTCCATTGCAAGAGGAGTTCTTATGGGAGAAGTTCATCTTAATTTAGAATTGACCAACAGGGAGCTCCTTATTTAATCTAAATTTAAAATTTACCTTGAGATAACACTAGAGAGGTAAATTGCCCTTCCCAAATATTAGGAGCAATGTATCAACTTGAAATAGCGTGATGGCATGACTTTGTCTTTAATAACAAACTAGACGTGTTTTCAGTAACTGTAGGCATAGAAACAAAATTCTTCAGCTTGTGGCTAATAGGTTGATATTGTAAAAAGGCTAATTGTGTGTGGCACTGTGCTTTGTATATAGTAAAATACGCATTTTTGCAACAACAGGTCTGTGGCTATAGGGAGAAGTAGTTTGGAGGGGTTGTGTGTAGACTGTTATTATTCCTCTAATCCATCCAATTCCTCATACCGGCCTATCCATTTATCCTGCCTTCATCTCGAGGGCACTTAAGCTTTTGTTGTAATCCGTATGGATAGTCATAAACTCATAAATTATAATTTTGCAGCAAGAGAAGTACTAGAAAAATATCCATCAGCCTGCCAGGTCCTTAGCTTCGGGTCTGAACCTGGGGTTTCTTTTTTTTAGTGAAACAGAACTTTATTAATAATGCTCTGTGTCTCACTCTGCATGTTAAGGAGGGAGGGGGAGTAAACACAGTCATACTTCAAGTTACAGATGCTTAAAAGTCACAAAATGACAAGCAGATTTGTTGGAAATGGACATCACTGCTTTAGTATGAAAAATGTTCATAGGCTGTAAAGAAGTAATTCCAGTTCAGATATAATCTGTGAAGGGCCTATTAGTTTTTTGATTGCTAGGCCTATAGTAGGATTACACAGCAAAGCAGAAAGATTGTATTTGTCAAAATGACAGAGTTTTTCCAAGAAACTCGAAGTGCTGGAGCTATAGAAGAATCAACCTTGTTTTCCATTATTGGAAAAACTGATTTATTAAAGCATTTAGAGAAGTACTTTTGTTACAAGATAAGGTTGGGAAGGACAGAGCAATAGGCCAAACTGAAAGGTAGCTAAAAATGCATTTTTCTTTGGGGAAGGGTATTGAAGTCTTGCTCAGTAAGATGCAAATGCTGCATGAGAGAATATTAGGAGGTGGGGAATTAAAGGGGACTTCTTGGGTACCTCTGTGTAGGAATAAAGCAGTTTGTGCTTTGACTCATAACAGAATAACACCCAAGCCAAGACCAAGATGTTTGGTACCAGTCAGCTTCTGCCTAAATCTGTACAATGCCCAAGCAGTGAGTTTATGACTGTTGTATAGTATTATCTTCCCTGAGAAAAATAAAGTTGGGCTGAATTGTCTTAATAAATACACCTTTTCAGAGGGAAAATACGCGTACATTCCAACGTGTGCCGTTTGACTTGTGTTTGCCTAAGCCTCACATTATTCTTCTGTATCTTCTTATTGACAGGGTAATAGGAACAACGGTGTATTCATACAGGAAATCCTGGGCATCTATATGGATTTCCCCTTCCCCCCACACACTCTCCCCTCAAAAAAACCTGAACCCCACACCTGCCAAACTACAGAAATCTAAGCATTCTTGCTTATCCCTTTGAGAAAAACGGGTTTATTAAATCATAGATTAAAGATAGGGAATTGTTGATTTTATCTCTCTCACAGACAAGATCCAATTTAGCTGATAGAAAGCTGAACCTGAAGAGCATCCTGTAAGTTGTTTATTTTCTTCACAGATACGTAGCTAGTATTGAATTTGCAAACCTTGTCCTCTGTTATGTTTATTTTCAAACATTTTATCTGTCATGAAGATTATGGAAAAATGTTGAGATAACTTGTTGCTTTTTGTTCAGCTTCTGGAAGCAGCTTGGGGTTTTTGAAGGCCAGCAAACAGCCATGGGTGTCTAATTCCAGAAACTTAAAATAGGTTCTGAATGCTCTGACCCTCCTGGCTTTTCTGGAGATTTCACCTTGAGTGTATTAATTTCTCTGGTTTTGTTTTTTTTGGTTTTTTTTTTGTTTTGTTTTTGGTTTTTTTTTGTGGTTTTTTTTTGTTTGTTTGTTTTTTTTTTTTTTAAATCTCTTAGTATCTTGCTTTTTAACAGAGTTTACAAAGGACACTTGTAAACTCCAAACTCATAACAGTTTTCACGGTGCTCCTGAGGACACTGCTGTTGCAGTGGAGGCGGAAAGGAAGAGGAAACGTTGGTGTTGGTTGTATGTAGACCACAGGAGCAACTTGGTACACATTATACAAAGGAAAAAAATAATATTAAAAATTATTCCTTCCATCTCAACAGTGAGAACCCATTTTTTTCCAATGCATTTTTCCTCTTACATCATTGAATCGTAGAATGGTTAGAGTTGGAAGGGACCTTAAAGATCATCAGGTTCCAACCTGGTGCTCGTCGAACAGTTGAGGACTCACAGAAGTAACTTGTGCAGTGAGTTTAGGAGACTGTTAACGATGTGAAGCATTTCTGTTTCCCTCATCGTTGCTCTAGCCAAGTGCAGTGTGAATCCTGAAGAACCCTGTGAGGTGGGAAAATTGTTACTTCTATGTCATAGATATGAAGCTGAGATAGGGAGGAAATTAGTGGCTTGTTGGAATATAGGAGGTACCATTGGGTAATGAACGCGTGTTGAAATTTCATGGATAACTCTGATAACAGCCTTTGAATTTCAGTGTCTAAAGTGAAGCCTGGAATGGAAACGCTCTCCCTTAGCTCTTTAGTATGAGCAAAGAGTGGATGCTTGTTCTGCTTTAACATAAAAGTCTGTGGAGTTACCATCTCACGTGACTGAGAATACTCCAGATTTCCTTCAATGGTGAATACGCTGGAACAGGGAGCAAATGGAAGCATAATGATAGATGGGTTAGAAATGGAGCAAAGTGAAATGAAATACAAATAGAAAGACTGTTTCTTTTAAGTAAAAATTAAAAAGGGCTAAATACCTCCTTGAGGATACATGTGGTAAAATATCTCAATTTAGTTTGTTCATATTGTATAAGTAATAGCGTTGTGCCTCTCCCCAACCACCCTGTGTTACGGAAAGTGCTGTCAGATACTGCAGTCAGATATGTGTAAAAGAGCTGGTTTTAATTTTCTGTCAATTATTCAGTTGACTGAATCTGTTGTTTGTGATTTGGTATCTGGGTGCCTACAGATCAGCAGTAATTCAGGTTAGATGTTTGCCTGCTCAGATGAGAGTACGTGCCTTGATGTGGGGAAAATTGGACACGTGTTGGGTTTTGATTGCTGTCTCACGTCTGCCATACCTGGGCTTCTCAAAGGCAGTACTACATTGTAGGATAGAGTTTTGCAATTCTGATGGTGATTTTTTGCTTGTGTATGAAGCAAACTGCCTGGGACAACAAGCACTTACCCTTTCTTATGGTTTTGTTTGGGTTTTTGTGGTGATGTGTGGTTTTTTTCCCACCTCCTTGGAAAATAGGCCTGCTTGCTACTGTTTGTTTGGGTTATTTTTACTTGCTGAAGCATCTACTTCAAAGAGATGGGAAAACTGATTGCTAATGCAGCGTAAATTTAAAATAGCAAAATAATAGCACTGTGTTGAATAGTTGTGAGTACCCATCCGTCTTTCATGCCATGTTCCTTGCAACGATGGTCCCACGCATCCCAGAATGTTACACTACCATCATGTTTGGGATAACAAAGTTGTGGGATAAACAGATGGTGTGAATCAAAGTCTGTATGGTAAATCACATTTTTTGGTCTTTGTGGGATTGAGATCTTGGTTTGAAATCCTTTGCAGCACAGGTGAACCCTACTGATGTGCATATACAAATCCATATGATGAAAAGGCAGCTCCATCTCCTCTGGGACTTGGGTGTGCTTCTGGAGATGAATAATCACAACCTTCTGACCATGCTTCTGCTAGGTACATTTCTGCAGCCCCTCGTGCCGCTGCTTTTGTACAGCCTGTGAAAAGAGGAATTTTCAGAGTCTTGAGAATTTAAAGCTCCTTACAATGATTTGATTGATGGTCCTTTTATCAAGTGCTGTGCTGGTACTTGTGCATACAACATACAAAGTATCGCACACATTTTCCAATTGAATGACTCTTCTCAGTGAAGAAAATCCATATTCTCTGCTCTAAAGAACGTAGACCAAAAGTCGAATAAACAGTAAAAAACGAATGGAGTAACCAGGGATTAGCAGACAGTGCATTATGTTGATTACCCACATTGTCTTCAGCTTAATAAATTCTATTTTGCTCTAAGTCGGTTCAATTGCGTGTGAAAATAGAGAAGGTGGAAAATGAGACTGAACAAGAGGGTTAAACGACAGCGTGCCGTTCCAGAAACAATTAAAAAAAACCAAAACGACCCTTGAGGAAAAGAAAAAAAGGAGGTTTTGAAGTGTAAAATAAAACATGCTATTCTGTTTCAGTGTGGGAAGCTAAAATAGTCTGTCCAATCCTCATCATTAAACCCGTACAAAAGCAGTTGATGAAGTACTTTTTCATGCATCGTGTGGCACTTGCAACTGCAGCATTGCTCTGCGCTATTGAGTAATCACTAAAAATGGGCAAACAGGGAGTAGCAGTAATTCTAAGTCATAGTTTTGGCATCCCATTCATTGAATCCACATTAAGATCCTGACTTGCTCTGGCAGATCTGATGCACAATAAGGACCTTTAACTTTCTGCCATTAAGCGAATACCTCCTGAACATGTGTCCTGATTCGTAAGAGTAACCTTGCACCAGGAAGTTTTGAAGAGCTTTTTGGAAGATTCAGTTAATATTAGCCCTTATTTATTTATCTGCTTAGGTATGCCTTGGTCATTATGGAAACGTTGGTAGACTGCAAGAAAACTGAAAACACACAAAGTATCTAGATGGAACAGTCTGATGAGGCTGGGAAGAGAAGAGTCAAGCACAAAGTAAAGGAAAATCTATGAAGGGTATGACTATGCAACGTAGCTGAGCTGTTTACCTTTTAGCCTGTGAATTATTTTGTTTCAGTGTTGAAGTCAGGAATTAATACCCAGGACTCATGGGCATCTAGACAGAGCTCCAGCTGGGGCCAAGAAGAGGTGGAACTGCTCAGAAACCTTGGAAAAGTGGGCTGGTATATAAGGAAGTAGTGTCATCTAGTGGTTAAAGAAAAAGACCAGAATATCAGGACTCCTAGGTTGTATTCCAAAATTTATGACCTACTTGCTGGTTGATAAATGTACTTGAAAATCTTAATCCCATTTCTCTGGGGAAAGGGAGGAGAAGCAGGACAGATAAGGCAACTTTTGGCTCACCAGACTGCTCAGTCTTGAAAAACCAAATGGCAAAATCTGGAAGGCGTGTGTGCCACCATCACAACTCTTGTACAAAGGCAGTTTGACGCAAACTGAGTTGTGTTTCAGGAAAGACAGGGAGGATGCCAGGATGCCTCTGGTGCATTTATATTTAAATGTGACCAGAACAGTTTAGGATTTGGCAGTTTTATAACCTGCGGAATGCCAAGTCCAGGCACGGGGTAAGGAATGTGCTTGTCAGTCTGCTTGTGGATAATGGAAGAGCGAGCGAGCTGTTAGTATTATATATATTCACTAGTAGGCAGTTTAAAAGCAGTTTATGGTGGTTCAGTAGTAGTTTTGTTCATTGCTAATGATTGCTTCTAATGTCAGCAGTTTGTGGAGGACTCCCAGCTGTACCTTTTGTTTCTATCAACGATAATCAGTTTTATCTCCTGCTCTTGTTGACAGCAAAACAAGCTGGGATAAAGGATACGGTGGTAGAGCTGAATCCCAGAAAGCTTGAACGGGTTGTGGTTGGGGGAAGAGAAACGCTGTCAAGGATTTCTCCTTCCCATGGGAGAAGGGCCCCAGCCCCAGCAGCCTTGTGGTCAGTGTGGCTCCTTACAGCATTTTGGGTACCTGGAGTTGTGGTGCCCACTTGCCTAACTGGGAGGATCCTGTCCCTTAGGCCCATTGGACATGGACAACGGGAGGACAAGGGTGGCAGACCACTGCATATAGATTTCTTAACTTTTCTCCCTGAATGGTAAAGGTTTCCAGTGAAGGGTTATGGTGTAGCTGAGCCTGCCTGCTGTAAACTGCTGGCACAGGGATGAATTTGCTCGATGTGCCCTCCAGCTCCAGCAGTGGCCTTAAAACAAGGGGACGTAGGGACGGGTTGCTGTGTTTCTGCATCGGGGATTGACGCTCATCACTGCTGTGCCACAGGAACGTATCACACTTCTTTATCAGAGACACCTGTATGGCTTAGGAAAGAGTGACTGATTTCCTATCTGTACAGCAGAAATAAGTATAGAATGACTACAGCAAGGATTTTCTGAAGTATTTGTGTGCGTAATTCCAATTAAAACCAATGGAAGTTATCTGACAGGGGTATCTTTGGAAGAGGTTTGCTCAAGCTCCCTGATGGCACAAGGAGCTGAATCCTCATCTCTCGTGTTGCGTGTGTTTGCTGTTTGCTTCTGTGAGTTCACTCAGGTCCGACCTTCCATTGAAATCCTTTCTGACATTCAGATTGGCTCTGGCAGGTACTCTGTCTTTCTTAGGTTCGTTGACTTGCCGTGCTAGCAATATTTCACTGGCTCAGCGATCCCATCAATAAACAGCCTGTGCGATTCCCTGCAGAGAGCGACTGCGAATAAATTATATGAGCTGGGGACATCTTCATATCTAGTCTTCAGGTGCTGCATATGGGATTTTTCATGTGGATAGAGTCTCCACAGCTTAAAATGTGGGTCTGCTTGAGAGGTCCTCACATGTTTGGTCAACGTGTTTTTACCATGGCCAAGAGCACATGGAAATCTTCAGGGGGAAGGCTCCAAGGAATCTAGGAGGTGGCCTTCCACCTCCTGCTCTGTGGAAGCTTTTCTTGACTACCCAGATAACTCTTGTTACAAAGCAGCACAGACGTTTTCCTGTTGGTAGTAGGAAAACACTGGGTTGGCTGACCCCTCTGAGCAAACTTTTCTCACCAGGCTGGTGTGGAGAAGCCTTGTCTCCCGTGCCGTGAGAGTCTGAGGAACGCGGCAGCGTTCGGGTCTGCAGCCTGGGCAGCGCCACTGAACAAGGGGAAGAATGAAAAGGGCAGCCAACTGCAAAGCTGTTAACATTCTGCACAGCACACAACTTCAGCTCAGTGTTAGAGCTACTATTATAATTCTCTGTTAATTACATAGCGTTGATTATATAACTACTTAGCAGTTCCTCCTCTTTTAATGAGCACAGCTGTTTTCTGTCCAGCTTCAACAGGGAAAATTTCCCATCTCTAATTTAAAAGTAATACACTCAAAGAAAGCTCCTGGGTTCGCGCTGCTTAATGTGTTCCAACGCTCATGGTGCCTACAGGCTTCCTTCAGCCTAGAGAGCACTTATGACCATTCCTCTTACCCTCTTAAATGGATCTTTATAACTAACAACCTTTATTAACAGCGTTAAAAAATTAACAGAGCCCTCACCTCCTTGTAAAGAAAAACAGTTGTATTTAGGTGGAGTGATACAAGCTGTCATGTTAACTATGCTAATTTGGATCCATGCACTGTATTCACTTTTCTGACCTAGTGCTTTGTAGAAAGTGGACTGAGGGGCAGTTTTCTGCCAAAATTTCTCCAAAAAGCAAGTAACACAAAGGTGTTTGCTTTGGTAAGGTAGTTCTGAGTTAGAGCTTTCCAGAAGACAACAGTATTAACCTCTGCTGGGGATCAGAGAGGTCAAGGTGCTGGAGCATTAAAGGCAGGTAAGGAAAAGGCAAAGAGCAGCAATGTACTGAATAGAGCCCTGCTGGTCATTGCCTGTCCCCAGGTTCGTGCCAGACCCGTGGCATTAGGCGCAGTGACCTCTTAAAGAGCTTGCTGAGAACTCGGTCCGGTTTCATGCTCTGCAGCAGCAGCAGTGCAGGCATTTTGGGCATGGACAGTTTTTCTTTGGAAAACATGTTTTTGAATTGAAACATTTCCCAGGAAGATGTGGGCTTAGAGAAAGTTTTAGGTGGAAGAATTGTCAAAACAAATCACTTCAACTTTCTAGTTTGGTTTTCACAAAGTCAAATTCATTTCACTTAAGATTTTTATAACTTTTAATTTTTCAGGTATATGGTAATGTGCTGGCATGTTTTGACACTGTCAGAATACAGTCATGGTGGCCTGAACAGAATGTGCAAGAATGCTCAATTTTTTAATGTTTTTTAAAAAGAACAACTTTTGGTCTAGAAGCAATTTGGAAGGTGTGACGCAGGAGGAATTGGCTGAAGCTGGTCTTCCAGTGGCTGGAAGTCTGTAGAAAGACTTGAGCTTTATTTCCTGACCAGAGGCCCGTTATTTCTGCTTCGTGGTTCTCTGTTCTAATCTCTAGCAAGATCTGGGATTTTCTCAATTTGTTAATTTGACTCTACTAAGAATATTTAAAAAGTTCAATGGCTGATAAATACTTGAGCAAATGATTGAACGCTCTGTGGAACCGCAAGTTGATTGTAACCCCCTAAAATAATTTTTGTTGATGTGCTTTTAAAGTGCCGTTCTCATCCATAACATCTATTAATAATTAATTAGTTTGTGTACCCTCTATAGGTGTAGCCTTCACATAAATTGAGACTGCCTGATCTGTTCTTGAGAGCAAAGGCTGTATTCCTAGAAAGATGGTGATTTATCTGGTAGTTGCTCTTATGATTTTATTTTTTTTAATACTGCACAGATAAATATGTCTCTTTAGGCAGAGTATCCTTTGGTTTCCCTGGGATGCTTGATTGTAAACATACATCAAGTTGTTCCCCTTGGGGCTCTGTTCAGGTGCAGCTTGAGTTATATTATGGTAATAATATTCATTCTTTGCATTAATAATTACATTGAATGCCTCCTGTTCAGCAAAGTATTGTATTTCTTTGATGTTCTTCTTGCTATTAAGAATTGCAGTGCTGTTTCTGCATATTTTATGCTGACAATTCAAGTTGCTCATTTTACCGGTTTTTCCTTTGCTCCATTACTCGTGTCTCTGTGTTGTAACGTATCGTACAGGCTAAAGTAGAGTTAGGGTCACCTAATCCCCTCAGTTCCTCCATCTGACTGGTACGTACGGACTGGGCATTGGGACTGACTGCTGTGCTACTCTAGTGAACCCTTGGAAGAAAATCAGGAATTCCCCCACTTGGTTGCTACAGGTAACAAATGATAAGAGTCTAAGGTAAAATGGCTTGTGAATGTACAATTTTTATTTATTTTTTTTTAGATATTGGCAGATCAAATCACTTTAGTTTTTTTCATGTATTCAATCGTTGACCGCTGAGAATAGTTCACAGGGTGGTGTATTGAAACTGCATGTGAGTTTGTATTTGACATATTTGACAGGGGAGGCAGTAAAAGGTGAAAACATTCCCACTAGTGACATCTGAGCATCCTCCTCCCAGGAGGAAACCAATCTCCTGTAATAAGACAGAGCCCTGGAGCAGTGAAGAGAGTAACAGCGGCATTTACAGAACCTGCTTGCTAGATTTTCTGTGTGGGAAACGTGTAGTCTCTGACTGAAGATCACCTTTTAACCTGGTTAACCTAGAGACATGGAAATGGTAGTACTGGGACAGGTTATTTAGCCCTTGAATATTACAACTTTCAGTTTGTTGGTCGACTTCGAAGCCAGTTCAGAAAAGAAAGGACAGAACTTTTCTTTGTCCTGGAGAAGATTGGGGTATGGAATTGCTGAAGAGAATCTTCTTCCCTGTATGAACAGCAAAAGGGGTGGGTAAGGCTGAGAAGATGCCCACAGATGGAAACCCCTTGCTGGCCTAAAAGGCCAGAGGTTTTGTTAAAAGCTGTGACCCCTTTAGCTCTGAAGACAGCCATAGAAAAAAAAGGTAATTTTTGTCCCTTTCTCCAATTCTTTGTCTCATCCTCTTTCCTTCAAAGCAGCCATTTTTCTTTGGGCTTTTTTCTTTCTTACTTTTTTTCTTTTTTTTCTTCTTTTTTGCCTTCTCAGTTCTCCTTAGCAAAGACTCTCCAGGGAGCCAGAGTTGAACTTGGCACAAACAGGCAGGAAGCCGGCTTGAGCTCAGTGTCTCTACAAATGTCCAGGATAAACTGCTGCATTAATATTTCAAATGATTTCCTAATACTGTATGCATTGTGGCAGGGATCCAGGGAACAAGGGTTTCCTGGTGCAATCTGCCTTCTCTTTTTAATATGCAGCTATAAATAGTTTATTTTTGAAACTGTTATGTGGAAAGAGCAATGTTTTCAGTAATGGAAAATCCTGACACCCTTCTTTAGGCCTTACACCAGTTTTGTTTCTACTTCTGGGAAATGATACTGACTTGTCTTGGGTATAATGGAGAAGCCTGCCCTGTTTTTTTCAGTTTTGCGACTGTAAATCTCTTTAGAGTGGGAATATCTTTATTAGTTAGAACTTGAGTGTGGTGAATTCTAATATCAAGACAGATTTAATTTAGCTTTACAAAGTGGGCTTGGTTACGTTGTCCCAGGGGCATGGCCGGTGCGAGACCTCTAGGCTCTCGTTTGCTTAAACACAAATGTTGGGGGTTTTGGGGTTTCTTTTTGCCCCTTCGATTGGTGTCAAATGAGAGATAAGTGAGAACTTGACCTGTTCTGAAAAAGTGCTTAAAAATCTTTTGAAATGTTTTTGCATGCACAATTTCCATAGGAATTAATTTCAATTGAAAAAAGGGAATGCAGATTTCTGAAATGAAAATGTGTAGTCAAGGAAGGTCCTTTTTGCAATCACTGGGTTTGGAGTGTCATTTCACCATGACTGTTCGAGGTTTTTGTTTGTTTGAAGTTTGGAATTTAATGCAGTGTTCCAGCTGACATGAAACAAGTTTAATTTTTTTCCTTGTGAAAAATTAATTCATTTTCTTATTTCGGGTTACACTGAGGAAAAATGCTGATGTTTTCTCTGGAACTGAAATGCAAAATATTAAGTCAGGTGAACTGTGTTTTTTTAATATACGTATTCTGCTAAAGATAGTATTTGAAGAAACCTTGCAGCACAGAGGGATTGAGGATGGAAGGTCACCTAGTCTCACCACCCTACTTAAAGCAGGGTCAGCTAGAGCAGGTAGCTCTGAGCTGTGTCCCCGTGGGTTTGGAACATCTCCAGGGATGGAGATTCCACCCTCTGTTTGGGCAACATCTTTATCTATGTGGCACCCTTGGAGCAAAAGAGGTTTCTCTTGTGTTTAAATAGAATTTCTTGTATTTAGGTTTGCATCTGTTGCCTCTTGACCCATCACAGCACAGAGAAGAGCCTGGCTCAGGCTTTCATGGTCCCTACCCTCAGACATTTATTCATATTGATAATATTTCCAGAACCTTGACACTCTTCTCTACTACTTCAAACTATTTCAGCAGCTGAATAGGCATGGGGTGTTTGTTGTGGTGTTTACACAGTGAGAGCTTGGACACTGGAGGGCTCGTGCAGCAGCACAAAAGCATCTCCTTGTTTCCTAATTTGCTGGAAGGAGAGCACGCTGAGCCGTGGTATTGCCCAAATGAACAAAATCAAGAAAGGCTGGCTGCACATGGAAACAAAGCATTTCCCCCGTCTCCCAAACATTAGTGTTCCTCATCCATTTGATTTAACAAGGCCAATCACCCTGCCACTCTAATTATCTCCATCAGACCCGCAGTGCACATGAAGTACACCTCTGATTTTTGAGAGGAAGAGAGTACCCTGGTGCCTGCCTGCCTTTTAGTCCGTTGTGGTACACATCTTATCAGAGGAAAGCATTTGGAGGTTGTCTTGATAACAAGAGCAGGTTCCTGGCATAGTGCAAAGGGCTATTCTTTTTTATTATTTACACAATTAATGGAAAGGAAACGCTGAGTGTTTTTGATTAGAACTAATGGTTCATTAGCCTGGACTGTCATTGCCTGCTAGCACGGTGGAGCTGGGTGGTGGAGTTGAATTATTCTGGTGAGTAGAACAATAGTGGGGACGGGGATTCATAGAGAAGCACCGAGTATGGGTAGGGCAGCAGGACTGCGGGAGTGCTTTCCGAGGGCAAGGAGCCCAAAGCCCTGACTCTGCACTTGCTCCGGGGTAGATAAATGTGCATGTCCCAGCCAGCTGTGCCCGTGGCAGATGTTGCTGCCTCTTGCTGTCTTGCTTCAGCACAAAATGCTCGTTACTGCTGCACTGGTAGAGCTTCACAGTTCCTACATCTGCTGGCAGAGCTCCTTCTGAGTCCTCATTTATTCATTTCCATCGAAATGGGAGCAAATTTAACAGAATCAAGTTACTGAATCTGTTTCAGCAGATGATTTTTCCTTCCCCCTATCCCCAAAGCGATAGGGGTGGTGCTCTGCCAGGGTTGGAGAAGAGAGGAACATTCGGGAGAGTAAACGGTCTTCTACCAGCACAGCTTGATCTAGAAGACTTCCCTTTTGAAAACAAGTCGTAGGGCAGAGATGTATTTGGGTGATGCTTTCCCATCTTCTGAATCGAAATTCTGATTCCAGACCTCAGTGTTTGAAGGCTGGACGAGCTGTGTTTACTGTTATGGGCTTTGACTATTGAGCGGCCACCAGCGCGTTGCTCCCAGGTTGGGTTAAAGTGAGGAGGAGGAGATGGTTCAGCAGTGGGATACAGTGGGATTATTTTTACTGAACATGTAATTTTTATTGAACATGTCATTCTCACCTTGCTTTTGAGTGTTTTTGTAACTTTGTCACACTTTACCATTTGTAAGGGGATTTGGAGCATTGTAAGGTTCCAGTCTGATTGGTCCGGGAGGGGTTTGTAATGATTCCGAGGATGTGATCTGTGGACCTGGAGACCTGTTGTTGGACTTTTATGTTTTGAAGCAGGAACTGTCTTTTCACACCACGTTGGAATAAAAGGTGTGGGTCCCAGTGCAGAGAACAGGAAAGCCCAGGAGGTTCACAGACTATTGACATGGACCAGGGTGAGGTGATAAACCTGAAATCAGAGGGGGTGGTGAGGAAACTGTTTCACCAGCAGCCAAAACCTTAGGCTATTCTAACAAGAGGTTTAGATTTGGCTGTCATTTGTAACCTGGGAAAGTAGCAGGGGTGAACAAAACAACCCTGAGGGTTTTCAGGGCCACTAGGAGAGAAAAACAAAACTCTCCTGGACAAGCAGATGAGTCGGCAGCACTCAGAGCGCTCTCTTGTAGCAGAGATGGCTTTTCCCTTCTACGCTGGAACTGCTGTGAGAGTGGGTAGAGAGTTAATGCGACGTTCGTAGCTGGCCCCCACAATAATGCAAATGGAGTAATTTTATCTCTAATACATATTCTCGGTATTAATAGCAAAGAAGCCAACAAACAAAAAGTAATCCATCACTTTCTCTAAAATTGCCTATATAGACAGAAAAAAAACCCCACCCCACTGCTCCCTGGGCTGCTTATTTCTGTTTTATTGTTTCTATTTAATGAACTGGCAAATAAATTACAAAAAATCTTATTTTATAAGCCAGTTACTTATTAATTCCATATTTTCTGCAACAGGTTCTTAGATTAATGAATCAAGGAGATGGAAAAGCCTGCTAATTTAATTACACAATTAGCATTGCTGTAACATTTATTTTAAGGATATGACATAGTTAATGGATGTTTTATTTATTTATTTCCATAAAGTTATTTTTTCCCTGAGTTTACTGAAAAATAATAAAAAGGAAGGTTTTTTGACATGGCTACAATAGCAACCTTTTTGTGCAGCTCCCACTCTTTACAGACTAGATCTTGCTCTAAAAATGCAAGAAATCTGTCTTTGTTCACTCTAATTGCATTCACATGTTTAACTAAAAAGGCGATAGATTATTTGTGTATGTTTATATCCGTCATGTGATATATAAATACTTAACACTTGGTGCATTTCATACCCATTTGAAGCTTCCTTCATGAAATGAATTCTCAAAATGGGGCTTTGAGTGACTGTTTCCTGCTGAAAAAGTCCACCCCAAGAAAGGAAACATATCCCATTAATCTTGGGAGTGTAGGCTATGTTATTACTGTTAATTCCAGTAATTAGGAAGGAAACACAACAAATTACTCTTAATAAGCCTTTAAGACAGAATTTTCTTTTAATCTACAGGCTCATTTGTATCTATTTATTTTCATTTTTTTACCAATTGAAATTAGCATTCTGTACGTGCTCTGAAATGACCTTTGTTTGTTTACTGGCAGATACAATATATAGCTTAAAAGCAAAGTGATTATTATTATTTTTTTAATAGTCAGGGCAAGACACAAGGTGAGGGCACCTTATTTTTTCAGTATGTGGAAGGACTTCTGCTCTCTCCATACGTTCCTTCGTTAATTCTCTTAATATGGGAATGTCTGTAGTGAAATCAATCTTTCTTCAACTCTCCTGTTCTGAGCTTCTGCTTTATTGGAGTAAATATTAAGGTGAGGAACTTTACTGAAAATGTAAAATTTTACAAAACTGCATGAGTTTTCTTTTTCCAAATTTTCTCTTCTCTTGTTGAAAAACAGTCTTCAAATTTTCTTAAGAAAATAACTTCTGGATGCTGATATCCGTAGTTATCAAAGTACTTATTTTCTTTTTAAAATGGCTGAGACATAATTAAATTGAAGCCTTTTAAAGTTTGTTCAGGTCCCTTCAAGTTAATGTCATAGTTATTTTTGAAAACCTCTTATTTTTGAGATCCAGTTCATGATAAACTGGGTGATTTTTTTTTTTCTTAATTTCTATTTTAAAATGTCTTTTTAGTAACCTGGTCATCTCAAACTAATGATCTCTAAGTTTGAAGTTGCTGCTTAACTCTCTGAAGGTTGTCCTGTTTATTGTTCCAGAAGCATTTTAGGTAGAAAATACTTGAGAATCCGAGCAAGTTCTGGAGCAGCCTGCTGGGGCACTGTTTTAACAACTCAAATTCATGACTCCTTAATTTTACTGGGAGCTCCAGCTATTACTTACCATGTAATCTGCCTCCCTAAGAGGATTTGCATGTGTAAATCTTTGTTTATCAAAACTTGGCTAGTATTTAATTATATTTTTTTTTTAAGAGGAAGCGAGAGAAAACTTGAGACAGTTGTAGATATTCAAAAGAGAAAAACACATTTTGAAAATGCCCTGATTTTTCAGAGTGTGGAACTTGTTGTTGTCTTGTGGATGTCCGGTTGTAAATACTGCTGTTGAGAACGGGACGTAGTGTCCTCCGTAGTTTCGGAGGTCTGGAGCAGTTTCCATTCAGTCTTTAAGGCTTGTGAGTATGAACATAACAAGCAACCATGACCTTAATATGATTTACATCCTGTTTGGAATAGATAGTTGTCTGGAAATCTTTTGTAAAAGTTGAAACAAGTGCATCCCAAAGAAGGGACAAGAACCTAGAGCTCCTGGTTTCTGGTTCTTGCATTAAGTAAGAATTAGTCTTTGACATTTTTTTCCTTTGTACAAAATCCATAGCTGCAGAAGTTTTTTGTACAGCTGGCCATGTTATGTCTTCGTAGTCTGATATTAAACAGAGTTGCTGCTGGGAATTTAGCTTTTCCATGGGCTGAATTCTTTCCTTTTGGTAGCTTTGTTCTGTGGTTATCGGTTGTAGGTCAAGATCTGACCAGAAGATTTTTGCTGAGCTTTAGAGAAGAAAAGAGAAGGTTTTCCTCCTGATTCTACTGCAAAAGTGGTTCAGGAGTTGACATGGAATATATAAAAAATAGTGTCACTGTGAACTCCACAAGAGTGAGCTGATCGGTCTGTTTCTTCCAATACAAATGTTGTCTCTGTTTGTTTTGCTGTTGCTTGTTTGTCAGGCAGAACTTCACAGTTTGATGTTCCACTTGCTTAGTCTTTTCCTTTTCCTCTCTGAGTTCCGCCAAAACTCTTTAAGAAGTTTGTTTCAGAATCTGTGCAGCTGCCTCAATACCGTGTTCCATTTAGTATTGCCCAAACGTCTCATGCTTTTTTTTCTTCATTGGCACATGAGAGAACTAGTTCTGGGATCTTCAGTGTGGTTAGAAAACATCCCAGGTGTTTAGATTGGTGAGAAACTTGGAAAGAGTCCATCTGGCGATGCCGACAGCAAAGCCACGAGCCATCTGGTCGAGTAAAAGTTAATAAATAAGGTTTTAAATTACTAAGTGCTATATTAGAAGAGTAATTGGAAGTTGCACAAAATACGGATTTGGGACTTCAGGTATAAATAATAGAACATATATATTTGATAAGAGCTTTAAATTATTTCCGTGAAAAGTTCCACTTTGGTGATTACTGCAGTATCTGTAATGTTTGTCATATAATCCTGTCTGATGATGAGGATTAATAGACTAGCATTATTTCCTAAACTGTCATGCCAAAGTTTCACCATTATTAAAAAACCGTATTAGGGGTTTATCCTTTAGAAGTGGACTTCAAATCCCTGTGAAACACAGGTTACCTTACCTTTGTTTTCCTGTTGTCCCCAGCTTTAGAAAGGATTGCCCTAATTCTAGCAGAACCCCAGTCAGTCACAGAAATGAGCAGTGGTGCGGATAAAGAGGTGCACCCGGAGATCACCAGCTGTGCTCCCTTTCCCAGCTGCTTCCTAGCGCTTCCAGGCTCAGGTTTTCCTTCATGAAGAGCATCTGTCACCTCTTTTATGGCTGCCGTGGAGGTAAAGAGTGGAAGCGTTGTAAATGACTGAGGCAACCCTCCCTCTGCTGCCCCATTCCCTGATGCAGAGGTTGGGTAGGTCACTCACTACCCCTTTTTGTGCAATCCTGCTAAAAGGTAGTACCGTCAGTGGTGGGAGGAGGATGTGAAGAACTACTGTCTTCATAAATTAACTTGCATGTAATTTTTTTGCTCTTCTTTTGAAGTGGCACAACCATCCACCTTTAGCACGATACATCAGTGCTATATTAAACTTCTATAGTTTGCATTCCTCCACAGTGTTCATCCTCGATACATATTAAACCTTGTTACCGTGCATTTAATCATAGCTACAGTGATTTAAGCGTACTTGGTTTTCCAATAAAACCTGGTATAAAACAAAAGGGAGGGGGAGGGAGAGGAAAGCTCAGTTTTCAAATTGAATTGATATAAACTCCCACCAGCTGCGCTAACTGCTGAGAAACAATAACTCCGAAAGGGAGTTGACACGGCATTACTATTCTTTTACTACTCTCTTTTTCTGTCAAAGCCTATGAGAGATTTGAAGAAAAAGCATTTCCAATTCTATATAAATTCATGTTTCCTCTGAAAATCTGAGCTTCTGAAAATTAGATTCTCTAATTAGTGTCCTGTACTAATCAAGCCCCAGCTGCTAAAGATGGATTGGCAGTTTGTGAAAGATATCTTGTAGTAACTTAAAACGTGCTTCTCTGTATTTGGCTTCAATTTAGAGGGCCTCATACTACCACCTGCAATACCTGGCACGTCTGATATCGTGTGATAATTTTGCAGAAATCTGTGATGGCTTCAAAAGATGGTCTGGAGCTGGTTTGCAAATATTTGTGTTCCTGTAAAAAGTAGCAGCACAGTAAAAGCTGAAAGAAAATAATAGCAAAGGATAGAACAGAATCTAGTCAGATAACTGCAATAAATTGCATTTATGAAGGTATTTTTCTCTTTCATTCTGCTGTCTGTAGAAGTTCAGACAAAAAGTTGATATTTGGGCATTGGAATATGATTTGTCCTTTAAGCAAATCACTTTAAAAACTCTTTAAGGCTGCCATAACCTGTACTAGCACTCAGAGGTTCCAAGATATCTAATATTAAATGCTTTCTTGGGGATGTTCCTTCACCAGTTACGAGAGGATGTGGACTCTTGTTCTGCACCTTTCAGTTCTCCATCACGGGTGGGCACGTGTGCCCCCGTGTTTGCATTGTGTGAGGGGGAGCTGGACCTCTATTGCCAGCTGGGGCTAATGAGGGGCAGAGTCATTTTAGTCTCCCTGCTAAATAGAAGTCACTTTAAGACCTTTCTTTCCAGGTTAAATTCTCCCATGGCAAAATACAATAGATAAAGGAATAAATTCTGTTGTTACGTAGGAACAGGGCAGTGGTTGAGGCCCCATCCCTGGAGGGATTTCAAAGCCAGGTTGCCACAGCGCTGAGAGACGTGGGTTAGTGATGGGTTTAGCAGAGTTGGGTTGATGCTTGGACTCGATGACCTTAAAGGTCTCTTCCAACCCAGATGATTCTGTGATTCTGCATTCCCCACAGTGGCAAGAAATGATGAGGTTTGGGACTGGTAGCCATTCTTTTTCTTCTTAATTAGATGGAGCAGCATTCACTGTGGCTTTTTTGTCCGTTGTGGTCAGTTTTAGCAAAATTATTTGGGGGGTGGAAAGGAGTTATTTTCTTGTGGCTCTTTAGGAGTGGAGGAGGAGTGCGATGTGGGCAGGAGGTGGGTGGATGCTGGTGTTTCAAGTGAAAAGCTTACACCGTTTGTCGTGGGGGTGAATTTATGTTACATAAAAAAGGCTTTGTTGTGTTCTCTCTGAGTGGCACCGCCATGAACTTCAGAGGAGCTCCAGACACAGGCAGTATTTTCGCCAAAGTCTGTTGGTGTCCTGTGCTGCGGGTACCCAGTTTAGGATGCATCACAGCTGGTGCAGGAGATGTGCCGGGGAGCTCTAAAGAAGCCGATTTAAAGCCCTTGCAAGTTCTTCATGGATTATGATCAGAGGCTTCTACTTCTTAGGAACGTGTTGCAGTATTTATGGGCAGGAATAGAAGGAACATAACCATGTTGTTAGCTCCTTTTTAGCTGTTTAAGTTAACACACAAAGAAATTACCAGCTTTTGTTAATTGGTATTGAAATTTGATCTAAGTAAATTTGTTTGGAACTTAAGATTAAATTAATTTAAATAACTTTTGACAGAGTACTCTTTTTGAAAGGCTTTGCCTTGTAAGTTTCCCACCAAAGTAAATCACTTTCATTGAATTATTTACGAGACAATTTCATAGGGAGAGCTTCAAAAACCCTCCAGGCAATAATAAAATGATCTTCACTGTTACAGTCACAATTTGTTCTGGATAATTGGCTGCCTTTTCCCATTGGGGAATAGGGTGGTTTTACGTGCTGGAGAGGTGCCTCTTCTTGCCGAGAGGACAAAGTGGTGCCAATTGTATGGACTGAGGCTGTGCCTGAGTTTTCATTTAAAGAAAAAAAAAGAAGGAAAAAAATTTAGTTTATACCACTAAGATGCCATTTGGATTTGCAGTGTAATGCAGAAACAAACTTTCCCGTTGTGTTTGCTTGTTTATTTTTAATTATTTTACATCCCAAGTGAGTAACTCACCGATAAAGAACAGCACTTACCAGACCATTTTATTCTCTCACGTAGGTGTTTAAATGCAGACTGTATGTTTGCAAATGGCTGTTTACAAAGCTTAATGGAAAATAGATTTCTTTCTGTGTAGGGGAGAATAAAAAAAACCCCAACAAGTTAAATGTAGATTTCATAATTCCATTGAAGTACTTGAGGAAACCCGAGCCGGTTGATGCTTACCCCGTCCACTGCATTTTCCCGTGCAGTGCTCATCTATCGCAAAGGGAACTCTGAGTTAAGGGGACGATGGTTTGAAATCATACGAGTGCTCTGATGTTGTCTGCTCCCTCTCGCTCCTCCAAGCTGAGCTTTTTTGATGAGATTTCTGCAGCTTATTGGCTGTGGTGTCTCATAAGGATTCTCTTAACCCGCTGCCATGAAGGAGGCTGAAGAGTGCTTGCACCTTAGAGGAGAAAAAAAAATTGAAGTGTTCTGGCAATGCAGAGTCAATCTCTGGCTTTTTAGGTGAAGCATTATGCCTTTCAACCATCTGGTGAAAAATGAGAGTTTTTCTAGAACAAGCAGGTTTCCAATGTTGAAATGTCAACCAGAGAAATTGCAAAAGAGAATTCCTTTCTGATTAATTAAAACCCCCTAAAAGCACAATTCAATTTCTAAAGTTTTCTTTTCTAGCTTTCATTAGGGCTTGTTCTTTCCCTTGTTTCCTTTGTAATTTTTTCAGTTCTATTTTGTTTTTAAAAGGCACCTAAAAATCAGCATAATATTAGAAAGCAAAGAGGGAAGGGGCTGGGAACTGACCGTGCTGCACCTTTCTCGTTAGTGGTGTATGCTGTGGCAAGTGTGATAATTCTTCTTTTACTTCTTAGGTGAAAAAGCCTTTTATTCTTTCAGAGCTGCTCCCCAAACATGCAGTAATATCAGCTTTGGTTGTCTTTCCTGGCAGTCAAAATGTTGCATAAAAATTGTAACAAAGCAAAATGAATAAAATACCTGTTCTCTCCTTGACAGTCCTCCAGGAGATGATTTATTTAGTCTGGGATTTTCAAAGGAATCCTGTAAATTGGGTGCCTAATTCTCCTAAACTACTCAAGTGAATCCTGCTCTTATTTCAATAATTCAATATAAACATTTGCTCAAAACTGCCAAAACCTCTACATGATTCCATGTGTTATATACGTGTAAATATTAGATCTAATATTTAAAATAATACTTTACATTAATTTGATTAAACTCTCTGGCAGTGCTTATAAGTGCTACAAGAATCCGTCTTCCATACAGATTTCTCATTGTAATTTATCATTATTTAATGAAAGCTTGAAAGAAAGCTTCCAAACTTCTGTCATATCCCCTCCAATGCTTTGAATATTTCATCTCCCCCGAACGAGCTGCAGAGCAATTTGAGCACAGCCTTTAGACAGATACCGGAGCTTCCTGATGACTTTTTTTCTGCCGGTGTACGCTGCCTGCCCCCTGGCTCTGACCACTCTTGATAAAATTACGGGACGGATTATGCTGTTTCGTTCTATTAAATGTCAGGGTGGAGAACATAAAATATGCCTGTTTGTGAGCAGTTCTCATCAAGGACAACCTTGATTATTCAGGCTTGTTTGAGCAGCAATTCCCAGTCTTCAGCCCACATTAGTGGATGTGTTTGTTTTCCTCACCATGTTCAGTTGATTTGTCTTCTTTTTGGGGAGGTGGGACTTCAGGTGGGAGAAGTGAAGGTCACCTACGTCGTGCTTTCCCCGTAACTTCAGACACAGAATCTTTCCTGTTGCATAAATATGAACGGTTCTGAAGGGTATTCTGTCATTACTGAATATTGCCTAATTTGAAGTTTGTCATTTATGATTTGGAGGGTAACAAAGCCATTTCTCAGAATGCCTCACATATTGCAATAGGTGAAAAATACCATGACCTTGTGTTCCTGCATTCTCCTGAGAGCTGGCTGCAGCCCCAACTTTTAGCTTTCTGGGAGTTTTGAAGTAAAGATGACGTTTTTTTAGTATAATTACTGGGGCTTTATGCACTGGCACAGGTAAAATGCTGGGTTTAAATCTCAGGAGTAGCTTGTGTATGTGTGGAGCTAGGTGATCTCTAAAGTCCCTTCCAACCTAAACCATTCTGTGATTCTCTGATATATGCACTTTTGTGCAGAGGTTTGTGTTCAGGTGAATGGACTGGCAGCTGCCCGTTATGGGTGTGATTGTACCTGTGGGTAAACCCAAGCCTGGAGCTCCAAGCTGTGTAAGAAATACTTGCAATAATCCGTAGCATATTGACCATTCTTTGTTTATTTTAACGTCTAAGTTCCTTCGGATGGATGTGTTTTCTGTTCCTCGCCTACTGGTTCTCATCTTGCAAATGCCTGAATGCGTGTGCTCGTTTTCTAACGCCCGATGGGATTCTGAGCTTGCAGGCAGAAATGAGCAGACCGTGTTATGGGTATATTGATGTCTTTAGGAAAATACCTGGGTTTTTCAGTAGAATGAAGGATACTTGGGAATAATGGGAAAGTCTGAACAAAGAAGTTCAACTTGTCCTAGAATCGTATGATTCTGAGCGAGTGGAGAATCAGGCCAGGTGTGTCCTGGGAGAGCACTCGGCTCCCCTTTAAACCCCCTCCTTTGGTTCTGGTAAAGTGCTCATGAGATGAAGCTCCGCAGCAGGAGAGAAAGCGTCACATTGGATGCACTACAGATACTCCAGGTAAGAAGCTGCAGGTTGGGAAATAAGAGTTATATCGCTGTTTACAAAGATCTTTACGGTTAGATAGACAAGAGAAAGAAAAATAATTCCTGAGAGCTTTGTTGTGTGGCAGCTGGTAACTTTTGTGACTACAAGATATACATAAAAAGAAATAGGATTAAAAAAAATGTATTCTGTGGTTCTTCAGTTTGAGCTGGGGCAAAGCAAAATGTTTTGAAAGGAGGTGACGGTGGTGAGACAGAATCCCAGGGAAGTGATGGGGTGTTAGAAGGTGAAATCTAGTTGCCCCTGAGAAATGTATTACTTCTGGGAATGTGAAATGTGACTTGGTGTGCAATGCTTTTTAACAAAGTCTGACCTTTGAAAGAGGAAGTGGGGAAAAAAGAGAAAACCTATGTGTTTGAATGTGAATTTCGCCATCTGTTAGGATGTGGAAGAAAGTTGTTTGGTGGCATTTAGCTTCCTTCTCTTCTACAGGCTTAAAAGGGCCGGTTCAAATACAACGCATGGGAAGAACAGTTTAATTTGCAGATCAGGCATATTTTTTGGACATAAAAGGGTAAACAACAAACAGCTTTTTTTCTCTCTACCCATCCCTTTTAAGTAGAAAACTGTCAACCTTTTCAATTATTCCCACTTAGGAATGATTGCCTCGTTGCTTACAAATTGGCTCATCTTTCGTCACTTTGATTTTATATGAGTAAACAGTAGCTCCAGCTTGTGAGAGCTGATGAAACCTGCTCTCCCTTGGCTCTGCATCTTGTGACTTAACATCAGGTAGGGGGCTGACCTGCCAGAGAGCAGCTCTGAGGAACAAGACCTGGGAGTCCTGGTGGACAATGGGATGCCCTGAGCCAGCAATGGGCCCTGGTGGCCAAGAAAACCAATGGCATCCTGGGGGGGCAACAGGAAGAGTGTGACCAGCAGGTGGAGGGTTTAAGTTGATGTGTCTGGTATCTAAAGAGTCCTGGTCTACTGTGGGGAGCATTGCTAATGCCTGCTGTGTATGCGTCTCGCAAGCTTAAGAGGTATTCTGAAATTCTGGGTGGGATGGGATGTGGGAAATGCATTAGCAGAGACTCTCTGCTTTTCTGTGATCTCTTTCCCTGTGTGAAATTAGATTAGGCTCTTTATCAGATGCTCCGTCTCTTGAAGGGGGAAGACAAGGTGTAAGTGTGCACCCGTGAATCACAATTGCTTCAGCTTCTTCAGTGTAAAAACAACTACTTGAAAACTTCTTGAAATATGCTTCTTATAAGACTGAATGGAAGGCGTTTTGTTGAATTTCCCAAGAGTTGGGTTCAGTTCCTGAGTCTGTCACAAAATGTTTTTGCAGGTTGAGGGAAAGCATAGCTTGTTTTTTCAGGTGTGCTCAATACTGCCAATTCCCTTTGATGTCAGCTGGTCTGGAAGGTGTGTGGTGTCTCTGCCTGGTTTGCCTTTGGACTCGATCTCCATCTGCTGAAAAGTAGCGATTTTATAGAATCACAGAACTGTCTGGGTTGGAAGGGACCTTTAAGATCATCTAGGCCAGCCATCGACCCAACTCTGATAAAAACCATCACTAAGCCACGTCTCTAAGCACTGTGCCTACCCCATCCTGAACACTGGTCACACACCATGGCTGGGGTCTAGGGGCATCAGGGCATAACAATATTCTGTTGTCTTTCATCCACTTAAAACAACTTTTTTTGCAAAGTATTGGGCATTGCAGTACGTTACTGGCAAAGTATTGTTAATACCCTTAAAGCCAAGCTTATTTCCACACTTTGAACACAGTTGTCTTACAGAATATAAATAGTTGTCTTTCCATTTCCTCTCTTCTTCACTTTAAGACATAAATTGGTAGTTTTTCATTCCCCTATTGTGACAAGCATGTACTCAAAATGCCTTCTTCTCACTGTCAACAGACCTGGAAAAATTCTCTGCTGGAATTGAATCTGAGGCTTCTGAATCTATATGTGTAAGTCTTCACCACTACAGTTTTAAAGATTCAATTACAGTAGAATAAAGGCATTAATAGCCTCACACCCCCAGAGGGGAGAAAGATGCTACCTGAGGCCGGTCCGTGTTACATCCTGTTCCACAGATACAATCCTTCAGAAGCCGTGTTCGCAGAGACCGTGAGGTTTCTTTGCCTTCCCTGTGGATCCAGTGTGCCCGCAGACCTGACTCTCCAGCTCATTTCTTGCTGCGCGTTTCAGATCCGATGGAGTGGCATTAATGTCCTATTCTTTTACAGAAGAGGAAAAATAATCTTTTTCTGACATTTGCTTTGGTTGAACTTTCTCGGCATCTATTAGATGGAAGAGAAAAATAATTATGCTTTTGTCTGTAGTTTGCTGCTGTTGTGCTACGATCAGAGCACAAGTCAGCTGTTTCCTCAGCTTTTAGTCTTTCCAGTGAGATGCTGGCTCCAGTCAAACGTCTGGAGGGTCACAGCAGGCGAAACATCTTTCTCTGTCTGAGAGGTTTTGGATGCTACCCTAATACAACCCATAATGTAATTTTTAAGAAATGAATGCTTCCAGGAATTCCTCTTGCCTGTAGTGGGAACTGCTGAATGGTGCAGGTTGGGGGGTGGAGGGGGCTCTTCAAGACTGCAAAGAGTTTATGTGGAAATATTTTTAGGAATATAGTTTGGGAGAGAGATCTTGCCCGATCCCGAATAAGAAACAAGAGACACTTAGGACCCAGATGCTTGCCTCCTGCCCTCGCTCTGCCTGGCTCATTCTCCATCCAGGGTTACTGGTGGATCACTATGAAGGGTTTGCTCATTAATTCCAAAACAAAGCACAGCCACGAGAACTCTTCCAGGACAAGAAATCAGCGTCTCATCCTGAGATGCTCTGACAGGAGAATGTCACCTCTCAGCTTGGTGCTGCGTTACAGCATTGGTCAAACATTTTGTTACTTATTTTAAGTAATTTAATCCAATTAACGTGCAGCTAATTTAGCATGACACGAACTCTAGCTGTGCAACTCCAGCTTTGTTCGTTAAATTTAACATGAAGTTGTTGTCTTGACTCCTAAAAGATGTATAATCAGTCACCAATTAATTAGCGTCAGTATGTCAGGTACTCATTAGAATAATTGACTAAAGTCTGTCTTGTTGAAAATGGCTTTTTGCTTAATTTTATGCACTTAGTGAAATGGAAAACACAGTCCTAAAAGACATGGACAGATCCTATAGGTCATCTGCAAATTTGTTTGCCAGTTAATTCAGGCGCATCCTCGCATGCTTTCTGAGGCTGGGCTGGCAGAGCTTACACTGTCAGTTTCTGCCACTTTTTTGAGAGAACCTATTTTGTGTTATTGTTAAGTGACCGTAAAAACTGTGTGTTAACTCTGACTAAACTGAAATATAAAAATAGTGTAGTTGCCAACTTCAGCGGAGGGAATGCGTTGGGAGAGTAGTCTGCCCAAGTCCTCCCCAGGCTCTCTTTGCCAAGAACAGCTTTTGAGACAGGGTTTTGCAAAAACAGTTTATCCCTCCATGTAGGATGTTCTCATCCTTCTTCATTATGAGTTTTTTTTTTGCTTTGGCAGTGTTGTGTGGGACTGTGGAGCTGGACTCGAGACACAGGGTACATGCAGAAGCACAGGCAGGAGATAGAAGGTAAAATAGCAGCATCCAGAGGAGAGTGTTGTGCCAGAAGACATACTGTGGGACAGACTGGGCTCTTGAAATCAGTATTGTATATTAATTATTGAGTATAGAAGTTCACAGGAATTTAAATTGGCTTGGTTTATGTGAAGGAACCTTATAAGACTTCTTAGGTTGAGCATAGAGCCGTGTAAAGGAAGAGGGATGGTGTGGTTCTGTACCGATTCGTGGTTCTCTTGGCTCTGGTTGCCTGGGGAGAGCATTGTGTGTGTCTGCAGGGTGTCGATAGATACATCAAGTTTTGGAATCTACGTGTGTTTTCCTGGGTTGTTGCACCCCGTTAGGGGTTTCTCTCTCTTTTTTGTTCCTATTGACCTTGAAATGTTCCGCCAAGCGTGATTACCCGGGTCAAACATGTAGATGTGGCATTCCCCATCTGCAGTCAGAAGGGGGAACGGTGCCAGATCTTCTGTACCCAGATGGGCTGGTGGCTGCCTCTGGTCGTCGCCCATCACACGACACGCTGTTTGCTTGACTCTGGGCAGCAGGAAACCTGGCAGCGCTTGCCCATTCCCTGTCCCCTCTGGTCAGAAGTGCTCCTGGGGTGTGCAGATCAGTTCTGAGCACTGATGAAATGCAGCAGACGTGTCACAGCAGCGCCGAGCAGCACAGGCTGCAAATCAGCTCTTATTCTTATTTAAATACTTCGGGGATGTCTCTCTGAAACAAGTAGTGTGTGTGCTGTTTCTTTTTGGGCAGCGCTCTACTGTCAGCTCTAGTTCTAATCTATGCTAGAGGAATTAGTATCTGGTTTGTTGGTTTAACTCGTTAAAGAAATGACTTCTGCAGCTTCGCTTTAGTTCAAGCAACATCTATCACCGAAGATGATTTTCTTTAATGCTGTGAGACATAATCGAAATGTTTTTATTTATAAGCATCCACTGTGATGTATGTTTTCAAGGTGAATACCAATCATGCAAATGCTCATGTTTATTTTTCCAGAATGTCCCCATAAGAAAGGCAGAGGATTGTCTGACAGGATCAGATGAACAACCTATTTAAGAATACTAATGCCACCTTATTTCCATTCATAGACCTCAAAAAAACTTTTCAAAGGAAGTTAATTGCATTTTATATTTAACATGCATATGGTAAATAAATAAAACGGTGAGAAAAGGAGGGAGAAGTGACCTTCCCTGAGGCCACTCAGTAAATAACTTTGCAGCCTGGAGAAGAAGAACTGTCACTTGAGCTCTTTGCCAGGGTTATAAGATTGGAAATGGCAGGATTTGGAATAGACGCCTCAGTTCAGCGCTTTATCCAGCAACCAAGACGGGAGTCTGATTTCCAAGAGTTGGGTTAAAAGCATGCTCTGGGAGATAATCTAAATACTAACTATCAGTTTTCCTAAACTCCAAATTAATGGGTTTGAAACAAAAGCTGTTTGAAGGCTTTTGAGGTGCTGGACTGCCAGTGCTTGTTTGAAGCACCCTGCCCTACCTGGCAGATGATTCCCTTGGGAAAAAGGGTAAATAAATTGCTAATTTACTGGGAAGTGAATCTGAAGAAGAAGTCTGTGTCAGGCAGGGCTGGAAGAAGACACTGAGAGAAAAACCGCTCAAGGGAGAATATTGAGATGACCTTTCTTACTCTGGGTTCCTTTCTTAATGAAGGCAAAGTCTCTTTAAAGGGCAGCAAGTCTGAACTTCTGAGGATGGGGTTTGTCAGTCTGGGAATTGGTCTGTATCTTCTATTACATGAGCCTCTCCATGTACTGTAACCTTTAAATATTAAATAAACTTCAGGTCAAGATAGCTAGTTTATGAGGTGGCGGGTACAGTGAGGGAAGAGTAAATACCTGCATTTTATGAGTGTAATTTCAATCCAAATTCCAGGTTTGTTACTCATGCCAAAGACGAACATAAAATCACTATAACAATCAAAACATGAATCAAGGCTCATAAAGCAAACTTGAATTGTTAATGAAATTTCTTTCAAGGGTTTGTTGCCACTAACAAATCGGCATCGTCTGCTTTTTTACAGCCTAGAGGACAGAGTGCTGTGACAAAGAGTTGTTGCCAGCTTTAGTTCCCAAGGTGAATCACAATAACTCTTGAGAGTCTTTTCAGGAGTAACGCTATTCAGTGGAATACCTCTCCTGGGCCATTTCTGCTTTCAGGAATATTGTGACGTGCAGAAATAGGGTGGGAACTTTCTGCAGCTGAACCACTGCTACATCTTAGTCAGGCCCAGCAGAAGCTCAGAAATGGGGAGAGATGGTGGTAGGAACAGGCAGTACAGCTTTGCCAAACATTTTGAATGGATAAGATTCGCAACTTCCTCCTGGCCCCACCCTTGAAGTATTTCAGGGGAAAAAGAAGTTTACAGAAGCTGGAGTCCTTCCTTACTGCTCTGTCTCCACAGTACTGGTTATCCAATGATGTTTTGTGAAATGTCCATGGAAGTTTGTATGTTTTCCAGCACTTCCAGGCTGTCTCACGGACCCATGCAGTCAAATGAACAAAATGTTTCTGTTAAATCCATATTTATGTGACTTAATGCTTTTGAGCTAAGCAGGGTCTGTTGAATTTTGCTTTTAATAGAAAACCAAAGGAAAAATAATTGCTGTGTTCTCTGGCAGAAAGTAAACCCTTTTTTGACTACTGCACAAGGCGCTAGCGTGAATCATGCAAACCTGAAAGTGGTGTTCTTGGTGAAAAACTCCTCAGGACACTTGATTCAACACTAATATTCCGTGTTTAGACCTGGCGCTGGTGTTGTTGTTGGCAGACAGAACAGTCATCGTTTTCTGTGAAGATCACGTAAAGGTCTATTAAATGGCTTGACAGCTGGAACAGAAGCAGTTGCCTGATTTGCATTTTAAGGGAGCTGTAGAGATGTGCGACCTGAATGTGCTTCCTCCGCTCTATTCCTGATGGTGAATAAATACCTGATGTGGCTGGAAACATCCAGACTTGTTGTGCGCAGTTACCTCTTCTTAAACATTCCAAATAAATCTCAGAATTCAGCAAGGGTAACATTCCCGTTTTATCTCATGCATCTGTCCTTTAATACTTTCAACAACCTGCCTTTTTTCATCTTTGAGAGTTCTTTTGTACTTGTTCCAAGTCAGCGTCAAGTGGACAATTGCTGTGACTTAACCACTGTCACCTCCATCTGTCAAAGGTTTGCAAAAACATTGATCTTTCAGTAGGGGGGATTGGTATCCTCTCCTGGACAGACCTTCTCTTTGTGGTTTAGATTTGGGTTTTTTTATTTTTTAATCTAAAAAGTCAGTCATATTTTTATTGCAGAAAGCTACAAGCTGGTGTTTGGTCGATGGTAGCAAGGCCAGTTGAATCTTGACACCTCTTTTGTCAGTGTCTGCAAATGAAGCCCATGATGAGAATGGCACTCGAGCTGTGATTCAACAGATGCTGCTTAGTGTTCCTCTCCTTCATAAAAAGTATTAATGGATCTCTGAGGAAAATACAGCTGTAGATCTGGTTTGCTGAAGATCTTCTATGTGTTGGTGATTTTTCACAGTTTAAGGTTTACGAGAAAACTTAGTTTCTCTGCATCTATAAAATAATGGGAAGGAGCACAGAGGTAGTATTTTCCCTTCACTACAGTTTGATCACACTGAATTCTCATAATTCTCTACCTGTGTAGCTGATGGAAATGTCCAGTTTCAGGGTGGTGACAAAGCTTGATGCTAAGGCAGAGAGATGCTGGGGTAGGGGCAGGCGGCAGCAGGGCCCTGGTAGGGCTGTTGTTCCAGCTCCGTCCAGGAGCAGAGCACAGAAACAGGGTGAGGACCGTGATGCAACCACTGCTGTATTGACACACTTGTGTGTTCTTGTGTGGTACCGTGCACTCTGCTGCATAGAGATAGCCAGAGTGTCTTCTGGGGCTGCTGACGGGCTGGGGTTTTAAAAAATAGTGACCTACTTGAGGTTGTTGTCAGTGCAAGAGAAAGAGACTGTTTGACACACACTCTTTGGGCTGGATAGGGATTAGAGGCGTTTAACAGTGAATCTTGTATCCTTGAGGTTTTGTGACCAGATCCTGTTGTCTTTTTAATCTGCCCAGGTAGGGGGAAGGGAAGAAGAGAGGAAATGATCTTATTAGAGCTTTAGAAACTGCGATTGTGGCTGGGCATAAGAAACCCCAATGAAAGGGGAATGAGACAATAAATTGTCTCTGCTTATGTGTTACTGACTTGCTGTTATTTCCATGGAACATTTACAGGCACAATTTCTGTTACTTAAATCAACACGATGATCTACTTCAAAAACATCAGTTGGAAGAAAATTTAACTTAGAACCAATGAAAGCTCTATAAACTCTAATTAGAGAGTAAGTAAATACATTAACGTGTGTGTAAGGCTTCCGTATCAGCAGAAAGGCCAGCGGAGTGGTGAGGGGTGTCGCTGGTCTCTGCATTTTGTTTAATTGACTTCAAATACTTTTGCATCCAAGATACAGTTAAGAGAAAACAAAAAGAAGACCCTACATCAAGGCTAGTTAGGTGTACGCCTCATTGTAAACACTTTGGGGAAATTGTGTCCCAGTTGAAGCTGGTGATACAGTTATTTTTGGTGAGGCTGAGATTTCAGACATTGTTCTGGCTCTGAGAAATTTCCAGGTCCCAGTTCGGTACCCGCAGTATCTCCAGCAGTCGTTGGGAATGATCTATGTAGTGTTTTTTTCTTGCAAAAGACCAAGCAGTGTAATTCTGATCCAGGAAGGTATTTGGGTCAGGTAATTTACTTCAATTACGTGAGCACTATAATTTGGTTCAGGTAATCCAAGCATTGTTTTATTACTTGCATTCATTCCCTGAGGATGTAGAATAGCAATATATCGAATCAGTTCTCATTTCTGGTAATACTGAACTGGCTGCTTCACTAAAGACAAGAAAAACGAACGAGCAAGCAAACACCTAACCATTTCCCCCATTTGTCCCGTGATGAGGAGGTGAATAAGCTCAGGTCTGTCGTAACGTCTCGTATCGGTGTTGAAATGCAGAAATGGGCTAAAGCACAATCTCACTTTCATTTTTATTTTATTTTGGCTTACAGGCAGGCTGATTTCATTATGACAACTGCTATTCTATAGAAGTATTATTAATCCGTGTTTGCTGTGTGACAACATAAATTTCGTCAGTTACCAGTAACAAGCATCATAAAAATAGTTTGCAGTGGTTCTTTCTTGGCAGCTTGATAATCCACACTGCAGGAATGAGACATTCTCTGGGGCTCCTTTCCATCATTAATGTAGTGCGTGAATGCAGAGCTTTTATTTTTAGTATGTCTTAGAATTGGGCAAAGATATTATTTGGCATTATCACAGCACAAGTGCTTTTTGTTCGGGTCTGCTCTCATCCTTGTGAAACGCTAAATCTCACCTTCCTAATGCCTCATTGTATCCTGCTGTAATAGATGTTAAAAACAAATGAAAAATTAAAGTATTCTATAGTTAAACTCCTGAGATGTATTGCAACAGCGCTTTAACTTGCGCTTCAATTTTGCACAAATAGCTTTCTATTTTAGGTGCTTTGCATTTATGAAAGAAACACCCCAAAGTTCCATTTCTATTGACGATGCAAGACTCCCAAGATGCGGCTAGATTAGTTACTGTCATCTATTTTTTATACTGCGAGCCCTGTTGGCAATCCGTGTCAGTTACAAATTAAGTTGCATGGAGGTAGAGTTCTCAATAGAAATCAATTTTCAGCACAAAATGCCTTATTTGCAGTTTTATGGCTTAAAACTACTTATATGAAGTGATTTATTGTTTGCAGTTGGGAGAGAAGGCTGTTGAGGGGATGACTGTCTAATTTTGACTCTTTTAGTCTTTATTGGCTGTGTTTGCTTTCAGATATTAAATGTAAAATAACGCACTATTAAATATAAAATTAGTCTCCATCATTGCAGTGTAATAATCTGGTGTCGCATGGGAATTTGCGTAATAGGCGAGACTTTGCCCAGTGGATGGCATGGTGTTTCTTAGATTATAGAAGCTATATTGCAGGCTGCCAACGAGTGGTAAGGTGGAGACAGGGAGTGCTGAAGGTAATGCAAACTGAATCTTAGTTATTGTATTTATTTCTATATGAAGTCCTGTGTCCAGCTCTGGAGTCCTCAACAGAGAAGGGAACAGGTCCAGCGGAGGACCACCAAGATGCTGCGAGGGCTGGAGCCCCTCTGCTGTGAGGACAGGCTGAGGGAGCTGGGGCTGTTCAGCCTGGAGAAGAGAAGGCTCTGGGGAGAGCTTGGAGCAGCCTTCCAGGATCTGAAGGGAGCTCCAGGAGAGCTGGAGAGGGACTCTTGGTCAGGGAGGGGAGGGACAGGACAAGGGGGAAGGGGTTTAAATTGGAAGAGGAGAGATTTAGGTTAGATCTTAAGAAGAACTTGTTTGCTGTGAGGGTGGTGAGGCACTGAGAGGTTGCCCCGAGAAGCTGTGGCTGCCCCATCCCTGGAGGGGTTCAAGGCCAGGCTGGAGGGGGCTTGGAGCAACCTGGGGTGGTGGGAGGTGTCCCTGCCCAGGGCAGGGGGGTTGGAACTTGATGATCTTGAAGGTCCCTTCCAACTCGAACCATTCTATGATTCTGTGGTGATGGCAGCGGTGCCATGGAAATGTAATAAAAGGGTTTTAAGGTCCTCCAAGGCCATCCGTGTGTTTCAGAGAAGCTGCCATTTGTTTTTGAATTCATGTAAACTCTCTGCCTTACCCGCAACTTAGTTCTGATGAAGCTGCATTTGTAGCCTCCAGTAAAAATATATCTTAATAAAGACAGTGGAACAGAATGCTGGAACGAAAATCTGTTTCTGTGCTTGAAATTAACCTTTTGTTTATGTTATTAGTGGGGATTTAATCCAAATTTCACTTTCAGAAGCAAAAGTCCTCTTTCTCCTGCTATTTATTCCTGATGCACAAACAGAATAACAGCAACAGGGACGTCGGGGCTGTGCAGGGTTGGAGTGCTGGTTGGATACAGTCTCCTTTGGAAAGGAGTAATGTCCCTTCAGCAACAGCTTCTGAAATTTGACTTCATATTGATGATTCCAGTGTTTTGCTGGTGAGGTCTGGGCTGCAGTCTGGCTTGTGCATTTTACATTGGCCTTTCCAGCAGTGTTCAGTTCTGTTTGTGTTTCCAATTCTGCTTGTGTTCCCAGTTCTGTAGAGCAACTGTCTGGTTGCATTACATACACATTGTCTAATTGGGAGATGCAACATGAGCAGCTGAAAATAATGGGGAAAATGTACCAAGCGAAAGGCGTACTGTCCTAACGGGACTGCGTGGCCTCAAAAAATGAAGTGATCTGATGGAAAACAGCTGTCTGCAGCCATGCGCTGCCCGCTTTTCACAGGCTTGTATTTGACTGCCTCTCATAGACCCCGAGACTATTTCACTATCCTGTGGTCACTCACAATCAATACAGCAGAAAAGATTTTTCTGCCTTTTTTGTGCTTTTAATTTCAAGGCTCTTCATTACTGCCTAATATCCATCCGTTCATCCTCATTCATGTGGCATTTCTTAAAAGATGGAAATGAGAGACACCTCCGTATCTTGATTAAAATCTCCCCCGCCCCCC
>VZRU01008467.1:86691-106478 GCA_013398155.1 Pedionomus torquatus
CCCTTTTTTTTTTTCCCTTTTTAACTACGACTCTGTATTTAATAATCCTCGCTCTGGAGCATCGATTCCTTAACATTGTGGAAACATACTTTCAAAATCACTGCTTCATCATTCTTCTTGTTCTAGTGTATGAAATAATTTCTGAGCACTTGATGAGGACTTCATCATGTGTGTAATCTAGTTGGAGGACCCTAGTGTGGCAGGTGAATCTACTGCAGTGGCATCCCTTGCAATAATTCCTTTATTTCCCGTTATAAAAAAACAGAGGGGTTGCATTAGCAAAGTATGTTGAGCTCAAGCTGAACGTTAAGTGTAGGAGTAGTGTACTTTGCCAAGAGGGGTGTCGCGTAGGGAAAATTTAAAGCATTAAACAAAAGGCTACTCAATAAGATAGACTGTTGTCAGGCTTATGTGACTGTGGATTGCTGCAGCTGGGACATCTGTGTGGGAAGGGGGGAAAGGGAGGGGGAGAGAAGAAATTTAAGAGTATTTTAGGCCGAGTGTAGTGAGTTGCCTGTTCTGTCAGTGTGTGCTGTGTCTGCCTCTGCTTTGCTTCTTGGGGAGGAATGCGAGTGCCTACGTTGGATGGAGCGCTGAACCCCAGGATAGAATTCAAAACTGGCAGGCATTCAATTCTTTCGTACACTTTAGTTAAGTTGTTATGTTTGTCAGCCTTAGATTTGCTTTCAGTTGTTTACAGGCTCCAGTTTTCTCTCTTTCATTACTTGTACTTTATTTTCTGTAAAAATAATGTGCCTCAAAGTCAAACACAAAAGGAGGCTGGTGGTAGACAAGCTGCTTTTTATCATCTTCAGGGAGTTACTGTCATTTGCTAAATACGCGACCCGCTCTCGGCATCTTGGAGGCTCGTCTGTAGTGCGGCTGGGAATGAAGAAAAAGGTTGCATTGATGAAAGGCACCGGTATAGTCGCCACGAGCTCTGTGACTGCCCGGCCCATCCTCCATCAAAATGGGCAAAACTGGGGCCTCGGTGATCATCGGGAACGTGTGACAACTGCCACTATGTGCATTTGATGAGTGGTAGGTCTTCACTACTGAAAAAAACAATATATCTCTGAATATACCATGTTCTGCTGATTTCTATCAGTTGGGAATCTGGCTCCCATGGTTTCTTTTCCATGTATTTGTCCCTATGGAGCCAGGAAGTATTTATTGAAGGAACTATGTGTCGTCTTAAAAGCCTCTTGCTCGTGGAAGATGCAATGACCAGCAGCTCTTTGCTCGGCGTTCCAGCAGAATGAAGGATATTTGGATCCTTGTTCTCTCTTTATGGTGTTTATTGCTGGCAAGACTCTCCTAAGTGTGCTGCTGAGGTTGATACAGGCCGTGTGTGCCGCTGGAGACGGAGCTCCAATGGCATAACCCCTGTCAGATAGGATGGAGCTGGCCAGAAAGTGCCAGGAGGTTTGGGGCTGGGTTTGCAAAGGTATTTTGGTGAGCATGTGGTTGTCTGAAGTATTGTTTATCTCCTGCTGTGCTAGGCACAAAACAGAGGGGTCTGTTTTTCAAAGCATTAATAATGTGCATGGAAGCCAGAAGGAAGCAGATGGGTGTAGACAGATGGAGTTGAAGGAAAGCATGGAACAGCATTGGTCACTGTGACAGACAGTGCTCTCGGTACGTGTGTCAGAAGGCTTTGTTTTCATTGCAACAAAAAAGGAATGTTAGAAGAGAGTTTGAAGGGAAACAGTAGGATGGTGTCTAACAAGGAATGAGGCACCGTGTCTCAGATGTCGGGAGGGGAGCTGGGAAGCTCAGCCGTTGGCACTGGTCCCACAACAGCAGTGAAAGATGCAGCTGGGAGAAGAGGGATTGCCTTCCCAGTACTGGTGGAAGAAGATTGCAGCGTGTTTATAGTGTCCACTGACGTGCCGCAGGCTCATGCAGACACAGATTTTATATAAAAATTGCAAGATCTTCTGTAAATATCTCAGGAGAAATGAAATCAGGTGGCAAAAGAGACTTAGGCATTAGACACTGTTGCTTTCTGCCAGTATCTAATAATACCAGTAGCCTGGTCACGTTAAGATGGAGGTACTGCCTAGGATGTTGTCACATTAATTGTGATGGCACTTGCCACACGAGGGGAACTTGCTGCTCAAAGCTGAGCTGACACTTCAGGAAGAGCTGGCACTACCCAGTATATCAAATGCGAACCCTTAGGGGTGGGTGGTGTAGGCGTGCACTGCTGGGCTCTGCCTAAAAGAGCTTGCCATTGGAAGAAAGGTTGCAAAATAAGTAATTTCTTTATTGAGCAGGTATGGAAAAGAGCTAGAGAGGTGAAGTGATTTAGCTCACAGATCAATTCTACAATGGAACCCAGACCTCTTGGATCTTTACCCCCTTCCAGAGACACCACAGACTGGTTTTGGTCTCAATTACTTGATAGTTTCCTCATTCTCTCACGTATCCCTGGATGGAATAGACCAGCTTGTCTTCATCAGGAAGAGTTCACTGTGTACACAAAAGTAACTGTGGCATTTGGATTTGGTGCAGTCTCTTCTGGAAGATAATCATCTCCTCCAAATGGGCAGAATGTTCAGCCCAATGCAAAGGGAAAGGCCATCAAGAAGTCGTTGCTATTTCCTCCTCTAAACTTGCCCCTTTAAATCTATTTTCAATTGGTATAATTGCTTCTGGGAATTGCTGAGGTCATCGGTGAGAGGAGATGGAAGGAGGAATTTAAATCTTTTGATGCTCCAGTGAGAATTCCCTGGGGCTTTGAAGCATGTAAAACCCTTCTGAAGTCCATACTTTTGAGGAGCAAGCACACCTGAGGTGGCGGTATCTTGAGCTGGACTCCTTAATAACTAAATGTATACTCTATATACATGGTTAAGGGAGGGGATCATTTAAAGCTTTAAAGTTTTGTTTCATTTAATCTTTATCAGAACATTTACCTTTCAATATCTGAACTTTGTTTCTTGTCAATAGGCTGATGTTACTTTCTGGTCCTGAAGTTAAATTTGATGCTGGTGGAGTCCTTTCTGGTGGTGATTACACGTCTCAGCTTTCCTTTCACTAAGCAGAAAAGGCATCTTTTCAGTCTCCCTGACTAAAGGGAGAGAGTTGGGTTTATTGTCGGAAAAGGTTGTGAAGATTCTTTCTCCTTTCCCAGCTCGTGGGCTAAAATGACTCTGCTTCAGCCTCTTTACCCTGAGGATTACTTAACTTTCTTCTCTTGCCAAAATAGCAAACTGAATGTCATTTTCCTCAGCCTTATTTACAGTAAGCTCCCTTTATTCAACACAGCGGCAGGAAGGAATTCTGAAAGTGGATATAGATCACATTTATGTTCACTTAATTCCCCTTTACGCTGCCAGAATGATGTAAATCAACCTTAGAATAGACCACAATCAGACACTCTCTATCAATGGTCTTGCAGTGGGAACTGCAGTAAAGCTAATTCATTTAGCCTTCCTTAATAGCGGGTCACTCATTATTTACGCAGTTTACAAGTCATTTGAAGTTATGTTTTATTAACACCAGAGCCAGAAAGATGATGCCGGGAGGAACATTCTGTGTCTATTTAGATGTGCCCCAATTTACTTAAGGCAACATTTGTACTCCTCACTTTCACCATCTAGACTTGCTGTGTTTGAGCTAAATTCTGGGGATGGGAGATCTTGTGAAGGTTTTAGGAAGTTCCTGTTGACCTAAATGAATTGGCTTTGAGACATCCATGTGAATAATATTCCTTCTGCATTCATTGAGCTATCAGCTACTGTTGCTAGACACCATCATGAATTCAGGTCCCGTTTAATATTTCTCAAGGAGTTCCATTAGTCCCTCTGTTTTTTTCCTTTCTCCCTCCTGTGGAGTATTTGAGGGTGAAAATCTAGCAAAAGCAAAAAAAAAATTATTTTATTTAGTATTAAGTAATAACATTCCAAGATCCAGAATAGCTCGCTGTAGGTGCAAATCATCCTACTGTCCAGGTAGAGAGTGTGCAAGTGCTGGGAGAGGGGACAGTAAGAGGCGGAGGAGTAGAAAAGAGAGAAAAGAAATCTCCTCTCCTCGGGAGTGAACAGCAGACCTGCTGTAGAGCAGTTCTAAAGATGTAAGGACCATTCATTAGACTTTTTTCCCCAAACTTCGTATTGTGAGCAATTCTATTAATAATAATAAGCACTCTTCTATGAAGCAAACTACCAAATTATTAATCCATTAGCAATTCTATTTAAAAAATACCAAAAGATATTAAAAAGGCACGTTTCTTGAGAGACCTTTTTGGGGGGGAGGGGAGGAAAGTATTGTCTAATTATGATTTAAAAGCTTGGCTTCCTAAACTTAATGAAGAATTAATGAGTTGCATTATTCCATCATACTCTAGCAAAATGTGCTCACAAATTAACTGTGCCGCCTGTTCTCTGCCTCGAAGACTTCTCATGGCAGGCTCGAGCTTTCTACCGGTTTGCTCTGCTTTTTGTTAGGAGCAGCGAGATGATGTAAGAAAATGGCAGCAATTATGATATTAACATAATGGGAACAATTAGTACAGCAAAATCCAAGCTTTAATTGAAATGCGCTCCTGTCTTTTTAGAAGGTCTTTGTCATATCTTGATTTACCTTCTGGTTGTTACAACGTTCTGCTTTCTGCCAGCGGGGGTGAAAGGCAAGCGAAAGCGTTGAGGCGAGACTTGGGGGAAAAACAGGGAGAAACAGTCCCAGGGCTTTGATCCCCGCGAGGGGCTCAGTGGCAGCGCCCGTCAATAACCTTCCCTGCAGTCCTTTTGGAAAGAAGGGCGAGGTGTTCAGAAAAGGAGAACCTCTGCTTGGCTTTGGGAAGAAACCATTGGAAAACCAGTATTTTTATTGTTGAAGCTTGGGCGTGGGGGAAATTTTCAGTCTTCACATCAGCTCAGCTGAGAGCAGGAGAGATCACCTTGGCTGCTCTCTCTCCCTGTTTGCTTTTTTGAACTTCAGACAAGGCAATTTATGTCTTGGTAACACTGTTTTCAGCACAGAAAGGGATTATAAATATTTCCTTACAACTCCGGGTGTTGTTAAGGGCACACAGTGTGTGGTGCAGGAGGCTGGTACTGGGCTATAAGCTTTCTGTTCAACTTTATTAAAGCTTGTATTTAATTTTATTTGAGCAAATAGCTACATTTGATTTGAAACCTTTTCTTAGGTGAAAAGGCAACTGGAGAAGGTTTCTTTTTTTTTTTTCCCCATTTAATCTACTTTTGCCCTTTCTCGGGTCTTTCCCAGAAAAGAAGATTCATTTATCGTAACTGATTATAACATTCTCCTTTTCAGTTACTTGGCTCTTCACACGGCAGTTCCTACTCGCTGCCGTGAATACCTAATCCCAAATGGGAATTAGAGGAACCCCAGCTGCAATGGGAAGCGACTGGAGCACAAAACTGGAGGGACGTGGCTGTCTGTCTGAAGCTGTCTGTCTGTCCATATAAACAGTCTCCTACCCGTGCGTCCCTTGGGCACCGGAGGGGGGGCAGCGCTCCCCTCCTGCTCCGGTCTCCTCTCTTACATCGCTAAATGCCAGGAGCTCTGACAAACAGCTGCTTTATGATGGACGCTTTACAACTCCCTAGAAAAGTCAGGAGCTGGTTTTGAGGAAAAAGCAGAATATGAAGTGGATGATGCTAAACTCAAAATGGTCCAACAATGTCCATGTGTTGGAATTCCTCAAGTTAAGGGATTGCTTCGGGCCAGATGCTCATGAAGGATGAGTTTCCTTCTGACATATGTTGGTGGTACATAGATTTCTTAAAGGACAGGAGTAGAGTTTTCAGAAGAGTATAATTGCCATTTTCATACCGAGTGTAAGTATTTAGCACCCTCTGTACAAGTTGATAGCATTTCTGTGGAATGAGTATGACTCAGGTAATTACAAGCAGTACAGTTCATTTCGGAAAACAGAAATTTTCATTTGTGAATCAGTGCCCCACTAAAAAGAGTGTTTGAAAAGCCATGGCAAGTTGGTTCAAAAGCCTTTTTCTTCCCATCCCATGGGGAAGTTGTTTCTTCTTCCTTCTGATTTTACTGCTGGATCCTTCTGGGAGGCTTGAGGATATTCTACATCAAAAGCATTTGGCTGCCTTCAGTAATGTTTAAGAGTGTTTAAGATGCTACAAGTAGCCTTCAGTGAAAGACACTGAGATATGTAGATCATGATGATGTGATACATGAGCTATGATTACAGTCTGCCTGCTGAATATTTGAAGAAACTGCAGCAGAACGGAGGGAAACGTTTCCTCTGTAGCTCTAGATTGTGATTAACCAAGCAAACTATGTTTTTTTAAGAGTTAAGATGAATGGGTTGTTCTGCACTTCGATGGCACCATGACTCATTGAGGAGGTGAAAGGTGCTGGGGTGTCCTTTGTTTTACTGTCTGAAGTACTTTATTTTCTTTGAAGAGACATAATTGTTTTCAAGGGGTTTCATTTCCTAGTGTTATTAGTCACAGGTAAATGGAATTAACACCCGTATCGTCTTTAATAATGTGCAAAGAACAACTGCACTAAAGCTTTCTCACCAGCTGAGAGGACATCCCAGTTGGCTGCTGTATTTTACCAGTTGACCTTTCTCACCAGGTGGGTCAGCTCTTCCTTTGTGGCTAAGCTGTTGCTGTTGTGCTTTGTGTGAAGCTGGTGATTTACAAATATATGCATCTGTAGCTAAAATCTGTGTGTGGGTGGTCACAATCCAAGCAAATTAATCCCTAATCAGAGGGCGTTTGCTGAGCTATTGGGAGTTTTTCTGTAGAAGACTCCAATTGCCCCCAGCCCCAAAATGTGGTGGAAGTGGAACTTGTCCTGTGAAAATGAGCTCCTCCTGTACCTGTGCAGTGAAGCAGAAAGAGGACAACGGCATCTTTAGATATTTGTGACTGCCTATCTAATACGTGCAATTTTTTAGGGTAGTTTTGCAATTTTAATTAACAAATCACAGTTAGTCAATTATAAAACTAATAAAGGAAAAGTTATTTTTCCATTTTAGCCAGAAGCTGCTATCAAGGAGTAGAATTTTTCCACTGCGTGTAGCAGAGGGTCTGATACGACCAGTAGTCCCAGTGGGATTTCAGAGAGGCAGGAGCTTCGCCAGAGGAGCCCATCTCTCTGATGCTCCAGTGTCTGCCCTCGTTCCAGGTCTAGTTTCTTTGCCTAAAAAAAGATTAGGATGTGTGACACTTGAAGATGGCAGCACAACAAACTCCTGCTAGGATTTACTTTGATTAATGGATAGCTGAAGGAAATTATTTTGCAGAAAATTTACAAATTGAAAAATGTTTGTTTTAGAATATCAGCAACATTGCAAAAATGCATTACAGCCTGGTCATGGATTGATGCGTTCCATTGATCTCGTCCCCTTCTGGACAGAAAATGAACTAATAAACAGACCCACCAAACCCCAAGCCATTTCTTCAGTCACAAACGGGCATAATAATGAGCGTGTTCCGTTTTCAGGATGTTTGGCTTCTCGTGCTTGGGAGAGGAAATGTCACGTACAGAATTTAGAAATTGTAGCTGGTATGGGAGTTAGGATCCAACAGTTGCTGACTCCAAACATTAATTAGAAGTCAAGGCAGAAAAGTAATAATTTATCATTATTATAAAAGGATTTGCCTTACAGTTAGAGGCATTTGGGGGTCAAAGATCCTAACCTTGCTGAATAAATAGGGGCTTGGTTTAGTGATCACTGATTCAACATCATTTAAATGTTGAGCTGAAAAAAATATAATGGAATGTAATGGTACATAAATTCTCCAAGGAGAAAATAAAGTCTATATGTATGTCTATAGTTTATATCCTGGATGTTCTGCAGTTTGACAAGGACGTGGATGAAGTTATCTATGCCAGTGGCAGTAGAACGTTGATTAAGAGCCCAGTAGCAATTACGAATTGGCTGGTGCCAGCAAAACGCTATAGCCCACTGGTCTCCTACTACCCACATGTGTAGCTGACTGGTTGCCTTCCAGCGAGGAGAGCTCTCTGCTCCTCAGCTGAGCGTTGCAGCTCTTCTGTTAATTAAAGAGTTGGAAGTGGGGTGGGGTGGCAGGAGGAAGGAGTTGTGGCTGCTGGCGCTATTCTGGCAAGAATTTCTTAGCGACATTGCAAAGTTGTTTATTTTGCCTAGTGTGTATGCTCCAGAGTTACCACTTCTCTTTGAAATAAACTTAATTAGGCCTGTATTTTATGTTGTCTACACATAGACCTTGTCTCATGGTTTTGAGAAGGTAGAGGTGGTTGCATCGTGTCATGCTGGAAAAATAATCCCTTCTGCACTAATGAGAGCATCTCCAGAATTGGGTCTTCTTTCAGAGGCAGTTCTCAAAATGATTATCCCTCATCTGGTGATTTTGACCTTGTCAGATGGTTTTGTTATGCTAAGATGAAATGGGTACCTTTCGACTTCAATGTTCTGATGCATTGAATGATTTAAAATGTTATTTTTCTGCTGCAGTTAGTAATTTCTCCCATGCTTTCATTGAAGGCAGTGTGTTTGTATAGATTATCTTGGATCTGTAGAAGAAAACTCATCTCGCAGAAGAATACTGGCCAGTCCATTGACCGTAAGAGCACTACTCTGAATCCTAACTTTATTATTGATACTTAATTTTAATTTAAAAATGCTTAGTTGCCTAACCAAGGTCAGTGATCTGCTGTGCTTTCTGGAGAAATAATCACCTCCTGGAAGCATCCGTTATTGAAGTAAATGAAATGGGGAGAGGATGAGGGGTGGGAAGAGATGTTTCTAGAGACTTTGTGAGGAATAGGATGAGCCCAAGTCTTTGCCGTGTGGGAGCTCACGAAGTCAGCATGAGGCAGAGGCTGAATGTACCCACCCTGCACCAACTAATGCTGAGCCAAATTCCAAGTTTCAGGTAACAAAAGGAGTTTTTTTTTCATCTAGTGTGATTAATTCCAGACTTGTTCAGTTTTCTTCTGTTCCCTGGTTTGGCTGCAAGATCACAACTAAGGCAACAAATTGCACGTTGCCACTGCTCAAAGTAACGATGGCAACAAATAATTAGGAGCAATTGGTAATCAGAGATATATGTAATAAATCATGCTAAACAGTTTTAAATCACAGAAAATGCTTAGAAATGGAGTCATTGTATGGATAATTCATTCATAAGGGACAGAATTAGTAAAATTAGGCTGGAATTTTTGAGGATGCCTAAATTGGCATTTAGATCCCATTAAAATTCAGTATGAGATCAAAAGCTTTTCTCTCCCCACCCTTTTCCTTTAAGAAGATCCTGTTCCTTAAGTTTGCTCTATTTATGCTTTGCCTGCGTCTGCTTTTAGCTCTGATCCCATAAATAAACTGTTGGCTACAAGAAATCACTCTTCAAAATGCTTAAATTCTCAGAAGCCATCAGTCAGGCGTTGTGACGGAGCCAGGGAGACGGTGCTGTTGTACTCACACCAGAATTTGCTACATGACTTGTGAAGCTTAACTTACTCGGGGCACTTTGATGTCTTCAGCAGATGTTGTACAGATGCAAAACCAGAGCATTATTTTTACTGTCCCACGTCTCTTGTGTGAGAGCTGTTTAACTGTTGTAGCAAGTACCCTCTGCCAATTAGAAATATTGTTTCCTACAGTTACTGGAGTTGTTTGATCTGCTGCCGTGGTCACCAGTTTTCTATTGATTCTTCTTCAGGATGAGGAATTTGCAGCCTGAACTGTAAACAATTTGAGAATGTTCTGTTCTGTCTCTCTCTGCTGTAAATCAGGTAACACACCTTGTCGCTTAGAGAGGCACTGCAAAGAACTTTTCTTTGGTGGCATTTTTGCTGTTCCTCTAAAATGGTGTGGAACCAGGCCTGGGAGGAGTGAGCTCTTAAAGTTAAGCATGTGCTTAAGTGCTTTGCTGGATCGCTGCCTTGATCTATTGATGTTCTCAGTGTAATTTGCAGGAGCTGTAATTGCCTTCCCACGTTTTCAGTGGCTGCACAGCATTAAATCTCCACGGACTGTCCTCCTCCTGGAGCTGGTGCATCACCACTACCCCTCAGAAATGCTCCCAGATGCTTTGAAGGTTACTGCAGAATAAGGTGTCCTTTTTGATGGGGAATCAAGTGCCTCTGAAATTTTTCTGTGGCTGCTGCTATCTCAGGTGGCAAAGGAAGGTGTGAGAAGTCCTGTGGATCAGGCTTGCTGTCCTCTTCAGGAATCAACATGGCCTTTTACTAGGGAAGCTGTAGGAGCACAGGTGCTGAGGCTGAGTCTCTTTAGTTTGATTTCTTGAAGGGTTGTGGATAGGGATTTTTTTGCTCTGTGGTTGTTATTTTTTTAAGCATGAGTTCATTTCAGTATAGCTATTAATAAGCAGAACATTCAGACTCTTGCCTGGGGACAGAGCAGGTGATGAATCACAGCTCAACAAGTCTGAGATTGTGATCAAACAGCAAAAACCATCAGGATTCACCACTGTTGGTCAGGTACCAGCTCTGGGTACAGAGCTCTGCACAAGGAAAGGTCCCTGAATCAGTCCCACGCACAGCACTGGCTTCTCCTGACACTCGGAGAAAACCAGCCCAGCTCTGGAGCATCATCAGCCTCAAAGCATTCCCTTCCCGTGAAGCTACAGTTTTGCCTTCTATTGCATTTCGTGTAGATATTTGCACCATTTCACAGTGCAATATAAATAGCACTATTTTCAAAGGGTAAAGTGTGACATGGACATTGTCCTGCCCGTTTGGTACCTGTGGAGATACTGGTAGGTAGCCCAGCAGCTGCCTCCTCTTAAGTACAGGAGCCATAGTAGTCTAATGACAGTGTTAAAGCTTTAAATTAGCTTAGACTTTATCTAAGGAACATGAATAGTGGCTTAAGGAACGTCACCAGGGTCAGTTGGATCCATCTCATGTGAAATAGATTTGGTTGTTCTGTAACTTTTGTATTTCATCTACAACTTTGGAATTAGCATCTAGTGGTGGGGGGAGGTACCACACTAGGGAAATTGGGCACTGGACTGTTAGCAGATGAATAGCATTCTAGACAAACATTGTTAGCATGTTCTGAAGGAAACTTACTTAAATTATGGATGTTTGTAACTCTATTATGGGCAGCAATGTTATAAATGAAACAGATGTTCACCTCCTCTCTTTTGCTTTCTCTCTATTCAGTCCAGAAACCAGGCTTTCAGAAGGTTTGCACTTCTTGGCAAAATATAATTATTAGAAGAATTTTCATTACCAAATGAAATTGTAATCAATCATCCTGGCAGAGCAGAGTTTCCCTTTAATCTGCACCCAAAGTACAGAGCTGTAAAAGAGCTGAGTATTTTATACAGCTTGTATTGTCCTTCTAATTGCAGTATTTGAGTGCGTGTTTGAGCGAGTGTATTAATTAGGATCACTGACAGCTCTGTCGTGCGGCTCTTTTTCCCTAAAAGCAGGGATGTATACGCTAAAGTGGTTTCTGTTCATGATTTTATGTCATTGTTTTGCTTTTGGGGTTTAAAAAAAAAAACAACAAAAAACAAGGTCAGAAAAGCCTACCTTCTTCTTGGAGCACCAGCTGCTGAGGTTATTGCCGTCCTCAGCTCCCAGGGGGATTTTGTGAACAAACTGTTTGAAATTCATTCCCAAACCAGCCCCGGTGAAATGCTCTTTGCTGCACAGAGGAGCTGAGAGCTGTGTTGAGACACTCGAGCAGAAAGAGCTCTCTGCAGCTGAAAGTGAGAGACAGCCCAACCGGAATGCAAACAGGAAAGGTATAGAGGGGTGGTTTTCTCTACACAGGGAGATTTTCCTGCACTAATGAAACCAATCCTAGCTACCAAGGAGCAAGGAAAGAAGAATCTGCTAGTCGTAACCATATAATATCTGAACATAGCAATCTAACAGATAAGTGACCGTTATTTTCTTTCATATAGAGGCAGACAGGTTTAATTTCAGAATTCACTGTGCTTTTTAAATATCAAGCAGATTTCATGGTGGTATAGGACAAGGGAGGGCTGAAGAAATCTCAGCAAAAAAAAAACCCAAATACCTTAAAAATAATTTAAAAAGGGAAGGTCAGGAAAAGAAATTGAATGGGCTTGATATTTCATGCAATGAAAAGAAAATGCAGCAGAAGCTGGATGAAGCAATTCTAGCTTTGGTTTTGAGATTTAGTAGCCCACGTGGGTAACCCATTCCACTGAGCTGCTGCTGCGTCAGCCAATTCTCGTCTTGCTGGGCCTGAGTAGAGGCTTCCCAGGTGAAGAAATATGCTCCCAACTTCCCTTGCCATTTCTTGCAATTAATGGGCGACTTGGTAAATCTTTTGCAGGAGCACAGTAGGTGCAGCTGTGCTCCAGGTAATCATTACTGTGCTGTAATTCTTGCCTTTTTTGTTTGCTTGATTTTGTTGGTTGTTTTAAATGGAGAGGAGGAAGCCCTTTCATTCTAGAAAGGGGAAGGAATATTTCCTTGTGGGAGTCAGTTTGCTTGAAACTGAATGTTTATAACATGCTTTATACATAGGAACTAGGAAGTTGGAGAATATTTTATTTATGAAATCTTCCCAATAACATTTAGTACAGAAAGAAGGAGGAGCTTCAATGATCAACTGTTTGGACTTTCTTTTGGCGCTTGAACCCTCATTGGGCAGCGTGGCAATTAATTCATAGAAGGGACCTGAAAGATCACGGAGTTCCAACCCCCTGCCCTGGGCAGGGACACCTCCCACCACCCCAGGTTGCTCCAAGCCCCATCCAGCCTGGCCTTGAACCCCTCCAGGGATGGGGCAGCCACAGCTTCTCTGGGCACCTTCAGCCAGGGTCTCACCACCCTCACAGCCAAGAATTTCTTCCCCAGATCTCATCTCAATCTCCCTTCTTTCAGGGTCAAATCCTTCCCTGTCGTCCTATGGCTCCCCTAAGAGTCCCTCTCCAGATCTTCTGTAGGCCCCCTGGTTATCTCTTTGGATGCCCAATGTTTGGCGTATGTGTTGGATGCTTGGCTGAAGAAAACGGAGAGGCAGGTGCGTGAGTGGCTGGGCTATCTCGGATTGGCAGTTGGGAGACTTGGATACATCCCTGCTTCCATCAGCTGCTTTGTCTGACCTTGGCACGTTAATTCCTCTGTTTTTCCAGCCTGTCTGTTAAAATATCAATGTATGTATTAGACCACTAACAGCTGTTCATGTCAGGGTGTACAGTGGTTACTGAACTGGGGCTTAGATTTTGCATGGACCTCAGCCACCACTGTTAGGAGACAATTTCCAATGGTATTTCTAGGAGTGATTTCTGCCCTCAGAGCTCCTGCTGGGAAAGACAAAATTAAGTGCCATAAGACAAATTCTCAAATAACCTAAAGTGCCATCTTCCTTATGGGAGGGTCGATCTGGGCATCTCTGTTTCCCAAATTCTCCACTAATAGAAACTGGTTCATTGTTCAGTGAAGTCTCTGGAACTGTTTCAGTTTGCACCAGCTCGTGCTTTGGCCCAAACCTTGTTCTTCTGCGACCGAGAAGCTGAAAACACGTTGGTATGGACAGAGTCTGTAACTCTGCTTTCCAGCTTCTTATTTCTGCCCCCTTCAACTGCCAATAAGTTAGTAAATATTTCTTCAGCCTGAGATGGTGGGAAGGTCATGCTTTGCCCTGTTTCTTTTGTTTATTGTGGGATAATGAGGCAGAAAAATGAGTAGGTTTGAGAATGTTACTTCCTCTCATCTTCGCTGCAAAGGAAGGAGAGGTCCGTTCTCTGCCTGATGAAACTGAAGACAAATACTTGGTTTGTCTTCAGATCTGGAGGTTGATTTCTATGTGGTCAATGATACCATCTATGTAGAGATGGTGTAAAAATTCCAAAGGTTTGAAGAGGAGAATGCTATAAGGTAAAAATTAATCCAATGTTAGGCGTGTGATAGAGATTTGATGAGTGTAACAACATTTATGTGTTTTTGAGAGCTCTGGTAATCTTCTGAACGTTCAGAATGAGACAAGGTATAAATAATAGCTGCAATTGCCCTGCATCAAATTTTTAGTTGGAGAGTTAAAAAAAAATAGTCAAAATCCACTTATTTTTCCGATCTGATGAAGAGAAATGCTGCCAGGAAACCTGTTTCCCATTCAGCCCCATTAGGAGAGGAGCTGTCGGTGTTGTTTGTGTCCCTTCCCCAGCCCTGCAGCTCCTCCATGGCATCCCGTGCTCTCAGCAGTGTACCTTGGCAAAGCTCGGCTGATTTCAGCGCTGAAGATGCTCGCCCTAGGAAGCCACTAGACAGAAGTACATATTTTACAGCTCATAAACTGAGGGGATTGTATGGCTCCAAGGACTGATAATAGGATGCAGCCCCATTCATTCTCCCATCGCTGGCTGGAATTTAGCCCAGGCGTGGATGAGGTACAGTACGTTGGCAGGGGCGGCATGAGAGAGCTGGGACCAGTGATGCTCCTGCTGTACCTGCTTCACAAATAAACAACACATATATTTCCCTCTCTGCCAGCTCAACACCTTCAACAGCTGCACACAGGAAATAATCTGGAAATTATCTGCATTTTATAGTTACATTAGACATACAATAAGATGCAGAAATTTGGATCCAATCCTGTATTTTGAGCAAACCAGTATTTGCAGCATGGTTTGTGGAGGGGATGCTGCCTTTCTTGGAAGATCTTTGTGTGTCTGTGGGAGAGAGCTGACTTAGGCACAAGTTCTCCTTTGCCATGTGTCGTGGTGCCGTTAAACTGAAGCTTGTGAGGGGGTTCTGGATGAATGGACTGATTGGAATTTCTTTAGCAGAGGACAAAAGCAGAAATGAGTGAGAATACATGGTCCCTTCATTCACACTGCTCTCTCGAACTGCAGATGTGTTGGTTGAAGAGGTTAAAGCCCCTCATATACCTCTAGGATCTCTGTTAGTGCTTTCCTACACGAAATACTTGGTCAAGTGCCTGTTGTTTAACTGCTCGCTCTTTAAACCCATTCCAGTCCAAATGAGCTGAATTGCTCAAAGGAGATTTAAATGCCAGGTTTGTTAGTCCAGGTACTTGACTGAAAAAGACAGTAGCGAAACAGAGTTGGATTTGGTAAGTGGGAAGTAAAGGATGGCTGGAGGAAACTGGGATCAATAACCACTGAGTCACCATTTCAAGTTGTGCTGGTGGGAGAAAGAAAACAAGCAGCTGGAAGAGCAGCTGTTCTGCAGCATCCCAGATGTTTCTTACAAGATGAAGAGGAATTGTTCCTTCTGATGCCAAAGGGCACTGAGGAGTCTGTTAACCCTGTGCTTGTACCAATCGCTCCCGCTGGGGCAAGGTGGGTGTGAGGTGCTTGTGGCTGTTTTGTACTTCATGGATGTTTTCACTCCAAACAAGACAAAGGCACAAATGGTGTCTGGTTGACCAATACATTTTTTGTGTCCAGCTGAGAAGCAAGGTGGCAGCAGCAGCTAAATGTTCATTTGTCAGCAGATAAAGGTTGGAATTTCTTCTCTCTTCTGTGACTGTAGAACTTCCAACCAACCATAAAAAGTTCAGGGGTGTCAGAGTAAAGATCTATGCTCTAATCAAGAGGGATGTCTCCTCTGAGCTCTATTAGTTGCCAAGAAACTACTTTTGCAAAAGTGGAAATCTCTAACCACTCCTAAAATAATTGCCTGGATGGACACAGAGTGACCTAGCTGTGCTCAGAAAGATTTCCTGGAACAGATGCTGAGATCCCACGGTGTGATGTAAATACAGAAACAGACATTGCCAACAAAGTGGGGAGTCTAATTGGATTTAAATCCTTCTTGTATAGGAAAAGTAGCATAGCTACCCGGCTAACTGAATAGCTATTGAGGAGTGCGGGTCCAGTGGCTTCAGCTTTTCTACTTTGGCTCTGGGCTGTAATATTAGCAATTAGTTCTCCTCGCTTTGCAAGAAGAGAGGCTCACTCTGTATTGATCGTGTGTTTGGGCTATAAATTCTTCAGTGTCTGTCTTTTATTAGGCACTTACAAGGCAGGGTGGACCTGTCTCACTTCATCTCATAGCAATCATACTGACATGTATCAGAACTTGGGATTTCAAGAATTTTTGATCACACTTCACTGTCTTTCACAAATGCAGGTGGTTAATGGGCTCATCTTCAGTGTGCTCGGCTGCCCACAGTAGTTGGTTTGCTGGATGGCACTTCATGCTCGCTTAATGCATATTGCAGGGCCTGTGTGTGCACGTGTATATCATAGAATCATAGAATAGTTTGAATTGGAAGGGACCTTCAAGATCATCCAGTTCCAACCCCCCTGCCCTGGGCAGGGACACCTCCCACCAGCCCAGGTTGCTCCAAGCCCCATCCAGCCTGGCCTTGAACCCCTCCAGGGATGGGGCAGCCACAGCTTCTCTGGGCACCCTGAGCCGGTGCCTCACCACCCTCACAGCAAAGAATTCCTTCCTGATACCTTATCTAAAAGCTCCCCTCTTCCAATTTAAAACCCTTCCCCCTTGTCCTGTAACTGCACTTTCTGACCAGGAGTCCCTATATATATGGATCTAGAGTAGTTCTCAGATCAGGAGATGGGAATAGGAATTAGTGCTAGGCTGGTTTTGGGGTGTTTCTGTGTGTATTTATGTAGTGTGGCAAACCTGCTCAGTGCAGCTCTTTCAAAGTCACTCATTTGATGTTCCATGGAGTTACATCACCTGAGAGTCTCATCTTGTATGAGAGTCTCATCGGCAGCTGCAGTCTTGGAACTTGAAATAGAAAAATACTTGGGAGAGAATTTTCTGGGTAAAAGTTTTGATCTAGGTCTTGGACAAACTAATTCCATCTTTTTTGGTAGTTGGCACTCATTTTGAGTGAAGGATTTGTTTATTTCTGAGGGTTATGGCTGCATCTGAGAGAATCTGCAATTCCGTATTGACTTCATAAACCCAGGGCTGAATGCACTCACTGATGGTTAATATTTCTTGTCTTCCCAATGTGTAGCTGCTTCTTTACTACTGGTATATATGGAAGCTTAAAATGTATCAGATCTCTATCAAAACAGACAAAACAGATCATTCAAAGTCTTTTCAGTCCTGTGATTTGGGGGAATCTGGAGTTTGGAGAGTTAATAGTTTTTATCTCGAGCATCTCTAGTCATCCCTCAGCTGCTGCTGGTGCCATGCTGATCTCCTGCCCTCGACTGGGTGGTGTGTGAGGCCCCATTTTTTAAAAAGCAAAAGCAATTTTACTGTAGTCTCTGTGATTTAAAGCTTTGTTCCATGCTAAAACACAAAAAACTTGGGAAGATTTAGATGCTGCACCAGCTCGTACAACAAGGAGAACTTAGGCTCATACTTCCCATAGACTTTTGTTGTTGTTCTTGGCTAAAGTTGTGTGAGAAGATTCCTTCAGCGAAGGAAAGCGCTTGGCTGGAGGTGGCCAGAGCTGTTGTGACACTGAGGTTCTTCCTGAAGCCCAGAGGGTTCAGGAAGCATCTTCTCTAGCATCATGTCCAGTGTCATTCTCCAGTGTCTTCAGCCGCTCAACTGGGACTGGCCCATCATAAACACGGCATAAAGCTTCAGTCCAAGGTCTTCAGGGTCTGGCCAAGGCCTCTGCTTGTAGCCAGATCCACTTCTGTGACGGATTTTGGTGCCACAGAAAAAGCAGTCAGAAATGATCTAAAACTCTAGCAACCTAATCGTGAACACAAATAACCTGCCCCTGAACTACTGAAAGTTTTGCATGGTAATAAAAATTAGCTTAGGAGAATTACTAAGTAATTTCAAGTACCATAAAGTAGCTGTTGGGAATAAAAAGTGTCGTAACTGCTAAGCCTCAGCCCAGTTTCTGCAGGAATGAGTTATTATCATTAATTATCGCTCTATTTTATAGTTATTGCCTGTAACTTCAGACTTTAAATACTCTAAAGCATAAACAATGCTAATTTAATTACGGTGCAAGAGTTGTTGAAATTTGCATGCAGAGGAGGAAACCATTAATAAAGTTTATTCGAAGAGAAACTTAAAATAATAATTAGCATTTCCCTGCATTTTTTGGTGCAGTGGCATTAACCATCCTTTTTTAGCTTGGGCCAATTCTTTATCAAGAACAGGCAGCACAAGCTCTATTAATTATTTAGAGGTCCAGAAAGCTGGAGAGAGCCACGTCTGTGCTGAGCAGCCACAAAGCCGTTCCGGCGGTATAAATCCCTTCCATCGGGTTCACTCCCCCGTTTGGGTCTGAGCAGTGTTGGAAGAACCGTTCTGAGCTTTAGGAAAATCCAGGTCTTGGTTGTGTTCTTTGAGAGGCGTTTTCTCCTCAACATGAAACGTCCCCCCGAGTCACGAGCAGGAAACAAAAATCATGTTTCCTCTGATTTATTCCATTGTTCAACTGAGCTTTGATCTTAATTTCACATCACTGAGCAGGTTTTCAGCACAGAAGTTTAGTCTAGAATCGTATGAAGAACCAAGTGAGTGGTTTAAGTCACTGGGATAAATATATGGAAATTCTGTACTTAGAGGCATTAGCCCAAAATTATTATGACCTGGCCAAAATCCGGGGTGACTCTCCGGTTTGTCACATCTGCCATCCATCACCAGGTCCTTCACACGTGACACAAGGTCAGTGCAACCATTAGGCTGGAAATGTGGCCATGCAAATTCCCGAGCCCCTCATTATCAAACTCGTTAGGGCTCTCCAGCCCCAGTGGAAGGGATCCTGTTGGATCTTCAGATACTCCTAGGTTTTTCTACTCAGAAATACCACACAATCCATCCTCATCCCCGGAATGTGGCCTGGTTTTGCACTATCTGCTTTATGCAATATTTCATTCTGTTTTCCCCCAAATTAATGGGTTTTTACCTTACCAAAAAAAACCCAACAGACAGACAAATCAATGCAAGAGCCCACAGTAGACAAACCGCTGGCAATAAAGCAGAATATACAAGTTTTGGAGAAAGATTGTCAATAAGAAAATTGATTTTTGTTTCAGATTTGCAACAGCCATAACAAATTACCAAATTATGAATAGCTCATTAGTTATATTTTTTTTTTTCTCCTTCCTTCCTCATGACAACTTCTCTTGACTCATCGCTTCTCTCAAACTCATTGTGCAGGGAAGTCTGTCACAGCAGCGCTGCAGCGGGTGGCAGAGCAGGTAAGGAAAAATGGGGTTTAAACGTGCGCGTTCTTCCTTCTGTGCTCTAAACACTTCAAAAGAGACTGTTCTGGTGTTCAGAGCTGACAAACCTGCAGTTTTTCGTTCTGTGTCTCTTATGAAGAGGAATCTTCTTCCGAAGGGTAACCCAAGCAAGCGGTCTAGTTTTGTTCACGTGACATAGGATATCGCTCGTTAGTAATCCTAATCCCAAATTGATTAAAGGCAGCACAACGAGCACTGTGGAAAACATCTGCAAAAAACCCAACCTCTTTCCCTATAAAATTTTAGAATTGCTTGTTCATGGCCTTATGAAATGGCTTATGAAAAAGTTTTTTCTTTCTGTTTTTTGCTTTTTTGATCTTTTAAATGCTGTAGAACTCTTGCACCTGGGGCAGAACGCAGAGCGTGGCACCTGCACGGGGAGAAATCCAGAGGGCTCTGAAGAGTTCCCTTCCTGACACTCATCCCCCTCAGCAATAAAGGCAATAAAAATAAGAAAGAGAGACAGTTAATATCCTCCATTTCCTTTTATTTTTTTCCCAATTGCCACAAGCCTGGATACTTGGAACGTAAACACCTGGCTCTTGGTTTTTAGGAGACAGTTTAAGCCTGGGTAGCAAATCTTTTCCCTTGGCTCAAACCCCGTGACAGTGGCAGAGGTTCCCGGGGATGCTGTAGCTCAGAGAGCTGGCCGGGATGGGGAGTGGGGACGGAACAGAG
>VZRU01008467.1:106880-156186 GCA_013398155.1 Pedionomus torquatus
CCATCCCTGGAGGGGTTCAAGGCCAGGCTGGAGGGGGCTTGGAGCAACCTGGTGTGGTGGGAGGTGTCCCTGCCCAGGGCAGGGGAGTTGGAACTGGATGATCTTAAAGGTCCCTCCAACTCGAACTATTCTATGATTCCCTGTGCTCTGGGTTTCATTTCACCCTACACCCTGGGCATCAAACTAAGGATTTTTGCTCCATGGGATTTTACTTGATGTTTTTGTCTAGAGCGTTTTCCCTGCCCTGCCTTTATGCGACCTCAAGCCAGGCTGTGGTGGAGTGGAAATTCCTGTGCTTCTAGTTCTTGAGCTGTAAGACGACATTTAAAGCTGCAATGAGCTTTTATGGAAAGACTCCATAAAATGGAGCCCCGCATGCTGAACATACCAAAATATTAGTTTAACTGCCTGTCTATAAAATATATATATAAAATATAGTCTATAAAAACAAACATCCTGAAGCAACATTTAAAATAGTGGAGGAGGAAAGTATTGTTTAAACAGACGCCATCAATTTAATATGGTAACATTATTGCCACCCAGCGTTTTATTGATTATGTCTTTTAAAGTTACTTATCTAGAAATTTATTGTGTCTGTTTCTGCTCTTATTTAACCATGATTTGTAAAAAGAAATTATTAATGAGCTATTATCTGAGAAGTGGAGAGTGATTTAAATTAACCATCAAAGGCAAACACAAATCATGATAATGTTGTTTTTCTGTCTTTTTTTAATATTCTAATGGTGAAAAATTTAGAGAAGACCCAGATTTGGGGACAAACTGTGGCATTTTTTTAATTTAATTTTATTTTATTTTGGTTTTTCAGTTGCAGCACAATGGTTTGAGTTTTCTGGTCTGGTGGGAGGTGTCCTTACCCAGGGCAGGGGGTTGGAACTGGATGGTCTTTAAGGTCCCTTCAACCCAAACCATTCTATGATTCTTTTTTTAAATTATTTTAAACTGGTAATTAATAGAAAATCCAAGTAATTCTGTGGACACTGGATTTGGGTGCTGTAATTTGACATTGACTCAGGAAAAAGAAATTCAAGGGTATTCTTCCAGCTTAAGACAGACACAGAAGAGGAATAAAACATTTGGCAGTGCCTCTTACTCCGGATTCACTTATGTGAGGATCATTTCACGTTCTGGCAGTACTTTTGGGTAGGGGAAGTACTTGTTTTACCTGGCCATTCCTGCTAGCTATCTAAGATGATGTGTGATCTGGCATAAATTCTTCTTTATGTGCTTTAATGTAGTAAGTGAGGTCTGTTTACCTTACAAAGGGTAACCGTCCAGTTCCTCAGAGCTTGAAGGAAGTTTCTTGATAAGCTCCCAAGTGATGCATTTTTCAAATGTACCCTGAAAGAGAAAACAAATTCTGCTGCCGGTTATCCAGAGGGAGTTTGGCCCAAAGCAATGCACAGGGAAGGGAGAGAGGCTTAGGGAGGACTGGAGCTTGCCCACGGTTAAATAGGAGGCGTGTAGCAGAATATAAATGGAGCTGAAATTTCCTTTTTGTTACATGCTGTCACCTTGGTACTCACTTGCAAACTGTAAACATAAATAATTCCTGCGATGCTCTGGGGGAACTGCTCACGTGTTGGTTTTGGCCCTAAAAATAATTGCAAGAGATACATTGTGTGAATCCCTTTGGATGACGAGTAAACTTTAAAACATCTTCATCTTCTCAAGTGCAGAAAAAAATGCCGAATACGTCATTTCTATTTGTTCAGCACTGATAGCGACATTGCTGTGAGACGAGAAAGTTTCCCTCTTTGGAGAAGTCTGACAGCATCCTGCGTTCACCGAGTGAGGCATTTTAGGCTGACGCCTTTCAAGGATCCCTTTGCACGTTTATACATGAGCTGACGCCCTCTGGCAACAGGGAATAGAGAAATACTGGGCTCGTCAAACAGCAGCGAAGTCGGGTCTGCGAGTGGTGTGGTTACATCCCGCTGCTGCTGTTTCAGAGCAGCCCCTGAGAGGCAGGAATTATTACACCCACAGAGATGAGGCTGTGCAACATCACAAACCCGAGCTGATAAGTTCGAGTTATGTTTTGTTGTTTGGTATGTGTATGAAATAAAAGCCAGTCCCTGACTTGTGATAGCTTAAGGGAAATGAGAGTCAGTTCTTAGCACAGGGCGTTCCTTTTTCTGTTATTTCCTAACCACATTTTGAGCCATGGCTCTATTAGCCTTTGCTGACGCTCTTGAAAAGGACAGATAAAATCCTAGGCTGGATGTTAAAGAGCCAAACTTCAGCCAGGTTTGTTCTTCATTCATATTTTAACGTTGTGACCTCTCTTGTCTTACAGAAAGAGATGGGTTCTCATGTGAAGGATCGTTGGGAAGGAAAAGAGCAATCCCTCCAGCTTGCAGAAGGCTGCTCCAGATCCTCATTCTCAACTGTAAATTTGCTCTGCTTTATTTATTTCCTTTGCTTGGCATCAGACACTCCCTTGGATATTCATTACGCTGCAATGAAAAATGAATTTAATTGATGAATGAAGTCCTGGTTTGCTGCCACTGCCTTTCCATCTTCCAGTTCAAAGCTTTCAGGCTTTAACAGATGCGCGGCCAAAGGACTGAATTCATCCTCATTCAACAGTTCCCTCGCAGCCTGATGGCTGTCACTTACCCTGCCAGCCCACAGAAAGGCAGTTAAAACTTGGTGTTTATATCGTTTTTGACGATGTAAACATTGTAAAGAAGGGGCAGAGCAGTAAAAAGAAACATGGATGTAACACGTATGCTGTTATAGCCCCCGTGCAGCAGGACAGATAAACCAGAGTCCGTTCCATTGAATGAATCAATGCTTCTTCTTTACTTACAACTTGTCATCCAGAAAGCTATGGGTAAGTGCTATTCTGTAAACATCTTAAAAATAGACTTTTTATGTGAGTTTCAACCACTAGAATACATATTCTGGTCACTGGAACAAAAATATGACGTAACAAAAAGCTATAATCACAAAAATCTGATCTGTTTTGAGAGTTCCTCTCGTGACGTTTGCTTGCTTCAACACTTTTATAACAGTGCCATGTGCCAAAACAGATTTCTGTCTTTATTGTGGAGGTGTTGTAGCCTTTACTCCCCTTGGAAAAAAAGAAAAGCAACATTAGATACGCTTTTCATGGAGAACTTCAGGTTCAAAGACGTGGCGTGACACCATCCGGCATTAAGCAATACCCCACTACTGACTGGTTCCCAGAAATGCTGGGTTTTTTTATTCAGCTGTTATTTAATGCAAACGCAGCTTTTGTGAACTCGCTGTTGAAGCTCTGCAGGAATTTCTGCAACTTCATACTCCTTGTCCCTGGGTGTGAATGACAAAGCATCTTCCATCATTGGTTGCCCGATCTAGTGCAATTGAAAACCTCGGTGAGAAAGGTGCTTTCTTCCCGTGCCCCATTTTGGTGTGTGGACTGTCATCGCGTCAGCAGCATTCACACTCACAGGATTTTAAGGATGCAAAGGTTGGAGTAAATAAATACTTCAGTTACTTCTTAGGCAAGTCTTCCAACTCATTCTGTTCCAGGCCAGACTTTCTTCCTTATTTAGGGTCTTATTGAAAGGCTGCTTTATTACGAATATTTAGCTCAGAGGAGATAAAGGGAAATCTGTTTGCTCAGGAAGAAAAGAAACCAAAGCGATACCTAGTTCAGGATGTGCCTTTCTCTCCTTTCCCTGCAGTCTTTGACACTTGAATGGATTAATGCTCCATCCTTTGCTCTTTTCTCTGTTGCTCTCTTCTCAGAAGTGTGAGATATAATAATTTTAGTATCTAATACATTGTAGTAGCTCAGGTATTGTACGGTATTATGATGACCTTTTTAGTATTCAGTATTTTGATTATCTGGTTATCCTTTCCCTGCGGAAAGGTTAGTGAGGTTTTCAGCAACAGAATGCAGTGAACAGGCAAAGTAAACAACAGAATAGGTCAGGACAGTACAAAGGAGCTACCGCTATGATTTGCCAAATGTAGAACACATTCAAATATTTGATATCTTTTCTCAACTTGGCAAAGAGAACAGAAGCTGAGGAATAGAGTGTCAGAATTCGAGTTGTTCCTTGCAAGCAAAAAGCTGTGAATCGGTGTCCTGGGAGCGGTGCGTCTGGGCAGTTCACACTCAGGTTTTCTGGCTGTTCCTTGTTTACACCAGTAACACCCGTGTCTGGGGCTGGAGGGAGAAGCTGGCCAAGCCCACTTGCTCTCACCTCTGATGGAGACAAAGCTGAACGCTGGTATAAGAGGCCGTTTTCTGCTTCACACAGCTCCAGGCTCTGAGTTCAGCCTTTTCAAAGCTCCGTTCAGAGGGAAAAGGTGGATAATTATATTAAAAGACATAATTAGAATAATGTTAGTTTAACTCTTTATATAGGGGATAATAAGCTGTTTATTGTGCTCTCCACAATAGGTGCAATTTAGGTATAGAAAATTGTGTTGGGTTTGCTGGGTTTACTGCCGGTTGGTCGTGATGCAAATGGGTGGGAGCATCATGCTCCAAATTGCTGTGGAATTACCTTGCCGCCTCTCTGTCCGCATGAGTAAGAGTGTGGTGTGCCAGGGTTGTGTCCTGCGAGGAAAGCTTCTGATGGAACTAAAATATTGACTGGTGCTCTATATCAGTAAACATGCTTAAAAAAGACCTATTCTTTTATCCTGTTTGAGAAGATTGTTCTCAGAAACTGCGAGGGAAAAAGGTGAATTTACAGTGACGTTCAGTGTGGGTTGTCGAAGGAACTACATAGAATTAATGAAGAGAATGAAGGAATGAGCCTGGGCAGCATTTTGGCATGGAATTAAAGCATAGAAATGTACCTGCAGTCAGGGGTAGTTTCAAAATTTTATTAGTTTCTCCCCTTGAAAATCCCTTTCCAAAAGAGGCACAATTTATATGGCTGCTTTCAGGATCCTGCCTGAAAGGAGCTTGGCTGTATTTATGTCCAGACCTCGGGGGGCAAGACACTTTGTTCGGTTAAAATAAATCACTTGATGCCAACACCTGATCTCAGCCCCACAGATTGACTGCCACCACGCCAGGCCTGACACGCAGCTATTGTGGGTCTCACCCTTCGTATTTCACCCGCTGACCTCCTGCTGGGCGCTTGCCCTCCCTCGCTTTATTCCCCCATTTTCTTCTCTGGCTCCTGGACTTGGCAGCTCCAGGCGAGCACGATTTGTGTTCCCACGTCTTGGGGTCTTTTTGTGTCTGTTGATGATGCTGGTAACTCCGATTGTATTAGGATAAAAATATCAGCGCTCACAGAATCTCAGAACTTGCATGGTTGGAAGGGACCTCACACAGCATTTCGAACATGTCAGAGTTGTTTACGTGGCCTTACCATGAAGTAACACGCTGTATGAATTCAGACATAACCCCTCATGTATTTTCACGCCCATCAAAAGCACCTCCATAGGATACTTTAAAGGTCTTCTCAGCAGTTTTCATATGTAGCCTCGATAATATTAACTGTGCTACACCGTACAGTGACCGCGTTGATATGTCTTTTTGTACGTGCTCATTTGACTTACTGGTTTGACTCTCTTTTTAAAGCAAGCTGTCTAGCGTGGAGTTGCTTCAGATTATTGATGTAGGAAACGACCGGGGAGTAGTGCGTGCTGGAAATACATGCCTTAGTTGGCTGAGCACTAACTTTCTCCAAGCAGAAAAGTCCTTAAGCAGCAACTGCTAAAGGGCATGCTAAGCTTGTAGGACTTCTATTTCTGTCTATAGTCTCTTGTCGAATTTTCCCGTCGCTGTGCCACTTTCCATTAAAATGTCATCTTTTACAAGGGTCAGTTCTGTATATTCTGATTGCTTCTCTGCCTTATTCAGGTGTTGGTATTTCAGGCCCTGTTTACCTATCCTGAGCAAAAAGCCTTGTTTCCATCGCCCAGCTGGGGTTTGATGCTTGATAGCTTTAGGGCATGATTTTATTACTGGTTTATGTACCTTTGCTTGTAGTAGAGAAGGTGTTTTCTGGATACTGAGGCAAGGACAATGTATTGAGAAACGTAGCTCTAAAACATTTGCTGTGAATTTCCTTCAGTTTTTAGTGGGCACCAGTAAGAATTTTGAGATGCAGATGTTGGCAGAGCCTGAGTAGCCGTTAGTGGTTTGATATCTCCAGTCCACCCGTGAGAACTATCTAACTGTGTCTGGAGAAGAGGAGCTCCGGGGCTACATCTCTTATTTTCTTGGGCTGCAGCTCTGCTCTAGTGTGAATTACAGTCCTGAGACACAAAAGAAATCACAATCTACTGATCTGCATGTTCCGTGTTCCCTGCTTAGGAGGGTCTTTAAACAGCAATATCCATTCAGACAACAGTCTTTGTTAAGAGAGGGGAGTCAGTCAGCACGGATTTATCTTCCTTCAAGTTTCACACCTGCTAGAGCCACGTGGGTGTGAAATCCAGTCTTACTGGGAGCTGGTAATTCCATTTGAGCTGAAGGATTTGTCCACATGAGGTTTTTTTAGCCCTTTTCCCTGAAAAGGGAGGGAGGGCATGGCTAGAAAAATACTTCTGTGGCAATTAATACGTGCACCTTCAAATGTCTGGCTTGCAACATGTAATTCTGGGCTCCAGGTAAGACTTGGGGATTTCAATATTTAATAAGCTCGTCTTCACAACGGGGTGGAAAGAGGCATAAAAGGGGCATAAAAGGCCATCCTGGTTTTGTTATGGCCTTGTCTGAAGTGCAGGGTTTGCACAGGAGGAGCAAAGTTTTCTGAAACGCCTGCCTACAGTTGTGTTTCAGTGGAATCATCCTCGATTCCTCCAGGCTTTATGAAACAGGTTTTATTTTGTGTTTATTCTTACCTTTGTTGCAGAACCGTTAGCACATAACGCGGTGACTCTGCGACTTGCTGCCGAAATGACAGCTGTAAAAGTGTCTGTCAAATCTCAAACTGCTTAAATAATAATCATAGTCAGGCATGGAAGAGGAGAGAGAAGTGACGGGTCTAAGTGGGTTAGTGAAAAAGCTCCCACCTTCTGTGGAGCACATTCCCATTTTCACCCACTGACATAGAAAAGAGACTGTATCTGTAGTGCAGTGTATATAATATACTGTAGCACTGTATACTGACACGTCCGAGAGCATCCCTACTGCAGTACCACGGGGGGTGGCACATCCACCTGAGCTGCATTTGCACATTTGAAATGTAAATCTATGCAGGACGGGGAGACGTGCTGCTCTGATAAATAGTTAATTAACAGTGTTCCATCTGTAGTATATAGAGGTGAATAATACGCTTTCATTAAATTGTTTATTCGCAGAAAGGCCTGCTTAACACATCAGCAAAACAATTCATTAATTTTGTTGAAATACCTTTAAATGAAATTCAAAATGTTTGGGAGAAATCAAATTATATCAACTGATTATGCTGCTAATATAACGCTCTTAGTGCCCTCAAATGTTGGAAACTGCCAAAATAGAGATTTTTTCTTTTTTAAAAGGGATTAGAAGTTTAGAACTTAAAGCATTTTGTTTAACATAAAAAAAATCCTCCGATATTTGTGTCATACTGGAGAAAAGAGGGGTGAAGTTGACAGCGGAGAGGGGGATGTTTTCAGTTCCTCAGCAGAAGGAAGGTAGTGACGGCCGTAGCGCTGGGCGGCAGCCGCTCCGCCAGCGTGCCACCATGGTGTCCCCTGGCAATGAGTTACACAGCTTAATTCTTCCAAATGTCGGAATTCCGTTCCTATGCTCTTAGCTTTTGTGTCTCTGAAGCTTCTCAGATCCCTCTTCTTGTTAGTAATGTGAGATTCAGTGAGTAACTTCCTTCCACTTGCCACCTCCCCTGCTCCTGGCGCTGGTTCCCGTGGTCTCCGGGCTGGGCCGTGTCCTTCCCAGCCAGAACAATTCTGATCGGAATTATCACACCTGATATTTCAGCTCTTTCGGTCTTCCTGGGCTGGGTAAAACATGTTCCAGTAAGTGGATGGGTTTTAGAGGCCTGTGAACTGGAGAACCGCTCTAATTACGAAGGAGGATCAAGCCAAGACTCCACTTAGGAGAGCACTATTTGTTCAGTGGCATCTAATGGAAAAATAACCAGTGTAATGGGCTCTCCTTCCCATTAGCCACTCCAGCCGTACCCGTACTGGGTGACCTTTGCCATTCGGAGTCGTTTACTTGGCTCGTGTTAGAAACGAGTCTGAAAGATGAAGAGGATGAAAAGTCACGAAAAGTTAGAGGGCAAATCTCAAGAGAGTTTTATTTTATGGTGTAGCGCTTGCCTTTGCCCCCAAGAGTAGAATGGAAACACGAGCCGAGCTGAGCTCAAATCAGCGAGTATCCGACAGAGTGGGATTAATGACAGCAAAGGCAACTGCTCCGAAGGGCTGTGGACAATGAAAACGTGGCAGGAGCTTTTGATCCAATTATTAGGTGATGTTTAAATAACTCCAGTGTTTGCTTGGTAGCAAATCCTTTCAAGCAAATTCCTTTCCTCTTGGCAGTTTTGCCAGTTCCTAATGTGAAGTGGTGTTGGTAGAGAGATGGGGGGGGAGGTTCAGTACTGAGTTATAAGTGTGTAACTAAATTTTACTCGTGTTTGAGTAATCCCTCGATTTTTCCTAGGATGCAGTGCTTAGAACCCGGTGCCGCTGCCAGCCCTCCTGGGGAGCGGGTACTTTATGAGGGGGCGGCCAAAAGAAAACATACAAGGCCACGCAGTACTTCTTATTTGATTATGGGGGGGTGTTTTTAATACTCCAAATTATTTGTTAGGGTGAAATGCTCTGCCAACTGAACCTTCAAGGCGTAGAAGAGTAAATGGTGAGATCCTAGTTGGTTTGGGGGGTTGTTCGTTTTTTTTGCAAAAGCTTGAGGCACCCGGTGGTTTTGGGACACTGCCCTCACCTGAACCGGTCGTCTTACTGGAAGTTTGCTGGATGTTTAATGAAATAACTTAGGGAAAAAAGATGACTGGAAAGAAGACAAATCTTCAGCCCTTTCTCCATCATTAGAGCTGGTCAGCAATTGTTCTGTGGGAATACCGAGAGCTGAAAATGAAATGAAGAGCGTGGAACAATGTAACTGACAATCAAAGGTTCATCCAAAATTAAAGCTTGTCTGGATTTTCAGTTCGGATGAAGCTCATCTCTGTTAATGTGAGCTGGGTAGGCAAGTGTAAGGGCCTGTGTTTTGAGTGTTCTTATGGCTCCTTTAATGCTAAGGAATAAGAGCAATTTATCTGACCTGTAGTGGAGTGGGATGAATCAGCCTGTGAAGTGCCTCTTTCTTCCTTTCTTTTTTAAAAACTAATTATATAGCCTAATGAATAAGTAACCTGGATGAAATTCTTCCTTCTTTTATGCAACTCATGTTAGAGGAAAAGTGAGATTTTGTATTTTCATCCTGATTTAGCAGAGGAAGTGTGTCATTAGTCGAATGGTTTGTAGGATGATAAAACAGCTTGTGGTTTGTTTCTGTCTAGTGCTAAGAACACTGGGTTCCTCAAGTGCTGTAGATCTATGCTGACAGTATTACTTGGGGCTAAGCTTTAAGAGCAATGGGAAGTATTGTCGTCATCATCATCGTCGTCGTCACTTGGTGGGGAATTGAGGCAGGGAACTGAAGCAGCTCGTCCTAGACTGCGCAGTCAATCCACGCTCAAAGCTAAGGGCTTCCCTAAATATTATTTAGAGGAGTATCAAAGTGTCTCCCTTGTCAATCCTTAAGGAAGGTAAGGCATTCTTTGGGAGTGCAATACTCCTGCATGAGGAAGAAGAGATTTCTGAATGCCAAGGGGTCAGGAATAAACTTTCTTTTCTGGGGAACAAAGTGGGACTTTGAAAGGGCTGTGGTTTCCTCCATGGTCCTTGGTGAGCAGGAGCGTTACAGAAGCCCTGGAAGGGTGGATTGTTGGCGGCTTCCCAAGCGGACTTGCTGTTAGCTCAAATTCATAGTCCCTGTTAATCAGGATTTAATTCAAAGTCATGGTTTGTCCCTTTATTTGGGTATGCATGCCATTTCCTCTACTAATGAGATACCTAATTCTGTGTAAAATTGCCTACATTAAAGCTGCTCTGAAAATTCAGCTGCTTTTTACATACCTGTCTTCCTCCATAAAACAGGCTGTGGACCTGTCTCAGAAATATAGTGTAAAGATACTTTTCTGAGCTCCTGCACAGTAAAGTAGTGCTCTTGAGGGTCTGGCTGATGAAAAGCACTAGTGTGGTCTCAACAGAATAGAAAATCTCCTCCCGTACAGGTTCTTCTCCCCACACGGTTCTTACTTACTTCTCTATTTCTGTATTAGTGCATTTAATAGGCATATTAGGACCGAAACAATGCGGTTTGCAGGGAAGCTGCCCCTTGGGCCGGGCTTTCTATTCTTGCCTGGGCACCCCTGACCTCTGCTCGCACCTTGTGGAGGGTCTCTGTTGTTGTGCTCTATTTCTGTGCATGACTGCTCCGCCGAGCCTCCAGCCAGTGTCTCCAATAATTCATTACAGTCTATATATAAAACGGAATGCAGGGACGAGGAGGTGGAGAGGAGGGAGCTCTTGGGGGACTGAAGGCATCCAGTGTTCCTGGCAATTGTCTGATTTTTTTAGATTTTATTTTTTTTTAGAACTGGTGTCTTCCTGAACATCCTTTTAATTTGCCATGGCTCATGAGTGGCTGATGTGAAGTTCTCAGCACAGATCCCATGGAGAACAATCCATAGAAAATTGTTTTCAGCTGAAGCAGGGAGAGCATAGATCCAGTGGCATTTCAAGATTTGCCCTGAGGTATATATATTAGGAAAAATGTAGCAGGAAACCAATTCCTGTGATTCCTCCTCTTTTCAGAATTCGTGTGCCGATGGGCACAGCGCTCCACACCGGCTCCGCACTTGAGTCAGTGGTGTTTGCACCAGGGATGGATTTGGGGAATGACACCTGCAAGTGTCTGTTTCATTTGCCTCAACCAAAGGGCTCAGCATACATTTGGGCTCAAATTCACCAACGGGGATAGATTTTCACTTCCTTTCCTTGGCTATGGGGAGAGTAATTTGTGGACTGACTCATTCCCATCTGGAGGCGGTGCACTTTGGGGCTGTAACACGGTTCTGCGTGCAGTATTTTGAACAAAAAAGCAGGAACTTGTTACAGTTCTTGCCCGGCTCCCCTTTACAAACAGCTTTACAGGTGATATTTCAGGGATAGTGGGGAAAAGCGTGCAAAGTCCCCCGAAGGCAAATGGCACTGAAAGCATTCGGGAAAGGCAAGAGGTGCCAACCAAGGTCCTCTGCTGACTTGCCAGGTGTGAATGGGCAGCAATGGATGGGCATCCTTCCCCTTCGAGGGCTGCCTGCTTTCTGCAGCTGCTTCTTTCCACACAGAAAAGGTCTCTTGGCCCTACTTACTCTGGCAAGTGTTGGCGCAGCTCCTCTGGAGAAAGGAATTCTGCTTTGCAGCCCGCTATCCTGATGGCACTTTGCACATTATTGCTGATCCAGCCTAGAGATTGGCTTTTTTTCAGTGTCTTATTTTCAGGAACAGCTTCCATTACCACTGCCCCTGCAGGTATCGCATATGATGCGAGGCATCCCTGCGTCTTGCACCTCTGGGCTCTGGTGACAGCTCTTCCACCCAGCACCCAGCTTTCCACAGGCTCATGGAGCTGCTGTTCCTACATCTGCAGCGCTTGAAGCCCTGGAACACGGTTCAGATCTTCACAGGCTTTATTCTTAGATGTGATTTGCTTTAAAGTCTTCTGTGATTGCTGGAACAAGCCTTCGCTACAAACAGGTTTCAAAACAGCCCGATTTCTGGTTTCATATTCCAGTGTCTTTGTTGGTTGTTTACGCTTAAGGAGAAACTTTGGTTTAGACTTGTTTTACAGTTGGCGTGTGAACTCTTGGAGAGAGAGGAGGGAAAAGCTATTGAGCCCCATATTTTTCCCTTATCTGCATCCAGTGTCACTGGGAGGAATCCTCTGTGGCAGATAAAGCACCATCCACGAGACCATCTGTTCCAAAGGGCTGGCTGTGACATCCACTATTATTTTTCAGTATCGTTGCTCCAAGGTTGTAGCAGACCTCAAAGTGAAAAGTAAAGCACGTCAAATGTCTGACTCTATTCAGTGCTGCTTTAGGTGATTGTGAAATAATTGCAGAAAATACTAGGGGTTATAGCAAAAGCTGTGTTTTAGGTTTGGCTTTTTTTAAGTTAGGGAAAAATACTAATGAATTTGTAGAATTGTTTTAGATACCCACTAGATTTCCATTGTAGAAATCCCAGAGCACCATTTAGGTCTGCAGGAGTTTATATATTACCAACGTGGTTATAAAAACAACAATTACAGTTCTGTTTAAAAGACTCTTTGGTTAGGAACGTTTCAAAGAAGTACCCGCCATCATTTTCCCCTGGCTTGATCCTTAATGTCACTGCTCACAGTCCGTGTCCACCCGTTTCAGCTCCGTCTCACAGCTCGTGTGGCTTCAGAAGCTGAGGTTAATCTGCTTTCCCAGCACTAGAGAAATCAGTTGCTAACGTGTTTTCAGGATGATAGTTCGCTGCGAACAAGCTAAGTTTTGAAACGCTTGGAGCAATATTCAAGTTCAGTGCTTATCTAGGATATCACCTTCTTTAGCTGTGAGGCCATTTCGCTCAAATTCAGCCTTTTCAGACCTTATGATGGAATTATCTTGCTCTCTACTGTAAATCTTGCGGTAGACTATAATATAAATAAGAGTAACTCCTCGTGTTCGGGGGTTTATTCAGCACTGTACTTTAAAAATAGTATTTCTGCAGGGACCGCTCCCAGAACCAGAACGAAACAGGCAGAGTCCTCTTAAGAGGTTTTAAAATGTCAAACAAATAGACGTGGTCATGTGCAAAGGTTCTCGTTTCTTCAGGATGACCTGAGAATTCCTGAACTATGTTGAGCTCTAGGGAATTCTTCTGTCCAACTTTCGGTAGAAGAATACTCCTCTTTTTTATTTTAGTATCTTGCAGGGTATTTGCTAGAAACCTGCTGTGAAGACTCAGTCGTGCAGGTCTCGTGAGTGTTCGTCACCAGAACTGGGGGCCACCTCAGGTGACAGTAAGGCAGTGCTCCTCTCCGTCTTGGGCTTCTCCTGCCTTTTTCTTTCTCTGGAACATTAGTAGGAGAAAAAGTAAAAGAATGATCAGTGGGGACAGAGTAGGTGTAAATGGGGGATGTTCTCGCGTGGCGGGGGGGCTGTGCGGGACCGTGTGGCTGCACCGTGCTCCTCACGGTTATTCCCTCTGCTTGTTCTGGGGAATGTGGAAACAGGGAATGTCACCCAAGCTTCATTAGCGACTGCAGCACCGAAAGTGGTCAGCTAAGGCGGCCCAAACAAACTTCTACAAGAAGTTCTCAGCTTGTTAAAGCCACCACTTTTATCCAGCTAAAGGAATTCTGATGATTATTTAAATTGCTGTGAGTTTGTCTAATACCCTTTTTATCCAACGTTTTGTCCCAAGAGAAGGTATTTCTGTAGGAAGGTTCTGTTCATATAGCAGTTTCAGTTTTGTGCTTTCAGTAGAACTACTCTTTTGTGAAGGCATTTTTGTCTTTTCTATGCTGATTTATGGAGGATTATTCGCATGACTAAGATAGCCCGGAGTCTTTCGTGCACACTCGCTGTAGAAAGTGAGGTTTCACTGGGGAGATGGTTAACCACATACTCGTTTTATTTCCACTTTAAGTTATACATACCGGCTGTGTGTATCCTCTTAACATTTCAAAACCAGCATTATTTTATAAGTTAATAGCATGTCTTGCTCTGTGTACATATTTTAAAAGTCAGATGATAAAACAGGTTCCATCATCTCAAAGTGACGATAGATCTTGTTGGAGACAAATTTATAGCTATTACATTTTTGTGCTTGTGTCAGCTAACCTTGGCAAACAGAATCCTACTTGCTATTGGGATGAAACTTATAAATCTCTTCTTTTCCACTTTCTCTTCCTCCTGCTTTTGAAACCTTGTCTTAGACCTTGTCGTCTCCTTTATTCATGGCAGCAAGAGTATCCTGTGGGTTGAAATTTCTTCAAGGACTAGGCTGTAATATTTCACCCTCCTTTTTTATCCCCCCTTCTCTCTTTTTTTTTTTAATTTCTTTTTTTTTTTACTTCTCTGACTCTCTTGCCTTCATGCATAAAAAAGTTGAGACATCTTTGTGCTTCTGAGATCACTGGTTAAGATACTTGTTTATAGCTGGTAATTTTCAGAAAGTGAAAGTAATCTTCAAGCGCCTTCCGTTTCAATGAGCTGTCAGATCAGTAACAGTCCTTGATTCAGTTTATTTTCCACCATAATCCTGCTGTTCAGCGTCTGAGTAATGCCGTTTTTCTCTGTGCAATCCTTGCAATACAATCCTTCGACACAAGCTGAGAAGTGTTCTCTGCCGGGACCCCTCTTGCTTTCTTTTCCCCATGTCTCCAAAATTTAGAGTAGATCTTTTAGGGCGTGTCAGATTTTATTGGGTTTATTGAAAGATCTGTAATAAAGGAAGCATCTCTCTCGAGCGAAGTGGAAACTCCCTGCCAAAACTTTATGTGAAATTATTTCTTAGCGGAATGTAAGACTAAAAAATCTGAAATATTAAATGGGTTTTGTTAGAATGTTAGAATATTTTTCTATTTTCTTTCTTTTTTTTTTTTTTTAATTCTTTCTTTAACTTATTGATTGAAAGAATAGATTTCATTTTTCAAGAGAAAATTAAGTCATTACTGACTTCTGGAACAATTCCAAACTTCTGTGTTTAATGGATCTCTGATGTCTGTGGTTTTGCCCTTGGAGAAGGTACGCCGGCTGCAAACCCCTCACCTGTGGCCGCCGGTTCTGTTCCTTAATAACTGCAAAACAACTGTGGCCTCTCCAGCACACTCAGAGCGTGCAGGAGAGTGAAGTGCTGGGGATGAATTTTAAATGCATCTATCCTTTTATTATTATGTTTTTCAAAAGCTTGTGTTTTAAAGCCGTTAGCTTTAATTGCAGTAGTGCTGGACTCGCTGTGTCTTAATTGCTCATCATCTCTGCAAATAAACAGCATCCCCACCTCCTTCAGCCTGCCCCAGCCTCTGCCTCTTCACCTGGAAGCATCCTCTCTGTTGACTCTCATTAATTCCAACTTTTTTACCCCAAACCTGACCTGCTTACGCTACAGCTCGGGAGATTCATAAAGTCAAATGGCAGATTTATACAAGCAGGCAGCTGTCTGCGCGCAGAGTTACGGTGGATGGGAGAAATATGCAGATGTCAAATACAACCATGCAGTTGGCAAATCGACTTTGGGTATTTACATATAATAATTACTAGTGTGGGGAATTTGAGCGTAATCCTATTCAGAAAGGGCATGCAATGCATATGGAGCAGCCCAAATACAGACTTTTAACTCTTTGTCTGGCTACAAGGATAAGTTTCTCTCGATAATTTGGTGTTATTTCCCGTCCTTCAGTTACAGAATTGAAGGAATTTTTACAGGCTAGAGGTGTTTATCTCTTCCAGAGGTATTTTGGGCCCAAGAATGTAGAGTTACATATAAATAAACTGCTTCAGAGCTGCAAGATTATTGTGTGCAGTGCTAGATATGAATTATGGTCTTAATAGGAGAAAAGAGAGGAAGATACAAAGATGTGTAGGTGCATCTCTCTATCTGTAGTATTCATTTTATGGCAGAGGCTTTAGCTCAGATATTGAACAGAAAGTGGTGAACTTTTGAGACTGAGCTGTGCAGGTACCTGCCCTCCCCAACTGGGTCAGCGAAACTGGGAAGGGCTGATGTTGTCGATGGGGAGCCCTTACGGTGTGTAAAACGAACGGGTCTGCAGGGGACCGCAATAGTAGCATTTTCTCAATCTGACCAATAAGTCCTTGGTTTTGTTCCACTCATTAGTGCCGAGATAGTAAATTTCTTATAACAACTAGGCGTAGACTTGGCCGTGACCTTCTGCCCACTATATGTGTATTAATTCTATTTTAAAATGTCATATAATCTTTGTTTTATCCTAGGGATGCAGTAGTTACTTGGATGAAAAATCATAACGTTCCAGGGAATTCTCCAGGGAATTAAAAAACTGAGGGTGCAGTAGATTTCTTTCTTGTAAACTCCTTTATGTATATGAGTTAGCTTAATTTTTATCACCGAATGCAGGCTGTGCAGAATTCTAACCAGACGAAGCACAATTCTCTCTCATTTCTGCATGGATGCAGCGCTGCATGTTCTAATAATAGCAAGCATTTTGAAACATGAGATAGTAAATTCCTGGATGAAAGAGGAGGGAGTTTGGCTTGTTATTGTCAGCCCGAATTCCAGCCATTCTGCTGAGCAGTTAATAATAAATAAAGACCAAGGGGCATGTATCACATTATGGTTTTGATCCTACAGTTGCTCCCTGGAGATCTTTGCTTGTCTGAGGATGGCAGGATCAGGATCTTACTTTGAATATAAAGTATTCAAAGCACCAGCAGGCTGAGGAGAACAGAGGGACTGAGGATACACATGCTTGATGCGTGATTTCATGTGTAGGTTCCATGGATCCCCAGCTACTGGGAAAAAACCACCTGCCAGAAGGTGCTGGACTGAAGATTGGGATTCAAATAAGCACAGAAGTGTGTATACCTTGATATAAATGCCTAGACCCAGGGGCAGGATGGCATCTCCTAAAGGACCTTAGAAGTTCTGAGACCCTCCTGTACAGGCTGAGACTTAAGAGGAAGCTCTTTTTCCTTGTAACGTTTCATGAGCTCGAATAGGTGAAGAATGGCAGAAGGAGGAGCTGAGAAGCGGTGGCACTTGCGCAGGGCTATATATATATTTTATATATATATATATTCCTGCCGCTGTTCTTCCTTCTGACCCAGGCACCATCCTGTTTCCGTCTCTTTCCCTCTGCTTGATCTGGGGATTGTGAGCTTTTAGGGCAGGGGCTGTCTGCTAAACAGCTGTGAGCAGAATGCAGCGTGATGTGGCCTCTCTGCTTTGAGAAGATGTCCTGAGGCCACCTGTCTGACAGATTAAGCTGCTTCTGCTGAACAAAATGCTCTTTAAAAATGCTGGTGTTTAACTGGGATAGATCCTAGAACACCTGGGTACGGGCAGCCCAGGAGCAGTGGCCGATCCACCCCTCAGCATGGAGTTCAGCACAGGAGATGGTGTTTTTATCAGATCCTCGGGAACCTGGGTTGATCATAGAATCGTAGAATCACAAAATGGTTTGGACTGAAAGGGACCTTAAAGACCATCCAGTCCCTGGGCAGGGACACCTCCCACCACACCAGGTTGCTCCAAGCCCCATCCAGCCTGGCCTTGAACCCCTCCAGGGATGGGGCAGCCACAGCTTCTTGGGGTAACCTGGGGAGGGTCTCACCACCCTCACGGCCAAGAAGATTTTCCCCACATCTCACCTCAGTCTCCTCTTTTTCAATGTGAAATCCTTCCCCCTTGTCCTGTGGCTACACTCCAAGTGTTGGCAACGCAGCTGCACTGCCGTAGTGCTGCCGTGCCTTACCTGCACTCACTGCTCTCACCACCAGTCAAAGTGTAGGGTAGTTATAATCTATAAATAAAATAGAAAACATACATGAAAAAGGACACTTATAGCAAGTTTCATGAGTTTCTGAGAGAGAGAACTAAGAGAAAAAGGAAGCCACGCTTCCCTTCCTATTTTAATAATTCCATGACACACAGAGTGCAGGAGCAGCATCACTTCACAGAACCATCGCGCTGTCAGTCTAGTCGCTTCTGGGCAATTAACACCGAGAAGACACCGTCTAACACATGCCTCTTCACACAGAACAAAACTCCAGATATGATTATTTCATCACAAAAAAAAAAAAAAACCATATAAAAAAATTAATGCTGCCCTGTTTTACAACTTGGATTTTAATACGGCCTGACATCCTCTCCTGGTGTTTCCCTGCGAAGTACACAGCAGCCGCTGCTCTGCCGTCCCCGGTGCAACAAGCTGACAAGAAAGAGCATATTCACAGGGAAAAAGGGGTAGGAGCTGAGATCCAGCTTCTGAAGGTGGATATATTTAGAGGCGGTGTGGTGGCATATGAGATCTATCCCTCCGAATTGAAAGCTGGAGGGATTTTGGGGGCTTTGGGGTTTTCAGGTTTTTAGCTGCTTTTGCCACCCCGAAAAGGAGAGGAAGACCAGATCTTGGAACAAAACAATGCCAAAAATAATCCCCCAGATCCCAGCCTTCAGATTTCTGGTAAGAAAAATGAAGTTTAAAAAAATACTTTTTAAAAACAGGAGATGATGCTTAAAACAAAATAAATCAAAACTTCTGATTGATGGAAGCATCTCTTCCAACTCTGTTTAGCCAGACTCCTGTAGAATTCAGCCTTTGCTGGTTGATGATGGACATCCTCATGTTTCGGTGGAGGACCTTCAGGCCAAGAGCTGTTCCTGGTGGGTGCCAGAGCAATCCCACCTCTCGCCGCCGCTGCCTTCCCCTTGGTACCAAGATTCCTGCAGCCCCTTCTGTGAGCTTTTACTGTCAGTGCTGCGGCACTTCATCTCTAGTTCCTGGCAAGGACATTTTCCAGAGGAGTGGTGTAATGAGAAGAAAGGTGGTTGCAGTGCTGCGTTATTTTTCAGAAGCTGTAAGTGCCGAGATAGGACAGAAAGAGTTCTGGCAGTGTCAGACAGCGGCAGACGTGGGATGTGGAGCAGCAAGAGCCCAGTACTCCCCAGCTTTACTTTTTAATTTCAGTCTCTCTCTGTCCAGAGGCCCCACTGTGAAGCACCGAGCTGCCTCCTGGAGCTGTACACGGTAACAAGTGTGTTTCCACTGACTGCAGCACAAATGTCAGCACAAATATCTTTTTCATTTGAGTTAGCCTATGATTATTGATGTGGTTCTTCCTTCCTTCTGCTTTCCTATGTTCACTTCACTCTAAATATAATCTAATGTACATTGTGAGCTCTCAGGGCTTATACAAAAAACTTCATTTTCTCCAGCAATGGATGCAGTGTGTTTTCTTGCTTGTTAAACAGGCTTAATTTCATAGAGATTTTCAAAGAGGAACGTGGAGTCTTGGGCTGAGAAAGTCAGGTTTCCAGTCTGTGCGGAAGCTTTAGGCCCTGGCGTGAGTCAAGCCCCGTTGGGTTTACGGGGAGAGAATCGGTCACTGGAAGGGGCTCCTTCTTCTCAACTTCCCTCTGAACTAGCGAAGGCAGAAAGGGCACAACGTAGTGAGTAAGAATGGAAAGTGGGAGAGAATTTCCAAGTACCAGGGGCTGCTTTGTCTGTACAGCACAGCGTCTTTATCGCAGTGTAAAAAATGATACTGCACCGTCTGTATTCTCTCTGTGCAATGGACAAGGGTTTTTCATTTCATGCTTCATTCACTGCCGGCGACGCTGATTTCACAGACTCAGCACCGACGCTCAGCACAGAGGGAAGAACAACAAGATATTCATGGCCTAGAGGAGCTGTGTCACAAATAGACCCATTGCCAGCGCACGGCAGAGCAGGATCACGTCGCCTCGAGAGAGGAAAGCAGTAGAGAGCAGAGGCCTCCTGTATGTGCCTGAAAACTCACAGAGAGATCTAAGTGTCACTCAGGACATTCGTCGTCTTTTGCAGCCCCGGGTGGAAAAGGCACCAGTGGCTTCAGTGGGGATGTTATGGCTTTGGAGGAAAAGAAAAAGATGTTATTTTAGAGAAGGGAAGGCAGCTCCACCAGAAATACAGGAGGATGAATAGTCTTGTAGTGGAATATTGTCGTGAGAGTCTAAGCATCTACCTTTTTGCCTTCCAGGGGGTGTTTGCTGAGGTCCTCCTGGTTTCTCATTCTTATGACCTGTCATTGTTTGCTGTCTACCCTCCAATTTCCACGAGCAATTGAGTTTCTTTCTACGCAACTTCAGTGGTATTCAAAGATGTAAATTATAAGGTCTTTGAATGCTTCAGAAATGAGGCATTTGTGTTTTTCTTATCTTTGCCACCCATCCCACTGAATCAGGAAGCGAAATTCAAGCTGAGACCCCAGGTAACTTTGTCTTCTCTTATCAGAACTGTGTTGCAGGGCAAAGTGCTTTCTTTTACTTTTACTGGAACGTGAATAGATTTTAACGTAATATGAACAATTATCTAGAAAGACTTTTTAGTGAATTAGCTAAGGAAAGGCAAAGAACTGAGTATCTTCCATCTCATACAAATAAATGAGCTACATCTGAAGATTTAAGCAATCAGATTTGCATAATGAACATGTTTATGCCACATTATAGTCACCTGGTTTACAAATTCAGTGAGCATTTCAGCACTATTATCTGCTGTCACAGTAGAAAAATGAAACATTTGGATGAAAATAGGTTGTAAGGCAATGGGAATGTGTTCTATTTTGTGCTTTTTAACATCTGATCTTCAAGAAGTTTTTCATATTTGGGGAGGAAACTCACAGCGCCAAATTGATGGCTGAAAATGTAGGATTAGTGCATTTAGCTTGCAGTGAGGTGGGCAGGGGATTGCTGGCCTGAATTCTCTTCCAGATTACTTAAACTGAGCAACTTCTGCCTTTTGTATCTCCTAATGTTTCCATTTCATTTTCTATTTTCTGTTATAAACTTCTCCACTCAGTTATTTTTTCTTTTGACAGCATTATCTAGTGTCATCCTGTTTTGATTTCAGCCCAGTCCCTTCAGCTGCATTTCGGGCATGATTTTCAAGAGCACAAAGAAGAGTTTATACATCTGTGCAACTGAGAATCCTGCAAATCCTATCATGCTGTTGGGGCAACCCACCCAAATACAGTCTTTTCATTAACGACTGGATATTTTTCCCTTGTGGGCCTAATTATTTTCTCTCTGACCTCTAGAAAATCTGTTCACAAAATGTGAGCTACAGCTCTCATCTTCTTTTCATGCTCATTGACAGAATGCGAGGTTTAGCATCACCTATCTCTTTCCATCCCTTTTGCTCAAAAAAAATCCATAGGTGCCACGAAGTTGCATCCCCTTGGCTCGGTGCTCTGTTCTGCAGGTTTTCCTCCATTGTGTTTACTCCCGTGGTTCGTGTTTTGTCATCCCTCAAAGTTCAAATCGGGGTCTTGGTACAAACCTCACTTATAAGTGACAAGGCAAAAGAGTTTTTGGATGTTTGAATTTGCGAAGAATGCGATTGCTTTATGTGAGATCTGAACAAGAAGGGCAGATTCCTGCCAAGGAATGAGCTCCTGAAGGGATGAGTATTTCCAGAAATAACAGTTTGCTTAAGATGCCTCCACTTATTGCTTGCCCAAATTCACACGTCTTTTAAAGAGTTCTGATTTTTCTTTCTTCTGTCTAAAACTTGCTTACTCTCCCAATCTTGACATCCTAAGCTATTTGTCACTTGAGAAAAGCTGTGGCTGCAGCCTCCGGAGGTGTGAAACTGCAGGCATGGCTCTGCCCTGCGCGCTCGGGTTCCCTCAGCTGCTTCCACAAGTGTGAGTCTTCTCATTTTTAACATTTAGAAGCACTGTGGCATTTTTTTAGAGCACTAGTTGTATGTGCTGCGGTGTCATACTCCGTGGCATGGGAATTGTGGTTTAGTTAGCGTTGGGACCATGTCTGAGATCAGCAGAACTTGCTTTTTGGGCTGCCTTCCTTTTATCTTCTGCAAAATTCTGCATCACGAGCACGACTGCTTGTGAGAAACTGGTTGTGAATGTATTAGCCTGCTGGGCAGCCAGCGGTTCTCGTCTTACAAGAAGCCACCTCAGTAAGGAGTAGGATTTGCCAGTCAAATATTTTCCTGCTAGAGGTAGCTGCTTTTCAGTTCCAAGTCTGCACACACGTATATTTTTATGACCCGATTCTCAGTAAGGTAATGCATCTTTAATTCATTGGAAATTAATGAAGCTGTAGGAGCTACTGAGGGTAAATACGGCTTCTGTGGGTTAGTGACTGAAATAAAAAATAACTTCATTTAATACATCCAGGTAATGGATCCCCTTCTGTTTCCAATATTTAACTTTGTATTCCTTTGGGGGTTTTTTTAAGGAAAAGAAACACAAACCCAAAAAAACCCTCCCCACTCTCAAAACCCAGAGAGAGACAGAGACAGGAAAAGACAAAACCCACGGGGAACGGCAGTGGCAGTCGCTTGGTTGTGCGAGGGGTCCAATTCTTCCCTCCCCCAGGATGTCTGCTTCCAGTCATGTTGGAAGCAAATTTTGGTATTCCTCTTTTTCCTCCTCCTTATTCTTCCTGCACTGCACTTTCCAGAGGATTTGCTAAAAATATTTCTCCAGTTCAAGTGCTCAATACCTGGGGGTCAAGCTACTTTATTTTTTCGCTTTCCTGTTGTTTCTCTGGCCTGAAGTAGAAATCTCAGCGAAGAAGCGGGTCCTGCTGCCGAGCTCCTTGTCTGGCTGTGCAAAATAATGAAGACCACACAAAAAGCCTGCTCCTAGAGGAATACATCTTAATATTAGCATTTAGTATCTAACGTGCAATCTGTAATACAGAATGCCTCCAGGGGAGTGGACCAGAGTTGTCTCATTCATTCCAAATACATGAAGTTATAATCTTCAGGCTCTAAATGAAGGACAAATTTAGCATCCAAATTCTTAGTGTCTAATGTACGATCTGCAGTACAGGATGCCTCTAGTCTGAGGGACTGAAGACTGATTTATTCCAAATTTATGACATTACAATTTTCCGTCTCTAAATATAAGGGCAAATTTAGCATCCACATTCTTTTTTCTACCTCCCTTTTGTAGACTTGAGGTGACGGTGTCAGATTTTATGAAGTGCAGCTTTCTTCCGGGCGAGAATAAATGTACCCGGGTTTGTAGTGATTTATACACCTGTTTTATTTTCTTTTACAGATCTTTGGATGCGTCTCCCCCTTTTATTTTTTTTTTTTCTCTTCTAGCATGAAGCCAATTCCCACACTAATGATATATTTTCCCGTGCAGTGGCTTATAAACAGAATAAAACGTTGTTAAAAAGTAAGGATATAGATAGTGTGCACAGAGGTATTGGTATGATTTGGTTCTCATCCAGCAGTAAGGTATCAAACACCGTCACACAAATTTGAATTTATCAGAGACCGCCTGTGATAGACAAGCCCTTGATTTAGAAAACAATCTCAACAGACATTCCTGCTTCTGTAGAATATATTTTTTCTGGGCCTCCAAAGAGCCTGTGTCTCTGCTGAATGTAAGGTGGAAATGTATGTGGCGTTTTGTGATCACTGATACTCACAAGTTGTAATCTGCATAGGGAAAAATGTCTCTCTGAACTCACAGCCTTAAATCTCTCTGTTCTCTAATGTCATACAAAGCAGTTGGGTAAACTGGGTGAATCGTGGCTCGGTGTCCTGCTCTCTGCTGGCTCAGTCAGTGAAAGGGGCAATCCAGCAAGGGCACATACCTTTTGTGAGCTCCCCTCCCCAAAACAGATTCGCTGCCTTGAATTTAGACTTGGCACCAATTCAGATGAGCCTAGGAAGGATTCCTGAGGCAGCTTTTTACCCCAGTCTGCCAAGCTATTTATTGACTCATCTGTCCCACCCTCGTGACTTTCCAGTTTTTAGGCTGGTAGTTCCTTTTCGTGAAACTTCTGAGGTTATATTGCCCAGTTGAAGCGGCTCAGGCTTGGCCACCAGCCCAAAAGCCCTCAAAGAGCAGCATCCCCCAGAAGGATAATGTTTTCAACCTTTCAGATCTCCAATGGTTCACTGCCGTTCTAATTGCAGTCTCCACCAGAATAACCTCCCATAGCAAAGAGGGAGAAAAACTGACAGGAAGCGTTGTTTCTCTGTATAAAGATAAGACAATTGATTGCAACCTATAAAGCTACCAATTATACAAGATTTGCTTGTTGGTGTGTTTTAGCTGTTACCATAGAATACAATTCAGGTTTCCAAGCACTATCGCAGTCATCTAGTGTGACTGAACAAATGGGATGCTTTAAAACACGCGCAGTAAGTCACCGAGCCTCCGAGAGCCCCGACTGTAAGCATTTAATTGCCATTGACAGTTCTGGCCAATTAAATCTCTGCAGTAATGATCGCATCAGCAAAAATTACTGGATCTTTTATGTTCAGATAACCACAGTCCCTAATTGGAATATGGTTTCAATGAAATCTTTTCTCTCCGTTACCAAAACTAACATCTGGGATCAGAGGGATCGGGGTTTCCAGACTTTGCTTGGGGTGAGGAAGGCTGTCGGGGTTATTGCAGGGCAGCGACCGTGTTGGGATACTTTCAAGTGAAGGAAATATTGAAGTTCCTTTCCTGTTGCGCCTCCAGATCGGTTCTTCTCTGGGTGTATTTGCATCATAAAGCGTGGGCTTCATGAGATGGAGCAAAGCCTGAGCTACTCTGCTTCTTCTTTCACAGGGAGTTTCTGGCCTGACGACACCAACAGCATCCTGGCCTGTATCGAGAACATCACGGTGAGTAGGACTTGGGACGTGACCGGCACTGGTGAGGCCTCACCTTGAGGGCTGTATCTAGTTTTGGGTCCCTCACCACAAAAAAAAACAACATTGAAGACCTGGAGAGCATTCAGAGAAGAGCAACAGAGCTGGTGTGGAGTCTGAAGCACAAGGAGAAAGGTCTGGAGAACTTCAGAGGGAGCTGGGGGTGTTCAGCCTGGAGGAGGCAGAGGGAGACCACCTCACTCTCTCTGACTCCCTGAAAGGAGGGTGTAGCCGGTGGGAGGGTCGGGGTTGTTCTCTTCTCCCAAGGAACAAGTGATGGGACAAGAGGACATGGCCTCAAGTTGCACCAGGGGAGGTTCAGATTGGATGTCGGGGACAATTTTGATACGGAAAGTGTTCTTAAGCCTTGGACTGGGCTGCCCAGGGGAGTGATGGAGTCACCATCCCTGGAGGGATTTCAGAGCCAGGTTGCCATAGCGCTGAGAGACATGGGTTAGTGATGGTTTTCTCAGAGTTCGGTTGTTGGTTGGACTAAATGATCTTAAAGGTCCCTTCCAACCCAGACAGTTCTCTGATTTCACGTTACTCTGGTGTGGAGTGTGGATTCTGGTCAGAAAGGTATTCTGTCTTTGTACCATAAGCTGTGCTACCTCCTAGTTACCGATGCTCTGCTTCGTAAACAAACCTTCTGATAATACCTTAAGCAGGTGGGTGCTTCCGTGCATTTACACGTAGATTCATGCTTATGGAAACGTGCCCCCGGCTGGACGCGGTCTCCGTGGGGCAGAGCCCGAGCCCGGTGACTGGTTCCCGCTCCACGCGGAGGGACACGTACTCTGCTGTTAGGGGATTACGTCATGTTTGTTGTTATGGGCAATATTGTGGGTTTTTTCGCTTTTATGGGTCCCCGTTAGGTTTTTATTCTTTGAATTTCAATTTTAAGCTCTTTTTCTTTAGACTTCATATCACATTCTTTTTAAAGTGATATAGGCTAATTTAATCAAGCAGTCTCTAGAATAATAGGAAAGTTATGCTAATTTTTGGAGATTAAATTGTGTATCTCTTTTTGCTCGTGAAATAATGTGCTCTTACTTTATGAGAAACTTGCTCTCTCTTTTTATGGGGAGTTGGAATTGTTTCTTTAATACATTACAAGCTCATCTGGAGAGGATCCCACGGAGCGAATCCTGCGAGCAAAGGTGTTTGATGCTGCCCCATGTGGGCACCGCAGCCTTTCAGGAAAAGCCTGGGTGGGAATGTGTTTTAGTAAGAGGAGTTAAGGCAAACCCAACATCTGGGATCAGGAGAAGGAAACGCTCTCAGGGCTATTTAAGAATTTTCATTATTTAATGGTCCCAAAGTTGTTACTGCTGATGCTAGAGGTGTTTTTATTGATGGGCTCTAGGCTACAGGACTGACAGAAATTCATGGGTGCCAGTCTGAATAGTATTCGTAGAATCTTTAGAGTTGGAGGGGACTTTAAAGATCCTCAAGGTCCAACCCCCTGCCCTGGGCAGGGACACCTCCCACCACACCAGGATGCTCCAAGCCCCATCCAGCCTGGCCTTGAACCCCTCCAGGGATGGGGCAGCCACAGCTTCCCTGGGCCAGGGTCTCTCTCACCACCTTGGAAGACAAGGAGAGACCTTAGAGGCCCCTTCCAGTCCCGAAAAGAACCCTTTTAGGGGCTTTTTTTTTTCTCTTTTTACTTCAAGTCTTAATTTCATTTCTGATGCCAACTGGTATCTGTTCAGGGCTTTTGCTTCTAGGAGGAGAATGAGTGGATGCCGATAATGTCCCTTTAGTGACCACAGTCACTTTGTGCTCTTTTCTCAATGTGGCATCGATTTCACTTCTTGTTTTGTTCTGCGGCGGATGCAGGGTCAGCTCAGGCTGTCCTCTCTCTTGCTGCTGCCCCCATATCTTTCCAGGACCAGGGCAGTTTCCCTTCTCGTGCCCAGGAAGAAAGGTTGATGCTCGGCCAGTGTTATTGCTTCTGTATTCCCTGACTTCTTTTCCCTGCTGCAGAAATGCACTAACCATCACCCTTTATGTTAGGCCATCTCAGCTCATACTCAGCAGCGCAGGGTAATGGAATCAGAGTTTCTACCTGTGGGTCAGGAGATGGAATTGAACTCACAGGGGTAACGATCAAAACTTGCTGCAATCCAGTGGCTCTTACGGTGTCCTGCGAGAAAAGAGCAGATTGGCTCAGTGCATTGTTCTTTTTTTTTTTAAGAAGTATAAAGCATTTCAGTCTCAGGTGTCTCTTCTGCTTCAGTTAACTAAACCGGAGCCGAATTAGCTGTAAGGTTCATCAGGTTTGTACCTTCCATGGGAATTAAACTTGTTAACGAGGGAAATGGAAATGCCGTGTAAACTCAAAATTCAGGTATTCGATTCTTGAGAATCAAGCCCAGTATCATCACACACGTTAGGGCCGGAGCTGTGGATATAGGCAGTTTTTATGGCTACTCTCCAGTTTAGCATGGGATTTTATTTAAATGGGTGTACGTTTGTGTGTGCTTCAAACCTGCTGTGCGTTGCTAGAGAGGCATAAAAGGAGCCTTGACACAAATGGTGCTCTTGCCCAGTTTTCTTTTTCTAATTTTTTCCTGTTTGTCTGTATGGGTTGAGCACTTCTGGGTCAGGAGACATCTAGTAGAGAGGACTCACTTTGGTTAATAAATGTCGTGGTCTGCTTTAGTCCTTAATTACTTGAGTTGACCTACTCCGGTCAAATCATCTTTGCACACCAGGAAATACGTTAAGAAAGTCTGATGCTCCCAATTGCTGCCCATTTCCCTTGCTGTGTGGGTACTTAAAAAAATAATTGTAGCAGAGGAGCCACATAGACAAGAGATTGACTGGCTGGCTGCCTACACCTGTGACTGCTCCACGGGCACAGGTTGAAAGAATAAGAATATTTGTGGCTATCTGATCAGGTTTTAGATGAAAAATTGCAAAATTAAAACTATTCTGACGTTTGGGGTTCATTGGAATGCAAGCAGATGGCTCACGTTGCTCTTTGTACCTTCTGGCTCTGTCACAGCAATGGAAGAGGACACCATGTAATGGGAAACCGTGCCCAGGGCATTAGGGATTTTGGATGGACCAGAGTGACTCCTATAGTAGTACGTTTTCACTTGGGTCAAGCAAAACACTTGATTTATAAGGCCATTCTGAGAGTAACTTTAACTAATTTTCCAGTGAAAACCAGTAATTTAATCTCACTGACAGTGGAATTATTGGTGGTGTTTTGTTGGTGGCTCTGACTGCTCAGTTTTCCCTTGAAAGCCAGTTTTGTCTGTAAACATTTACCAGCACAAATCCAAGTTCAGGTTCCTGTGTGGCTCCTGTAAGACTTAGAGAATCCAATATATCAGCGTTAGGCTGAGTCTTTGGGGTACCGTAACCGCTTACCTTCATTTTTATCTTACCATTTACAGTAGAAGGCCCATCTATTTTTCCATCCAGTTGCTTGTGAATAAATTAACCTGGCATGCTGTCTCCTCCACAGCTGCTTTTCTTTCCTTCCTTCTGCCAGTGATGCAGAAAGTCACCGCACATTTGCATATGAAATACCCACGCCGGATCCTATTAGTGTGTCCTGGACCAACGCGCAGGGGAATAACGAGCCACCAAGCAGCGCTTTTAGATCTCTGGGGGCCAGGTAACTGATCTGGCTGTGGCTCAGGTGGTGGCCTATGGAAAGTTTCTTCTCTTATTCGGGCTCAGTGTAAATATAAGCATCCAACACGCCCCTGCCCTTTGGAACTATCCATTTGAGCATCAGCAGGGTTTTATCGCTTGCCTGTCGTAATGGAAACAGTTGGGGTCTAAACTGCTGGAAGATGATGGCACTTAAAACTGAGCACGTCTTGGGAATTGGAGGCATTGTATGGAATAAAGAGGGCTGAGCCATAAATTTCTATATCGTAATTGTCTGTCTGTGTTATAGAAAGAATGCCTTTCAAATGTGTCTTTTCCAAATTCCTCTTATTGTTGTTTCTTCAGGGCATAAAGATCTTTGATGAAAGAAAGAGGAAGAAATAACAACAGTGAAACTATCTGTTTGTAATGGTAGAAAATTGTTACATAAAATATGGGACAGAGAAACGTAAAAAAAGCAAACCCAGAACCCAGAAACAAACCCCAAAAACCTCAACAGAAATTTGATAATAATAATAATAAAACTAATAATCGTAAATCTTCAGCCTACCAGAACGTGTGCACGTGCTTATCCTGCTGAACTCTGAATGCTTGAGTGTCCTGTGCTTGTGCCCGACACCGGGGTGTCTCCGGCGCCTGCCACAGCCCGGTGGGGACTCTCATGCCCTCTTCTCTCCGTGGGGAATACTCAGGTCTGGGAGCCAGAAGGGAGCTGGATTTCTCCCAGATCTGGGAAAAAAGGGCTTCCACCAACCAGCTGGTTTGTGTATATGAAGTGTTCACCCCCCAGCAGGTGTATCGTTACACAAGAGGAGAGTTCAGGTCGTACAGTGTGGGGATGGTGGATGGGCAGGAGAAGGAGGTTTGTTGGAACTGTGGGTGGGTGTGACTGAAGGACAAACCCAGAGCCACCAACTCAAATAATGGACAGAAATGGCATCTCTTTTACTTCGAGCGTGTCGGTGTGTCCACTTGTGAAATCTGCTCTGTGCCCAGTTCAGACCACAGGGTCCCAGCTGAGGCACCCCGCGTCGCTGTACTGTAGAAATTCCGAATTTTGCTCTTCTAATTTTCGGTTTAATTTAGATGAGAAGTTCTGGGTGATTCATTGTCGTCGTTCTTCTGACTGGATGCAATCCAGCGCCCAGAGTCTTCTGAGTAGGGCAGGGTGTTAAATGGCTTGATAGAATCAATGCATTCTTTTGATTGCTGTAATTTGTAAATCAATTAACTAAACCAAAGGATAAAAAGCTGAATTGGCAACAAGGGCAAGTTGGGGGTTTTGTTGTTGGGTTTTTTTTTCCCCTCTACCTAGAGGATGTATGTTTGCTAATCTGTAGGAACCAGTGTCAAATTCTGAAATACCAGGAGAAGGGAGAATATGGACAAGACAGCAGTAATGGCCAAGTCAAGCTTGCATTAAATTGTACGTTTTATCTCATCCTAAGCAGGTGAGATAACTTGTTTAACAAAAATAAATAAGACTTTAAAAATCCTTAATCGGGTACCGCTAGGCAAAAGAAGGCATCTCCCTTACAGAAGAATGCATTAACATTTTCTGAAGATGATTTAAAGTAAGACCCAAAAGCAGAAGGTCAGGAGGATGCCTTACTAGCTAAGGAAGCTCTTTTACATTTCTGTCTTTAAATAAATACCAGCATTTTACAAAGTGCTGGTTTCTTTGGCTGCCTTTAGGGTCCTGTACTCTAGAATCCTGACCATGTATCCCAGTAGCAGCTGCTAAGTGGGAACCACTTGGGGACTGGAAAAACGGGACCATGAAACTAGCACATACAGAACATGACGAAAAAGTTAAAGAAATAAGCACTTAGGAGTTTTAGTGCTGCAGTAGTGACGTGTTGGCGTTTCTATTGTACGTTGTAGCTGGGATGCCACTTGTGTGGTTGCTTCCCTTTTCCTTCCTTTCTGCCTCTTCTATTTTTGCTTCCTCTTTCCCTATAGAGCTCCTTTGCCTTTGCTCACATGGGGGTGGGGTTCAGTGAGACCCTGCTGCTTTCTGGAGCTGATCTGGGCAACTCTACAAGCAAATCCATGTTGAATGTTAAACCCAGACAGCAGCAGCCTAAAAAATGCAGATTTTCCTTCAGCTGCTAATTCATCTGTTGACAATTTAAAGGAGGGCCAGAGAAAAATGTTTGTTTTGCTCTCAAGCTATGATTTACACCTGTTTGTAAGAGCAATTAAAGTTTTAATTCAATAAAACATACTCTGCTTCATTTATGCAGAGATTTGCTGCCTGTCTATTAGTGAACGTCCATCCAGATGAAGGAAGCCCAAATGGCAAGGGGGTATCCAATTCCTTTTGTCTCAGCCAGCGAACATGCTGCTCTAATTAAAAGTCTGCATGGAATATTTATAAGCAAGGAGAAGAGGAAAAACTCCCAACAGTAAGTCTGCCAAAACCAATGAGTGCAGACTGGAAATCCTCCGAGTGGGGGAATCATAAACTTTTCTGTAATGTTTGTCTTTGTTTTCCCATCTCAGAGGGCCTGCATGACAGTTTGGATAAAATATATATGGTGCTATTAAAATATAAAATGTTGAGTAGGCTGCAAAAGTTACTGGATGAAGTAGCATCGCTTGCATTATGCAGGAGCTGGGAAGATGATTAGAATGTTACTTACTGGTCTTTAAAAGCCGGCGAATGCCTAAAGGACGGAGGTGTGAGTCCGGTCAGAGCGCCCGGCTGCAGATGAGCAGCTGATGCCAGGCCTAGAATAAAGTTGCCTTTGCCTCGGTAATCTCAAAATGCCTCTTAGAGTCCTTCTCATCAGCGGGTTTTGAAGGACTTGGCATCGTTGCCCCCGTGCTACAGCTTTGGTGGGGACACAGAAGATTGATCTGCTGTGCCTACGGGTCACCTACAGCAAGCGCCAGAGGCAGGGAGGAGGATGAGGCTCCGAATCGCCGCTCTCCTCTCCTCCCTGCCCTGCTTTTCTTGCGCTTGGGCTTTTCCTGAGCTTTTATGCACCCTGCTGGCATTCACAAATATCCTTCATAATGGCTCTTTTCTGTGAGGTTTAGAGTTTAGCATGCTAAGCAGCGCCAAGGCGAGCAGTTCCTCGGCCCACAGCAGCATATGGATTAATAATGCTCCTCAAAGTGCGAGCGGTACGGGCTGGGGTGATGAGCAGCTTTTAAGAAGAGTCCCTGTTGTCTCCCTGGGTGAGAAAATGAAGTGCTAGGTGTCTGCCTCCAAAAAGTGAAAATTTAAAATTTTTATATACTGTGACGTGGATTTTAATTTCTTTGTTATTTCCTCACCAGTGATGATCTTCGTTAGGTCTTGTACAGTTACACAAATCCGATTCTTGTGGTGGTTGTTACATTTTTTTTCTCTCCTCTTCCCCGAGTTCTGTGCATCCTCTGATGGTGGGGGGGAAGCCCGGTTGGGTGGTACGAGCCCAACAAATCATCTTTCTGGGGAATGGGAAAGGGAGCGGGACCTGCTTGTTCGGAGTCGGCGGGAGTGGAGCCTCCCGCGGGAAGGGCTCCAGCGCTGACGGAGCCGGTCGGGACTCAGGTTCCTTCCCAGGAACTGTCTTTAAAGGCTCCAGATGGTTTGGAAGAGGTTTGCTGCTCTGCGTGGTGTAGGGGAAGGCAAGCTGTAAATTGAATTCCTCAAAGCTTGGACGAATAACGAGCTCGGTGGGGATGGTGGTGGGGTTGGCTGTTGCTTCAGGTTTCCGGACTTTTCTTTTGATCTTGCCTGTGTGTTTTTAGTACGTTGATCTGGAAAAGACCCCGACCACTCCAGAGTTGAATAGTACCTGAAATACTTGACCAGCTTTTCCCTTACTGCTTCCTAACAACTGAATTTATTTTTTTTTTTTAAATGATTGTGAGGGTTTAATAATGTGCTCTGGTTTTCAAGGTGGGTGTGCCCGCAGCACGTTCTTCAGAGAACATTTATGTTGCTGCCAGTGCTCCGTTTTCTGAGCATCCCTCTTAGTGGTTGCTTTTTCTCCTGTCAGAGACCTATTGCAGTAAAATGTAGAAATACTTTTCCTTTTAACATAGACTTTAAAAGAAACCGAACCAAAAAAAGTTCATGAGGGAAACAGTCTTGTTGTTGAGTGTAAAAACTGTGGGTATGTTACCGAGGGGGTGGCTTGGCAGAAGCAGAAGAAATTTTGCTTTGGAAAAAAACTAAAGCTTTAAAACATTTTTTCCCTAGTAATTTTAAGGAGCTAAGGTTTCTGAACTGCGAGAAGTCATTAAGCTGGAATTTGGATTTGCCTCATGAAATGCACATAATAGAGTCTGTACATGTGACGGAACTTTCTCCATCGCTAATGAAAGTTCATTATGGAACTTTGCATATTCTCCTCACCAAGGCCAACTCATCCTGCCCCAGTAGATCAATTAACTTTGCTTCGCCATCTGTTCGGCCAGCCATCGCTTCTGTCAACATTGTGTCTTCTGGTGGCTTTCAACAACAGGAGGCCTTGAGGAGGCTGGAGAGGAGGCAGGTGCCGAGGGGCGCTGGGGTGCGTTGGCTGAACGCTGCGGTAGCAGCATGAGCATCCTTGAAAAGAGTCGTGAAAAGAAGATGGAGTGAGGGAGAGCAGCGATTCTGTCTGTAGCTTATTCTGCATTCATTTCAGTAAGTGTTGGGTTTGGTTTTCCTCATGGTGTCCAGAACCACATAAGCAAGTCTCTGCCATCAGCTGGAGCCCAAACCAGAGAGGTGGTTCTGATTTTGTTAAAAATGGCTGTAGTCTCTCCCTGACCTTGAGCAAGGTTCAGATCAGCCCATGGGAGACCGAGGCGTATGGGCCTCCGGAATTAGGGGAGGACTTTGAGCAACACACTGTGCGGAGAAGCCTCCCTCAGAACGGCACGTTTGTGTTAGGAGGGGACAAAACGTTGAAGACTGTTGAGAACAAGGACACCTGATCGTTCCTGAGTCCTTTTGAAAGCCTCTGCTGAGAGCTCTGTCTCAAAATATACCATGTACTTAAGTAGCTCTGAAGGCATTTCTCATCTCCCGATGCTCCTGGAGAATGGGACATAGGAACACAGCTACAAAGGGTATGCTATAGATTATACGCACCGCTGTTAAATGGCGCTTGCAAATGTTTGGGTAGAAAAAGGGAGTTTCAACAAATGGGAGGATTTTTGGGTACAGACGGAGCCTTTGTGGAACGGCACCTCTCTGGGGCTGTGCAAGGCTAAACATATCTGTTTCTTTTTGAAGGGTACCAGTGTTGCTTTTGACTTAGCAGCTACCCTGCATTCAAAAATAGTATTGTTCGGTGCTCAGAGCCCCCGGTCATCCCTGCAGTAACAAAGTGCTATGAGCACAAAGAGGAGAATACAAAGAAGCTTTAGGAAAGAAATCGATTTACTGTTTGAGAGGATTTTGCCGCACAGAAAAGCAAAGAGGAGAGCTGTATTTTTAAATCATGAAAAAACTGTCAGGCGTCTCTTAAAACACGGAATCATCCTTGCTACATTATCTGCCATGCCAAGTAATTGAGCTTCAACTTTGAGCACCCTGCAGATTTCTTGCCTTCTGTCATTATATATGAAATACAAATACTGAAGCTCTGGCCTGTAGCGGGTTTTTCTTACTTGTTGCCTGAGTTCGAAGGCAGGTACGCGGTGGAAGCCGGGGACTGTGCGCAGGGAAAGGACCACCTTCCACTGAAAGTGTCCAGATGCCACCCTGGGAGAGGAGGTGATGTCCCTGGCACTGACACAGGGTACCTGCTTGGTGGCATTTCAGGGAGGTTAACTGAAAACACCATAGAGAACCTCGTGCTCTACGTTAGAGAAATCTAACGTAATTCACTCCACAATTCCTATTGTTGTGTTATTTTCTTTTGAAAAATGTTTTAATGTGAATCTTTTCGATGTAAGCAAGCGTCCAGGTGACTCTGGCAATGCCTGGCTGTTACGGTGTCTCTTCAGGAGTTGGGGTCTTTTTTAAAAAAACTCTAAAGGGTTTCATCCAGCGCAAGATGAGATTGCTTTAGAGAACTGCTGCCAGTTTTCTTTAGATGCCTAAAGTTTCTGCTGTTATGCTGGCTTAAGATACCTTTTTCTGTGGATGGAAATTCTCAAGTCATTTACTGGACGTGGTCGTTTACGTGGGGTGTCCTGTCCAGGTCTGGTGGCGCAGGGAGGTGCCCGCTAAGACAAAACCATTCCGTATATTCCACTATATTCCGTATTTTCTTAAGTAAATATATTTTATGTGTCCCTGGCTTTTAACAGATTTGAAGCTAGACATTCTCTATCTCATAGGAGTGGTTATAGGTGTCGGACTGCTCCCTCTCCGAGGTTGCTTTGGATCCTAAAAGCCAAACGTGGTATGACGTTGAAATAAGTTCCCCAGGGGGAACGTGCCAAGAAATCCCTTTGATTTTCTAGGATCAGGAGCTTGTTTGTAGGGGGACAACCAGAAATAGGACAGATCCTGTGTTACCTCTAGATGGCATGCATTTTGGAAAGCCTGGAGATTTGGGGAGTACTTAATACATCATAAAGAATAGTCAAAGCTTTATGCTTTGCAGTTTTTATATTTGTATGAGAAAAATGTAACCAGGCAGCTTTTAAGTTACTCAGTCTTATTTAAACCCCCTTTAGATCCGTACCCAGAGTACCCAAGAGTCCAGATCTTGACCAATTCAGTCTGTAAAAGGATTAAAAGCCCATTTATGCCTGGCCACAGGTCCCAGTGCGGATGGGTAGATCTGGGGAGGTTTGTATGGGCTGGGAGAGCAGTGTGTGTCTGGAAGAGCCGGGTCTGCTACTGCCCAAGGCCTCTCGCTGCTTCTGTCATACTCTCATTAATAAAGAATTAATAATAACAGAAAGTCAAAAGAGCCTTGAGCAGAAAACTTCCTTGAAAAACAACTTGAACAAATAAACCAGCAAAATTACATGGTTTTTTGTGTGTTAATGTTGCCCAACGTGTTACTGTTGTGTTGCAGCGTTACAGACCTCTGGCTTTCAGAGTTTTTCTTTCATCCCTGCAGAAATGAATCAATATTAACAACTTTCCGGTTTAAAATAGTAATAATCTTTACCAGACTCCCTTTTCCTTTGAGAGATTACTTTTCTACACAGATGGTTACTCGGGGCCCTCTCTCACTCGCCGTTTCAGACCTTGCACCTGGGTACTTCAGGAAATCCTTCTTTCTGTCTGACCGTGTCTTATTTGTCAATATTGTGGTCGGCTCTTTGTGTCTCTGGGGTTAATTCTTGTTGATGCTTCCCTCGATTTCCCACTTTGTAAGTCTTAGAAAATAGCTTTAAAAAAAGGGGAAAAAAACTGAAACCAGACCAGAAACCTCCAGCTGAAACTACAGACTGTTCCAAAATGCAAGTGCTCTCAGGGGAGGGGGGGAGCCCCTTTTCCTGAAACGTTCAAATGTAGCTCAGAACAAGAGTTGGGTTTATGGCCTGTGCGGAGCAACCCTCCGGTGGCAGGGGGACTGCCTCAGATTCTGCTTCTGTAGTGAGAGGAAACAACGAATTAACCAGCCTTTGTTGTGAGAGGAAATCAAGTGGTTGATCCGTAGAGTGATGCTGGATTACTAACAAAAATAGAATTGGGTCACCCAGGTAAAGCCTTTCACCTCTGTCGCATCTGAAGATTTACATTTAAGCGATTTCTGTGTTCACCTCCTCTCTCTTTCTCCAAATTTTTGTTTTAAATTGGAAGATTTAGGTATTTTTCTGGGAAAAAAACATGCCTGGCCTTTCTAAAAAGCAACACGAGCAAAATCTACCAGGGAAAGAAAAGGCGTGTGCTGCTGCTTGGGAAGAAATCAATGTCGAGATTAGGGGAAAGGATGTTATTTATTTGGGTTAATACAAAAAATAAGGAATTTAGCTTTCATCCTCTTCTAAATCTGTGTAGGTGGATCATCTGCCGGAGCCCGGGAGGTGGGTGGCTGGAGTGGGCCGTGGCTTCGGTGGCTGTGGGCAGGTCACGTCTCCAGCGGGGTCCCGGGCCCCTTCCTTGGCGTGGTGGCACCAGGGGAACGGAGTGCCGACCTCTTCTACAAACTGGTTTGAGGTGTGTGGATGAAAAGAATTAGGTGCAGGCTTTTGGTGTTATGATGAATGTTTAATAGTTGGGTAAATGCCAATCTGATAAGGTGTTTAGTGAATTGAAATTTTATTGTTGACATTAATCCTTGAAGGAGGATTAAACCGCAGCGAGCAGAAGCTCCTTCACTTCTGAATGGCAATGCTCACACTTCCTTTATCTTCATGAACTCGGCTGTTTTAATTAATGCAGCTTAAATTTCCCGAATGTCCATCTACAGACGGAGGGATGTCTGCCTGCTTTTTTCAGGTTAGGCCTTTGTTTTCCAGAGCTTTCTTAAATGAAAGCAAAGACAACGCAGGACAGAAAAATAGGCTCTTGTAGAAAGAGAATTAACATCAGAAAGATACTTCTGATTCTAGTTCCCTCGGTTTGATCAGGGGAATGAATAGATATTAAGACTCAATATCCTTATATCATCTCCTGCCATCAGTACAGAGAGGAAATAAGTATACAAATCACTAAATTGCTTCAAAGCTGCTTGGCAACTGCAAATTACAAAATTGATCATCTGACTCATTTATCTTTCTTTCAAAGAAGAGAAGAAGGAAGAAAAAACGGTTGAGGATTCTCAGAAGGGGTAAATCCTGTTGCAGGTGTACTGTATTGGCATCAGGGCTGCGTCGGAAGAATCACAATATACAAAACATACAACAGTTAAATTAATAATAATTATAAAAACCAGCTGTACTTCCCTTTGGCTTTGTCCTTTTCACTCCCTGTCCTGCCTAGAGCAAACCTAAACATGAATATAACTAAAGCTTGGTAGTTTTTATCCATGAGGACTTCTGTCTGCAAACAAACCATACCCACTCTGCTTTTTTTTGTCTAGTCCTTCTTTCTTCTGACTGGTTTTAGTAACCTGGAACTGTAATCGAGGAAACCAGCTTGCACGGAGGGAGAGTTTGTGGGTCAGGCCTGTAAAACAGCATCTCTAAAAGATGGCATGGAGAGAACCTCCTAGGATAGTTAAAAGTAGCTTAAAAATATATGTCTTTTTGTTCCATCTCCGTTAGCGTGCTTATCCTGGGCAGAGATAATCTGCTAAATTCTAATCATCTCTTTTTCCACCTGACTCGTAGCGGGTTAACAAGGGTGAAGCGAGGGGACGGTTTTCCCAGCAGCAGTCACGACGGGCTCTTCTAGGTCTGTGTGGTACAGGATAGGATATTATATAGGGATAGGATATTATATAGGGATAGGATATTATATAGGAATAGGATATTCTCTATTTTTTTTGTGTACTGGCTCTGCATGTCCCCAGCCAGTTCTGCTGTTGGATAAACCTGGGACCGGTGCCTGCATTTATGTGCTGCGATTTTAGTGTTGATGAGGCTGCCGATGTACAGGCTATTAATGGTTTTTCAAAATAAACACTTTCCTGGGCAGTCAGCTCTTAGAGCTGCTTTGTTTCAACCAGGGTTATCTTTTTGCCCCCATTTCTTTCCACTTTCTTTTCTTTACTGAGAAACTTTTTGCTTCTTAGTCATGAACAAGGGATAATGGAGCAACCGGTATTTTCCACAATCAGTAAATAATGTAGAGCTTGAAGGAGGAAATAGGAAAGCTATTGAGAGAAGTAAATGAAAATGAAAATGGAATTACGTTGCTTTACAAGATGCAGATACACTGAAAGCAGTTTCAGACGTAAGGGGCAATACTTTCTGTCATTTGTATTTAGGTCTCAGGATGGGTTGAAGCTTTTTGCCTTGTTTCAGTATTAACTCTTTATTAAGATCTCTGTCTGTCGTGGGTTTCACTGTTGTATGTGTTTGCTAAACGTGTCTGTACAGTGCAAAGAGCTGTTTGTTTTTAAAATGAGCTGTCCTTTCACAGTGATGAGAAGAGGCAGAGCACAGACTGGCTGAGAATCACAATTAAGAGGCACAGGTGGGACATCCTCGAAGCCCGGTGGAGCTGACACGTCCTGCCTGGGCAGTTCCCTTTAGGAGAAGGGTCGGATGGAAAGATTTCCTTCAGCTCTTTGCCAGGCCCCTTCCCTAGACTCCTTCCTGGGTAGCGACTGTTGCCTCCTTACGGGTGCTGCTCATTGACGAACCACTTGGGGAAAACTGTGTCACCCCCCGTTTTGCAGAGATTTAGAAACAAGGATTGAGCGCAGGTTAAACGATGGCTTGACGTGGAGCACTCAAGTGTGAAACAGCCGCCTGAGAGACCCGTTCCTGTACCTCAAACCTGCACGTTCTTGCTGAAGACCCAGAGTTCACCGTGTGTCTTGGGAGAAGAGATTTAGCCTTTGGACAAGTGTCAGCGAAGGAGCAGTTCTGTAACCTTGGCTGTTCTCCTGCCTCTGCTGTTGCTTCCAAGAAGAACACAACAAAAAGCCAGAATTTGCCACTTATTGAGAGGGGTTTAAATAGTCGACTCCCGTTTATGTTTTCTCAGAAATAGCTCTGAACAGAAACACTACCAGGGAAATGGAATTTGCTCTGGGCTTATCTTTTTATTGTGACTTACAGGAGTTCTGCCAGGTAAATGTTTGTGGACTCACACAGGCCTGAAGATTGCTGCTATCATCCTGATGACAAAAATATGGGACTTTTATTCGTGCCTTCTGGGAGCCATGAGGTTAAGAAAATGACTTAGTTTTTTTTTCCTCCTCATTTCCCAGAGTGTCTTTTGAAGTGAGAAATACGCACATCAGTCCTAGAAGCGCTGATCAATGCCCTGCCCTCTCTCACCCCTCCGAATGCAGGGACTGGAACAATTGCCAGCTGAGCTGAAGGGAGGGGAAGGAACAACTGCTGGAGTGAGCAAAGGACGCTTCTAGCACCTCAAAATTCAGCCCGTGTCTCAGGAATGGTGAGGGACTCGGGTAATCTGTTTTATAGTTCTCTTCCTTGTCTGCCACATCACCATTTGTTCCTAAAGCTCGTGGATGTTTCTGACCATCACTTCCATTATTCCGTGTCTGGAAGTGTGCAGAGACTGAGGACCCAGCTGCTCACGGCTCTGAGTTATTAATAAGGAGTCGGATTTCTTCCTGGTGGGTACGTCATTAATAACTGGGGATTACTGAACATCGGGTCTGTTTGGGATTCCCCCCTGGGAAGGTATGGGTCACGTAGGAGGGCATCGGTCCTGGCAAAGAACGGGACAGTCGTGGCAAAAGTCACCGCTTCTGTTGGTGGGAGCGTAGGATGTGTCCCCCATTTAAATATCCGCTAAATGTTGTAGTTTTCCTTGTATACGACTCTTGGATTGGTTCTGCCTTGGGATTTTAAAGGTCATGTAATTACACTAAAGCACCCGTAGTGTCGCTGGAACCTGGCTAGCTTTCTCAACGTTTTTTATTTGTATTGGCTGGGCTTTTCAGCTTTTAATCTTGCTCCAGAGTAAGTGCGAAATCAGTCAGAATAATTCTCCATGTGCTATTAATACTTGTCACTAGTTGGCAGTGACAATTCACTTTGAGCTCCCAGTGAATGGGAGAACGGACACTTTTCTGACACATAACAAATAATAATAATAATTTGGGGGGGTGGGAGGGGGAAGAGCACATGAGCAACAGAAAAAGCGCCTTGATTTCCTTCTGTTTTTCCACATCACAAAAGTTTTGTGTTTTGCTGAGTGAGGAGGAGTCGTCAGTGTGTTCTGTGCTCGCCTGTAGCTGCGGTTGGGCTGGGACTGGGGTCCTTCACTGCTGCTCCTAAGAGCGAGCTGAACCTGGGGACATTTAATCTTGTAGAGGGTTTTTTATAAAAAGCCTTGTAGGTACCCTCAGAAGTTACGTTGTTCTGTGGATCACTGTCTCGGGAGTCTGACCGTTTGGGGATTTAAAAAACCAAAGGAATTGATACAGCATTGAGAAATGTTAGAGTGATGGACGTGCACGTTGGGAAGTGCCGAGCAAATGTTTAGTGTTTGTGATGCAAAAAAAAAAAAAGATCAAAAAGTGGTCATTTTTGTGAAATTATCCAGAGTGGGAAGTAGTTTTGGGTTTTTTAGGTCTTCATTATGTTGAAGTTTATCTTGGAGCTGGAGGCGGTGGTTGTGCACTGAAAAGACACTTGGGAAGAGGTTAATTACAGTGATTAAGCAGTTGGCTGGTCCCTGCGCTTCTACTGGGAGGCTTTTGTCTTCGCAGCCTCTACCTGTCTCACTGGTAATTAGTTGTTTAAGGTCTGAACCCAGGTCTCCCGTTGAAAATCAGTGGAAATATTTTCTTTGAATGTTACTGGAACGGCTTGATCCGGGAAGAGCCTTTGATTTCTGGGGCTGCTGCTGGTTTCAGTCAGCGTTTTGCAACCGTGGAGTTTCCAAGACGAGTCTCAAACTGTGGCAGAGAAATTGCCTGTTCATTCAGTGGCGTGTTTTGGCTTGGTTGGTTGGTTTTGTTTGGTTTATTTTCAGTGAACACCTGCAGTGTCACCGTGTGTGTAGTAAAGGTAAGTACTGGCGTTCAAAACCAGGAGGCAAGTCGCAATCTCAAGAAGGGTCTGGCCACTCCCGCGTGACCTATTTTGCAATTTATTTAAAGAAATACGATTTTCAGAAGAATAAGACACTGAACAATACGTTTCTGTGTAGGAGAAGCATCGCATTCCCACTCACCAAACACTTTTAGGTTCCTGAACTGGCTATTCTGGTTTACCTCTAAGAAGAGGAGGGTTGAACGTTCATATGAATATTATGGGAAATTTTCCATCTTAAACATCAGGAAAAATGTTTTGCAAGCTCATAAAATTCTTCAAGAGTCCTGACAAGTGACTGCCCAGTCCTTAGACTGTGCAGAAAAGAATCCTATGAATATAAAATATAGAGGGGGGTCAGAAAGAGGATTCTCAAATGGGTTCAATAGGAATTCCCCTGAAGGCGGGGAAGCCCTGTTTTCCAAGGCAGGTTCTTGTTGAATCATTGAAGAAGAGGGTTCGTTTTAGGGTTTGTATTTTTTCAGCTAATGTTGATTTCAGAAATCTGTAGTTCACTGCTGCAGCTTTCCCAGATTTGTCTTTTAATTAACTTGCCCGCGTGATCTCTCACATTCTAGACATCACAGATTTTTCCTGGAATAAGGAAATATTAAAAAGTTATTTGCAGCCATTCAGCGTTTCCTCCCGTAATGGATTCTGTGGCACTTAGCATGCACTTACCTCCGTTTTTATCTCACTGCCCATCGCCCTTGTATCTGAGTTCTTCCCATCACAAGTAAAATCTCTTTCCCTGAAATACTGATGATGAGAATGGACAGGTTGTTTGCTTTAGAAAAGCTATAAAGAGAAATCCAAAAAGGCAAAGCCTGATGAAGAGAAGGCTGTTGCATTTAGGAGGATGAGCCCTCACAAACCCAGTCAAAAAGAAAAGGTCTGGGTTTTAGATCTGAAAGAGATGAGGACTTTTTAATTCATTCATTTTCTAGTGCCGTCGGTTCTAAAGGGGAGAGCCTGGGTTTCCAGCTGGTGATGTAGCACTGCTGCTGGGGTTTCTTCCAGGGAAATCGGTTATGGGGAGAATTACCGCTGGAGCAGTGCAGGTCCCGTAGAGGTTCCTCTCCCGCTAAAGCAGCTTTCTTTTCATTTACTCTTCTGTAAGGAGCCGGGCTTCTGGGGGGGCAGCAGCTGGAGCAGCAAATGGGCATTTTCTTGGTTACTGGGAGCGATAGTTACGCTTCGAGTATCTGTGATTGAGGGTTTAAAGACTCTGTTTTCATTGCCTTTGGACCACGTTCTCTTAACCCAAGCAGCTGTAGGCTCCTATGGAATTTATGGAGCACTTCAAGCTCACAGTGCAAAAGAGAAGTGCCAAATACCGCTTTGGAGACACCTATCAATGTTCTTGCTTGTGAGCCCAGTGTTCCCAGTATCTGTGTATTTCTTCTGGTAATTTGTGGGCTTGTCCTTTCAGGAGTCCTGTAAGCTAAGCTTGTCCTATAATCCATCCTTTTCAGTTGGGAGACCGAGGCACAGAGATACCAAGTTTCTTCACAGAGAAGAGCATCCATGGTAAAAATGGCACTTAAACTCACGGCTCCTCTTCCTTAGTCCTTTGAATTTAACCCAAGCTGCTGCTTTAAACCGAGCCCTCTCTGACCTTTTCAAGAGATCTCAAAAGTTTACTTACCCCTAGGGCTGTTGTGAAGCTTAATTAATGTTTGTAAAGTGCCTTGAGTTCTGTGGATGAAAGCGCTTTGGATTATTAATATTAATAATAACAGATGAGCCCCTGAAACATTCTGGTACAGTAGAATGAATTAACATGAAGCAAGCAATCAACAACAACAAATCAAACCAGTAATGCCGTCATAGCCCTGGGCAACGCATCCAGCTGGTGGTCTGATAGATGTGACAGATGAATCCACTGATACGCTCTTCAGTCATTTCCATTGTAAATTAAACTGTCTCCCATGGCCCCAGAACCGCCGCGTTGTAGCCAAAAGTCACCTGCAGCATTGAGTTTTCCAGTTGAGTGTTTTTAAGTCGTCTTCTACAGGTCATGTTGTGTCATGACATAAGCTGATACAGAACTTTTTGGGGTACTTTCCAGGGATTGCCCTAAGCAAGCAATCTTGATGATCTTTAAGGTCCCTTCCGACTGTAACCATTCTGTGATTCTACGATTCCTCCTCCGATTCCGTCTCGGTCCTCTGAACCACCCTCCTGCTCCTCCCGTGGCCTTGACGATGGGACCCTTTCCCTCTGCCCACGGTTACCCAGCCCTAAGTGCTCTCAGAAACTGGTTGCTAGTTGTTTGCTCAATCTTTTTTTCTCTTCCCCTAGCTGACATGTCAGCAATTTTTTTTTTATTTTTTTGTCCGTCACATTTGTGATTTGAGGAGCTTTCTTTCCAAATGTATTTTAGATAACGCATGTCAACATTTAACTGTTTCCTTTTCTTGTTCTGCTGTGTGAGTTGCTGCATCAGAGCGATGAAGGTTCCCTGTGGTTTGATTTCGTCCTGTCACAGTCTGCAAATCTGCATTTTCCTTTGAGGTCGTGCCGATCTGTCTTATTCTGGATTTCTTTTTTTCCTATGAAGCAGTAAATAACTGGAGCACGTGCTAGAACAGTCTCACCTCAGTCCAGTTGTTACCCAGCACAGAAGCAAACTGCAGCAACCGATGTGCCCAAAGATGCTTCAGCTACAGGTTTATTTTCTGCTGATTTGTAAGAAGTATTTCATACGGATTCGTTGAGGTTCCAGTTGGGGAGTTTAATAAAAAGCTGCTCCTTGAGTTCAGCTTTCCCTCGAGATCCAACCCAGCAATTTTTGGTATCTGAAAGAGATTGGAAGTTGTGTGTCCCCCGAAATAACCCCCAAACAGGCTCCTTTTAAATCACCTTCTGAGCGCAGCCCTAACTTCAGGCTTTCTGATGTTTACTAGTTTTAAAAAAAATAAATTATTGTGATTTGGAAAGACATTACTGTTATTTTAAACAATTCTGGCAAACACAGATTGGCTTTTAGCAACATCATATTCAGGATAATCAGGATGATTACATGAATATCCAGTGTTTTCAATCTGAATATTAAAAAGCCTCAAATTCAGCAAAAAAAAAAAAAAAAAAAAATCCATTGCATTATTGGTAAACTGATTTTTTCTTCTATTTTTTTTTCCTTCTATTTTTTGCTTCTTGCTATTTGAAGTGCAGTGGAAAAGATGAAATGGGCCAGGAGGTGTCTGGTGGCAGAACCGTATCCCTGCCCTTCAATTTTGTGTCAAATAATTGGCCCCTGAAGGAGTTGGCAGTTGCGCCGTTCTCTGGGCTGGAGCCCGCGTTCCTTGGCTCCCTTCCTTAGAGCTGCCTCCAGCAACACGTTTTGGCAGGAGCCCGAAGGACTGAAGAACACTCCCAGTTGTTGAGGGGTCAAGTTAACATGATCCAGAGCCCCAGTCAGTGGAGATGCCCACAAGGGAAAAAAGCTCCAAAGATCTGTTTTACTCTTAGGAAGGTAAACTCACCGGCAGGTTTTTATTGTTCACCCTTACCCGGCGTTGGCTACATGTCACTCTTATTAGCCTTTAAACCTTTTAGACAAGCTATTCCACTCTGCTGGTATGTGAAGAAGTGTTATTGTACCCGTATGCCATGCACACACTGGTGTGATGTGTCCATGTAACCGGCGGGCATTTGGTTTGTCGGCTTTTTGCGGTTTACTCAGGCGGCTGGAGTCCAGGGCAATCTTCCTACTTCCTAATTCAGGAGTTACTTTGGTTAGATCTTAGGAAGAATGACTTTGCTGAGAGTGTGGTCAGGCACTGGGACAGCCTGCCCAGGGAGGTGGTGGAGTCACCACCCTGTAGGTATTTAAGACGTGTGGATGTGGCACTCGAGGGCGTGCTCCAGTGGCTGAGATTGTTGGGTTGGGTGATTGGGTTTCTGGGGTTGGGTTTTTTTCCTTTATTTTTTTTTTGGTGTGTGTATAGTTGGACTCGATCTCAGAGGTCCCTTCCAACCATGAAGCTTCTGTGGTTCTGTGATGCTGACGCTCAGGAGACCAGAGGGGTTGGATATTCCATGTTGAAGTCAAAGTAGGAGTGAAGAACTGAAGAGACACCTGTTGCTTCTGGGGGCGATGGGTGATACTCGGCTACTTTGGGCTAAGTTGTTTAGGAGTGGTAGCATTTGCATTCTATTCCTTGGCCTTCCACTCTGCTACTCTAGAACTCAGTTTCCCCAGTTGTAAAATGGTACTAATTATTTCACCACTGGTAGATCGTAACCGTGTCCCTCCCCGGCGCAGCAGCTGTGGATCCTGCTGCAGGGACATGCAGATACTTGGTATGGATGGGTTACACTTTCCTAGAGCCTCAGGAGAATCCAGTTTTCTTACTGTTCAAGTTGTGTTCGAAAGTTGCACTGGGACTAGACAAACATCTAGAGGTAGCCAAAAGCAGAACATCTTTGATGCTGTAGAGTCATCCGTTTTCCTCAGTGAGTCTCAGCCCAGCGTGAAGATCTACTGATAGATTCAAAACGTAGGCCTGGTTTAATGTGGAGAGTTATAATAAACGGTGAATGTTATTACACATTCAGGTCCTTTTACAAGCCTCTTTTTATGCAGTTCTTCCATATTTTCAAATAACAACACCCAATTAAGCACTTGAATCAGTGCTGCCCTCAGCAGAGATGTAATTAAGCAGGTGTTTAAATCCCATGTTAAATTAGTCTCTTATATTTTTCTTTCCTAATCTACCATTACTATTCCTGTCCAGAAAAATAATGGGAAAAGAAATGAACCCTGAAACCCCAGCTTTGGGCTTGTCGGGGCCAAACTGTATCAGGCATGCGGAGTGGATCTGTGGATTCTAATCAAACTGAGGTGAAACCAAGCAGATTGAACTTGAGGCTGCTGGATAAGAGCAGCGGATGGCAACACAGCCCCTCTCCAGGAAGGAAAAAGAGTTCAGTGGAATAAACCCCCACTTCCAAAAGGGCATCATGTGCCACTTTTCCCCACTAATGGCTCGAATGCTGTGATCCAGAACGCTCACAAACGCATACGTGGCCTGGCCATAAAGAGAATAGGGAAACAAAGAGGTTGCTAATTCCATTACAAATGTTATAGATCAAGCTCTTTACTATTCATCCGAATGGAAATTTACACTAAATAACATTATCATGAATCGGCTCAGCAACTTAATGGACTAAGACTCTCACATCTAACAGATTGCCTGGTCTCTACTAGGTCTTGAAAATTGTCTCTCTGGTGGATAACTTTAACCGAGCCCCTGTGTACTCTTGTTATGGAATAAATGGAATAAAGTCACATCAGCGTTTTCATGATGTTCGCTTGGCTGCCAGATGCGTTGAAGAGCTGATCCTGTCACGCTTACGGCCAGCAGAGGAGATCCAGGGCGTCTCAGAGGTCTCTCCTTTTGGACGACTTTCCAGGACAAGAGGGAACGGGCACAAACTTGAACACGGGAAGTTCCATCCTTTTAAATCCCCCCAAATACTTCCATTTGTGCAACTATTACTGAACACTTAAAATCACCTTAATTCTTTTGGTTAAATGTTGAATCTTAGGTGAAGTAGCAAAATAACACATTTCTGCTTAGTTCTGTGATTATTAAACACAGCCTGTGAACCACTATTGATGAGGAGTTCGGTGCTTTAAAAGGTTACTTGCCTAAAAATAAAAAGGAAGCAAGCAATGTTTGCTGTGCCAAGGCTCATTTCTTCTGCCTACCAGGGACAATAAACACGCCGCTTGAAAGGTCATTGGTTCCTTTGTATGCTAATAAACAATTAGTATGGCTGGGGGGGAAGATGTGGCATCAGCTTCTTTAGAATGTATTTCTGAGCAATTTAGCCATTCCTGACAAGTTCAGAATACCGAGGCTAACGTCTCAGGGATGCTTTCTTGGCCAACATTTCAGTCTCTGAAAATGCTGCCATTTAATCAGCTCTGGCTAACAATTATTTTTCTCCTTGACAAGCACCTTCTGGGACTTCGGTTCCCCCCTGAGATTATTTTTTTTTTTTTATTGTAACATTTTATAGCTGATAAGGAAAAAGGATTTAGAAAAAGAAAATAGCTGTCTTTTCCTTCCAGGCAGTTATGCTGCTGTATGCATATGAAACCTGTGTGCCCAGAATCTCAATGTGGTGTTACTCCAGTCGTTCTGCTGAGTGTTAGCGCTGGAGTTTCACACATTCTCGTTATTGATCCTGCCCCCTTCCCCGCCACCCCCTCACGCCGGCGCCGCTGCCACACGAGAACTGACCGTCTGGGCAGCAGTTAGAAAGCAAAATAACCGTGGGAGTGGATGGAAGCACCTCGCTCGCTCCAATGCCAGGTACAGCCGATCGAATAGTGCCACAAAGGAGTCGCTCTTCCTCTGTCTGTGTTGCTCAGGAACATCTCCAGGCTAGCAATATTATTTATTTACTTATTTATTTATTTTCCTAATCATTGGAAAACACATTTTAAACTTTCTGCAATGACTTCCACCTCTCCCATTTCTTTCCTTGGCTTTCATAGCGGTTCTGCCTGCCATTTTTTGGGTGCCAAGGGATCGTCTCTTACTAAGTTTCCAGAACACAGGAACACCGAGTCAGGAATTTGGGGTTTGTGGTTTGCTTTTTTTTTTTTTTCCTTTTTAATTTCAAACAGCAGAAAAGCTGCTGCTCTTAAATAGACATGACTGAGTCTTGTGGCTGAGAAAGCCCAGGGTGGTGAGCAGGTCACTCCGAGCGGGCTAGCTGCCTACCGTTAGGGATGTTGAGGTTGGAAACCCATGGGAATTGTAAACGTGCAGCTCCTCACGCTCCCAAGAGCACCTTGTCCTTCTTGCTCTATCCCCAGGCTTTCTCCAGCATCCCGCAGCGTTTGTCCTTCGCAGCTCCGCAGCCTCAGGAGGATCATCCAGCATAACCTTTCTCCCAGGCTTAGGAAACGCTCAGCTCTGAAGGTGGGGGCAAAGAGGGGATGTACGAGGGGATGTACGCTGTGTGTTTGGTTCCTGGCTGTGAGGTGAGCTTTGCATCTCCTCACCCCAAATGGAGGAAGAACCTGGGCATGCCCTAGGGAGCAGGGAGACTTCTCCTGTGCCTGAGCAATCTCGGGCAAATGATGAAGGATTGGCAAACCTGCCCTGTGAAGTGATAGGGCAGAAAACTGGCACTTCCTCAGATGGATGGGCCTTTTCCAGTTGCACAGTGGGAGAAATAGTCTAGAGTTCCAGAGAAAAGTCTCGGTGAGCAATAGCTTTGTGGAAGTAGAGCCTTGACTGGAGGCAAGGGGAGGAACACTCCAGTCTAGCACGTTATCTTCTGCAATTATTCCAGCTACAAACACTGGAAATAATGATCGTTATCTTTTGAATAGTTTCATATCTCCTTTAGTCAACAAAAATCCGTAGGTACTTGAGTTCAGTAGACTTCGCCTTTTGTTCGTAGGAGATGCTTTTCTAGCATCAAAAGAGCATCTGAAATTCTTTTAGAAAATACCTTTCTCTGATTCTGTTCCATTGAATCTTTCAGCTTACAGTTGTGTGCCGATGGTACAGGGGTCTAACTTCTCTTACTCTTCTTTGTTTATTTTTAATTAACTTTTTAATTGTTTCCAGCACACAAAGCAGTCAGATTATAGCAGTTAGAGAGCATTAGTGAACCGAGATACAATCCCCCATAAGCAATAAAGGACAGACCGTTTCTTGGGCGGGGTGTGCACTGCTCCCTGCCATACGTGACGCCTGGCACCGGGGCGATACTGATGGCCTGTGGCCACCAAAAGGGAGAGTCCCTCATTAAACAGCATTTTGGAAATTAATTGAATGATATGTGAATGTGATATGCGAGAGGTACGAAGAAATTGTTCTAAATGCCAAAACTTTGCCAAATCCTCACAGTGAAATTCAAAATTAGATTTCATTTATAAATAGGTTTTAAAGGAGGAATATAGAAGTGCCCAGGCTACTGATCTTCCATCCTGGGGATGTTTTTGAGATGGCTAAAAGTTTGCATGTGAAGACAAAGCAGATTTTCACGTGTGTAAAGCTGGAGGGTGTGGGGTGGCAGAGGTTTCCATCCTCTAAACAGCTGGGTGGTCCAGGTGCTTCTTGGGCAGTGGAAGACTCAACTCAATTCAGGCCGCTTGGTTCTCCGCTATATCTAGCTAATACATGCTTATTAGATACCTTAATAAATGGTTATTTATAGGTTTGAAGACTAGAAGAGACCATTCAATCATTTTTGTCTGACCCCTTTACAAAGTAGGTCACAGAATTGCCATATTGATGTCAATTGATTGCTGTAATTAAGGGATCGAATCAGTGAAGACATTGATTAGAACCGTGGGCTGCAGTCACAGCTAATAACTTCTCGAGATGGACTACTCCTGGTGCTGCTGCTGTGCTAATGACACCTGTTTGTCATTGCTAAACTAGTCCTAGAATCTTTTTAATGAATAATAATTCTTAAAGCAAATTCAGAGATGGTCAGAGGTGGCCTCTAACTTGGATTACTCTCTGCGCAGTTTAAGGTAGCCTGGGCCTTCATTCAAACGAATTATTCCCAGATCGACCTCAGATCAGTAAGTGCTCATGACCTGGGGAGGCTCCAAAGGTGCGTTGTGCTGTACAATCCCTGAAGTGTGAACATCTAGAAGCAGAGCTGGGAAATGGGGAATTTTCATCGCTAGGGTGTCAAATTGGCTCTAGGGGAGGTACTTCAGAATTTCCCGTGACACACACTAGTTTGCAGTGCCTTGATTTG
>VZRU01008467.1:156895-375238 GCA_013398155.1 Pedionomus torquatus
TCTCTGGAAGTCGGGTGCCCTTCCCAAGATCAGATTGAGCGGTTCATCTCAGCTTTGTCCTCAAATATAAATTCTTTTCTCTTGGAAGGGGCTTCTCGTCTGCTTAAAATGAAGCCTCTGCGCCAGCAGTGAGTTGAGCACAGAGGGAATGTCTCAGCGCTGTGTGGAGCTGGGGGGGCAAGAATGGGGCAAACACTGGGGAGGGAGGGAGGGAGGGAGGGAGGGATGGATGGATGGATGGATGGATGGATGGATGGATGGATGGATGGATGGAAGGAACTGGGCCTGATTCAGCACACCTTGTTGGTGGATTTTTCCAGTTTTTCCATTATTTCAGTCCAGCTCTTAAGATCTGCTCTGTGCAGTGCAGCACATCTTTCTTTTCTTCCCCTACATTTTCTTCCCCTACACTTTTGCCTCTTTTGATGTGTTATAAATTCCCCATATGGAAACTGTTTTCTTTCAATTATTGTCTTTTTGGAGGCTCTGCATAAATATACAAAAGCCTATTTCTAATTATTTTTTTTTAATGCAATTCTCTATGCACTATTTACTTGTTTAAAAAATGAAATTGCTTACTATTTTTTTTTCTCTCCTTTCCCAAAAATGCTGTTGGGAACCTTTCCCTTAAACACGTGCAAGCAGCATCAGGCAGACCAATAACACAAAGTCAAAGCCATTTCATAGAAAGTGTTTCAGAAATGCTAATTAATCTAAATGAGCTTAGAAAGCATTTTACAGAGAAAATATGCAAAATACAGGACGGATTGCGAGACACGTTCCCTTAGTAATATATTCCTGCAGCGTTGCGTTGCTGGATTTGTGTATCAGTTTTAATTACTAGTCTTGATGATGTCATAAAAATTTCATAGATTATTATTGGTGGGTTTTTGCTCAGCCAGTCATCTACTTTATTAACTGGTGATAGAGAGCAACAAATTTTCATCAAACTTCAACTTTTTAATGTATTCCAATTAGTGGCTGGATATGTCATTATTATGTCTCGGTTCGTCATTCTCGCAAGTGTTTCACTGCTTTGACAAAACCCAACACTTTGGCTCTGCAAAGCTTAGGGAAGATAAAGATAAAACCACTAAAGATAAAAATGTTAAAGCAATTAATCATTTCAGTCACATTCTACTTGGCAAAGAAAGAAATAATGTTTTCATTATTTATTTTCACATGCACATTGAGTAAATATATTTAAGAACGCCCAAAATAACAGTGTTGGGCTTCCTACAGGAATCCTAATAATATTTAACGGCTTGGGTTAATGGATTTGGTTTTGCTACATCTGGAGAAACAGGGAGTAGATTTTGTACGTGTTTTCATGAGAGAAGCCGAGGTGCAGCAGTGATTAAGCACAGTATTTATTTATTAAAGATGCTGGTTACCGCTCAGCTCGATGTTGGCCCAGGGAATCAGCTCCCCAGCAGACAGCTTTGGGTTGTCTAAAGCAACGGGATTCTGCTCCTTGACGAGAACAGAACATTCCACAGGTTCTCCAAGGGCATTCCAAAGCTCATCTCACCCAGGAAATCCCCAGGTTGTTCTGTAACTCGGTGCTTTCAGAACAGTGTTTGGCCCTCTCTGGAAGAACCGTTTTTATGTCTGAATATTTGAACGGCTGTCTCAGGAAGGTGGCCGATTGCCACTGCAGAGTTCTGCTGCCAAGTGACTCGGGAGGAGAGACTTAGCAGTTTGAGGATTATACCGTAATATCTTCCTCAGCAATCAGCATCTCTCGGAGAAGCCGGGCTGCTGAATCCTAGACAATATCCTCCGTAATGTTAATCCAGAGACCAAGGTTCAAGAGGGACTTAAAACAAATATGTGGACATAACATTAACTAAAGCTCTTCATTACTTGCAAGATAAGTTTATTTCTCCCTATCCCCACTTCTCCCTTTGCTTTTTTTCCACCGGTGCCCTTATTAATGAACTGTGAAAGCTGACATTTCCAATAAGGAACAATTAAATCTGAAACTAAATTAAATGAAGTCATTCATTTACAAAATAATAGCTAACTAGCATGAGGATGGTGAAAAATGAGTGTAAGTCATGGGGAAAAAAACCCGAGTAAATTAACTCTGACTACATTAATGTTCTTTATATACTTCTGCTGCTCAGAAAATGAAATGGGAACCATCTTATTAGCTATCTTACATCTAAGGTAGCCGCGTGTGTATTCAGCATGACAATTGCTACAGGACAGAAATCCTTCACAGATGTCGGTGTAAGTTAATACCGAAATTCTTAACTTCCAGCACTCTTCTCTTGTGAAGAGTTTGCCTCAGTTTCAGGGTTCGGATGGCTTTACATGGATGCAGAAATTTTTATTGTTTTTTCCTTATTTGAGAAACTTCAGCAAAAGAGATAAGTTTTTGAGGTAGTAATCCTCAGCTGGGTGCTGGGTGATTTCACGCCAAATCCAGCCGCTCCCGCTCGCACTTGCTGCTTTTGCAGTTGGATTTCTCGGGCTGTCCGTCCAACGTACGCCCAATGTGCTGATCCCCTTAAAACCAAACCCAAACAAGGTGTGCAAACACTGCCGGAACACGATGGAGAAAAACCATCAGGGAATGGTGATTTGCTGGGACTGATGCCAGCTTAAGGTTTGCCATGCTACTTAATGCATTTTTATTTAAAAATGCTTTTTTTAAAAAAAAAATCTCTGAAGGCTCAGGTATCGCACTCGGTTATTCTTTGGGGGATTTTTAGAATTCTCAGGTCTTCCAAAAATATTTGAGTTTTACTTGAATTAATCTGAAAATCTCTAACCTTCTTGCTTGCATCCTCCAAAACCCTTTGTGGTTTTTTGGAGTGGTGTAGGTGGTTGGTTGGGCTCTTCTTGTTGGTTCTGTTTTGTTTTCCCTAGGCAGAGGAATATTTGAAAAGGAGAATTGGAAAGAGATTTGGACCCAGGTTGAGAAAAGCATTGATTTCCTCAGTTATACTTAAGGTCCTTTCCTTTTGTAAAATAAATAACCTGAATAAACATGTCAGGAAAGATTAAAACCTCATTAAAAAGTGTAAACAGAGTGCAAAGGAGAAGGAGGGGGAAAAAAAGCCTGGCTGAATTGAATAATGGTAATAATAAAATCACTAAACAATATTGCTAGTTAAAAGTCCTGTTAAAGTGGATGTACCGCTGAGATGGGAAGCAGAGCCGCTGTTATCTGACGCTCAGGACGGAGATTTCTTTTCAATAATTTGATAACATTTTAATGAATAAATTAATAACATTATCCAGGAAATGGAGTTCATAGATAAAGCCAATTCCTCGCTGGTTCCCAAATCTAATCAGAGAAGTTCTGCTCGGGGATGGTCAGCAGTGATGCATGTGTTCAGCAATATTTTTTCCTGCTCACCTAGAAGGAGACACAAGTGCTGAGGTTACGGCTCTGGCACTGCATGTGTAACAGCTTTACTTCTCAGTATTAATGCAAATTATGGCTCTAAGGCTGGCAATTACGCATTTTTATTTTACTGAGGTGAGCAGGATTATTGCATATATGCTTTAAAAATGCTAAAGAAAACAACTCTATCTTCTTTTTAAGTGACATACTTTTAAAGACGAATTCACAGAAAAGGAGAAATATTACTTGTTACAGAGGAAGCTCTTGAGCAGATTGCGAGGACAGGATGAAGTTGTGTTAAGGTGCTGCTGATGCATAAGATCCATTCTCAAGATTTTAAATTTAAGTGCGTAAGGGAGCGGAGGGAAGAAGTTAATGAAGGACAGAGCAAAATGAGAGCAGAGAATCAACATTTCCATAGCAAATGGCAGGAGAAGGAACTGTATTTTTGAATTTAAGGTAAGATTTAATACAAGAAGAGGACTGGAATCTGACTTTGTGCAAGTACCTTGTGATTATCACCTTTGTTTCACTTTGACAGTAAATACTGTAATTGTCTGCCTGGCCTTTCAGTCAAGATCAAGCACAGGAATTTTAATAATAAGACCTTTATTCAAGGCTCCAGAGATACCTGCGATAGTGATGAATGAGCTTGTGTGCCCTCACAGCAGAATTCTGTGTACGCGAGGCTGCGAGCTTGAGTGCCAGAATGAGTGTAGCTGTTAATAGTTCGCTCGCACTTGAGCTAATTAGCCCTGGTTCTTTCTTTCAGCGCATGAAGGCATTGTGTGAGTCAGACAATCTCTTGACGCCACAACATCATTTATAAGGCAGTGCCCCAGCAGCACTCATCATTTCAACAGCCCACCTGACATCTGGAGAAAACCCCTCTGTGTCCTTTTGTAATAACGGATGTAATCCTCATCCTCTCCACAATATTGTCAGGTAGCTGCTCTTTGTCTGATGCCATCCACGTGCTGTCAGACTGCTTCCTATGCTTCCCCTTCACCAGCTCTCCCCTAATAATCCTTTACAGACCAAACCCAGGCCATGCATCCAGTGGCATTAGTGAAAAAACAGGGCAGCAAAGCCAGGTCTTGGCATGGGACAGTTGGAGCAAGGACATTGCTCCGATGCAGGAGCCACCTGCTGCTGTGGACACAGCTGAAGTGACTGATGGTTCTTGCATGGTTTGCTTTTCATGGAATCACAGAGTGCTTTGGGTTGGATGAGACTTCAAAGCCCCCCCAGGGCCACCCCCTGCCCTGGGCAGGGACACCTCCCACCACCCCAGGTTGCTCCAAGCCCCATCCAGCCTGGCCTTGAACCCCTCCAGGGATGGGGCAGCCACAGCTTCTCGGGGCAGCCTGAGAATGCTTTGGTTATGCAATTCCCTCAGTTCCTTCATGCACAATTGTGATTCTTAAGCTGTAATGCTAAATGCCGAATGTTTCTTCAGCCAGCGTTGAAATTTACGTGATATTTCTGCCCTGATTAGGAAGGTGTTTTGTACTTGCTTTCAGCGCTTGGGAAAGCTACTGGGAGCCTGTCTGTTCAGAGCACTTCACAAAGCTGCGTAGCTGCATTTCATACAAAACTCGGTGAGGTTTCCTGCAGATTACAAAGATAACACGCTTGGAGAGAAGTCAAACCCAGGTTTAGGCATTCCTTTTCCAGAGCTTCATCTACTTAGTCATGTTTCCCAAACCTTTTACATGGAGTGGCCCCAATCCTCCTGAGAAAGCCATCCACTGCAAAATGCAATCTTCTTGTATAACATGACAGAACTCTTCACTGGGAGTATTGTGTTCTTATTCCAGAACTGAAAAAAAGTTTGCTTTTCGCTCCTTCAAATGTTTTCAGTAGGAAAGGACATCCAAAGTCTCTCTTTCCAAGCCGGGAGAACTGTACTTATCTAATCATATTGTCATGTATAGCAAGTTCCTTGCCTCAGGGTGAAAGTTCTGTTTATAAATAAAAGATACTTATTTTCCAGCTCCGGTTAAGTGTATTAACGTAAATGCTGTTGTTATACTTGTGCCCTGTAGATACGACTAGTTCTCTAGGGAGAGCGAGAGAGAGAAAGGCACATCTGATAATTTGTTTTCCACTAATGACAGCAATAGATTCACCTTGATCTGCTTAGCGTTATTCATTTCCTGCTAATAAATCACTATATTTAAGTTTATTCCAGAAGTTTATATAGATTGCAAGCTGCTCAGATTTGATTAGCAAGATGTCTCACATATGATCCTGCAAATGGATCAGTCTGTATTTGAATGATTTTCAGTCTCCTGTAGGTTAAATTTTATTAAAGTGATGACTCTGCTGGAAGTGCATGTAAGCAAAAGCTCAAAGTCTTGCCTGTGTTTGAAAAGGTATTGCAAAGCAGAAAGTCAGTTGATGTTTTTCTTTCTGGGGCTGGCTGGGTAACTGTAAGAGCCTGCTCTGAGGTGCTTCACCTGCCAGGGGCTGCCAGGGGCTTTTTATAATTGCTGAGAGCATGGGAGCCCTTCACCCTCTCCAGCTACTCCTTGGGGCTGCAGAATATGCTTTATTCTGCTTTTCTGCATTTGCAGGTTGGGCCTGAAGAAAGAAATTCAAGCTGGGCCTGTCCCGGAGCGGTGGAGCCTGGGCGTTTCCTCAGGGCTCCGAGGGGCCGGGGGCTGCTGCTGCGGGGAGAGGGAAGGGGTCCGGGCTCGGCCCCGTGCGGGGGCCGTTCTGGAAGAGAAAAAGGCTTCTCAAGGTGTCCTGAGAAAGCAGAGACTTCTCAGTGTCCTCAGGGGGAGGCATCAGGCCGGGCTGTGCGTGTGTGTCCTTTCCTAATGTCTTTACGGCTGAAAGGAAAACTTTGATAAACTACTGGAAGAAAGTTGTCGCCAAGAGGGAGGAGAAACCCTCTCTGGGTGGAAAGTATGAGGCTGAGTGTGGGGATGGGGACGAGGATGGTTTTGAGCGGTGAGTTTCTCCACGGGGTGGAGGAAGTTTGTGTTTTGGAAATGTACAAAAAGGCCACTAGAGGCAAGGCTGAAGGTTCCCTCACTGGCTGGATTCAACCCTCCCTTTGGAGTTTGGAACCTCAGACCAGCCATGTAATGTTCCAGTTTCCATTGGGGATATGTGATGATAATAGTAAAACCCCTACAAAATGTAGCACTTCACTGATACAAAATTTTTTTCAGCTCATCTTTGCAACGTGGAGACGGAAGATGGTTTTGAGCCAGAGAGAATGTAGGATGGTGCTACTTCGTAAGGTAAGACCCTCTTCATGCAGAAGAAAACAAATAAATTTATGCCTTCCAGAGTCTAGAAATCAGGTGAGATTTCATACTGCTTTTCTAAAATAAATGTAGTCTGGAGTACCCAAGGAGAAATGCTTTATTTGACTTCAATCAAGAGAGCTAATTCAGTTTTATGAAGGAATGAGGTATCAGATTTTGTAGTTACTAGGTTTATTTATGCACACTTAAAATAATTTTTCCATGTTAATGCTTTTTTTGAGACTTCTGTGAACATGTCCTCAGCCAGAAAAGTGCTATGTGATCTCTGCTGTTAATTATAACAAAGAATATCTGAAGCTGCTCAAAATTGAGAATGTCTACTAGAAAAGCTTTGTATTTTCATGGGTTTTGGCAAGATTTGGCTATCAGACTTTGTCTGGATTGATAAGAATAGCAAGTCTTCAGTGCTAACTTTTACTTATCTTATTGCTTCAATGTAACAGAGATGTATTTTATCATTGCAAGACTGGAAATTGTGGCTAAAATTGAGATAGTACTGAGCAGACCCTGTAATAATGGCAGCTGATTCTTTTCCTTAGAATTAGAAGGAATACAGAATTAGAAGAATTAGAAGGTACAAACTAGTNATGTAATAACGGCAGCTGATTCTTTTCCTTAGAATTAGAAGAATTAGAAGGTACAAACTAGTGCATTTACTAATTTTATACAATTGTGTGTTATACAAGAAAAGGAAAAAAATATTAGATCTCTCCTAAAGATTGTCTTTGTTATTGTTCTTTCTTGATATTGGAAATGGGCTTACTTTTCAATTGTTCCTTTTTTAATCAAATACTGCAGAGCTCTGCTAGAAAGAGCAGAACTGCAATAATCTGTACGAATCTTGAAAGAACAGCCTCGTGTAAGGATGCAGCCGCATTGTGGCTAGTGGTCTGGGGGAGGGAAGCTTTATGGGCTGAAAATTAAAACCTCAGGTGTGTTAAAAATTGGTTTTTGGAGTTTGCATCTCAGCCTGGCTTGGATTAGTCGGTGTGGACAGTGAAAGCCTAATTACTGGTTTAGAAAACATGTTGATAATGATGCAAAAATGGTAGTGATGTAGCATTCAAATGAAAATATTTAGCATATTCACCTTGTTACTTACTGCCCTTGCTGCCTGCGGACTTAAAAGAAACAAACAACAAAATGACACAAATAAAATCTTATTTATTAGAGGGGAAACAGGAAAACAGGATCCTGGGCCATATGGGGGAATGAAGAGCAGCTGTTAAAATAGCTCACGAATACAAATATACTTCAAGGCATGTCAGGTATGTAGCAAATACTGAGTCTTAGTTTAGACATCATCCAAGATCAGAAATACCCGGAGGTGTATAGGTACTGCATAATTACATACTTCTGCGCCAACAATAATTAAACAACTTCAGTTATTCTTGTCTCATAATGGAAACAGTGTTACCCAGCTTGTTTTTTCAGATGTATTGGGTAACTGGGACCCTCTTGACATATAGTTGTTTCCTGTAGATTCAGAAGTGTTTCACTTAAGCAATTTTTCTTTAAGACTTGGATTCTCTTCTTCTCATTCCTTCCTGCTCTAGTTCTTGTGTTGACTTTATTCTTGTGGTGTTTAAGTGGCTGCAAGCTTGGAGTAAAATCTTGACCCTGCTTAAGTCAAGGAGAGTTTTGTCATTGGCTGAAAAAGAGATAGGATTTAATGTATAACAATTATTAGAGCATCAGGCTCGATTCCTGTTGAGAAAAACGCTTCCTATCCCTGCGGGTTCCAGTGTCAGTGACCTTCCTTCCTGTCCTCAAAATCCCATCATCCACAAAAATAAGTACATTAATACATTAGTTGAGGGAAGTTGAGCGCATCCTCTAGTGGATCTCGAAGTGTTTGTCTTTCCTTATCAGCCCCATAATGATAGTGCAGTGATGGCAGCTTAATGATAGCAGCCCCAATGACGCCATTCAGTGCCAAAGAGGTGAAGATTGCACATTTTATTTTGGAAAATAATTATGCAGCTAATTACAGCACTTGACTTTCGTCCTTCCCTTCCCTGTGTTCTTAGGGAGGCTGGTTGGCTCAGCTTGCAAAAGACTGCGTCAGTTATTCTAAAGGTCAAAAGACTCTTGTATTATGATTTGTAAGTGCTAGTAATAGTGAATAAAATAAATACAGCATCGTTTTGGATCATTTAATTCATTGCTTAACTTCTATGTTACTATTCTATTGTGTGACTGTAAGTACATACTTATCCGAGTGGCTGGGAGAGGATAAATAAACCAGAAGTTGAGATCTGAACTCTTCTGAGGAATTTTGAATCTGTGTTCCAAATGTAGCCATCAGACCTAACGATGCAGAACAATCTGACTTAGCACTGTTTTTTAAAAAGTAGGCAGCTGTCTGCCAAAGACCCAAGGGAATTTCAGGGCAAGGCAACCACAGTGCCATTTCAGAAGTACCGTAGGTGAAGAATCTCGGTCGCCTTTGACTCTCTGTGGCTTTGGAAGCTCAACTGGTTCACCAGAAATTAAGAGTATGCTCATATTTAAGTAATCAAGCCATAATGCATGCTTTATACAGCTTTTTTTCTTCTCTTTTCTGCCCTTCCTCTCAAAACCCTGCATGGCAGCTGTGGAGGTGGATGCCCCCTCCCCATTTACTTGCACCATTGTTCTTGGAGAACTCTGGAAGCCAAATACGATTTCCATCATTTATCCTCCGGTCAACTTTTCCCAAGTTGTGTAATTCATCTGGCTTCAGAACGGAGTGTGTTCCCTCACACCCCAGGTCAGCTGTAAGTCTTGGTTCAGTCTGATTCATTTCAATTTGCATAATCTCCTCAGCCCTCTATATTTCATTTAGACACCAAAGATTTAGTTTAGTTACAGTCCTGTGTCATTTATCATTTACTCGTCTTGTTTCAGAGTTTGATTTAATCCCTTTGGTTTACTTTAAAAGACTGATTTCTTATCCTCACAGCTTTATTCCGTTGTGATTTTTCAAGCCTTTGTATTTTCTATCTGCATCTCCCTTATTGTGATGTTTATTTTATACATGGAGATAAACCGCCTTCATCTAGGATCTTAAAGAAAGTCATCAATTTAACAAGCAGTGTCTAGGCCAGAAGCCCGTACGGGGACATTTGTGTACTGCTGATGTTCTTGCTGGTGCTTTTTCTGTAATTGCCACGCTCATGTTTCATCCGAGGTACTTGGTATGAACTTGTTTGGAATCCATGATTTACGTCCTACCCTGTGACTGAGTAGCTCCATGAGCAGAAACATGTCAGATCGCTCTTGTCTCTTGCTCTTTGCCTATTTTTTTCTGAAGATACTTGCTTCTCGAGTGCGGCACGCTGCGGTTGTTCCTTTCATTTACCGTATACGCGAAGTCATACCCAGCTCTCTGATAGTGCCAGAACGTTTGAACAACCGGTGACTTGTAGCACGTGCACAAGATGCTTTCTCTGGGTAATTTTTCTGCATCTGACTTTCTTTATCACTGCCTGGCAAATCTGACAAACTTACTAATAATTTTCCTTTTAAATGGGCAAATGTATGTATGATACTAATTAGTAGAAGTTTTTTACTAATAATATGAACGTTCCACTTAGTACTTCACCTTCCCTGAGCAAGGTTTTGTTGTATTTTTCTGGCTTAAAATATATATATTCCAGGGCAAGAAGTTAAACAAAGGTCCCATTCTCTTCCTCCCTAAGCGATGGATTTCTCTGTGCAATTTCTGATCCAAAATAAACATCTAATTACTGCACTGTACCATCTGCAACTTTAAGAACATGACCGGTCAGATGAGATCTTAAATAAATGTTTGTCTTTGTTAGCAGTGTCTAATACCCAATGTTCAGGGAAAAAAATACAAGACCAGGGCAAATAGAGAATTCTGAGTGATCCTTTTCCTGAAACTTCTCCTGATTTCTTTGAAATAGCAGTTTCAAAACTTCAGGAGGTGAAGGGTGGCATCTAGGCAATTGTAGTTTTATTATCTCAGAGTTGATGCTGTGAGTGAATCTGTCCTTTAGGAATTTGTCCAATCTCTTTTTAAATCCCATACTATCTTGTATTTATTTTAAAATTGCTGTTTGGTAATTTCTCCGCATGCCTCAAATATTTGCAAGGCTACATTAAAAATCATGGAAATTATCTGCTTTATGGTTTTTGGAGGTTTGTGATTCAAATCCTTTTTTGTGTAGGACTGAAAGTCTCCTCTGCCTCCTATTCAAAGAACTCTGGAGCTTGGGCTTTATTAAGTCCCGTGGCAATGGAATCCCAAGAGATTCAGTAACACTACAGAAGAAAAAGAAACAACAAAAGAAAGAATACCTTTATAGCACCCTTACATAATTCTGTTGTAAATCACAGCGCTGAAAATGCCTACCATATTCTCAACACAAGTAGTGGAGTGCCTTTTCTTGTGAGCTCCATCTCACGCTGTCTCTTATGTTTCTGTGGTAAATAGTTATGTTGTAAAATGGTATTTTATTGGAGGAAAAGAAGCCTGGCAAGCTTGGCGTGGGAAATCGAGGGTAGCTCAACTAAGTCTCCAACAAAGTAAAGGCCTTGTGCAGTAAGGGAGGGAATAACCCGTTTTCCATACTTTTAAGAAATTGGATGAAAAGTGTTGGGCCTGAAGTACCTGAAGGGAGGCTCGGTGCTGAGGTCAGGGGGCAGCTCTGTCCCTGTAAGGCTGGCTGCACACTGCTCTGGCTGGAGCACACTCTAATGCGCTCACACATGATGCACATTATTAAAATCGTATGATTTTAAGTGGAAAACACTCCACTGAAAGGAGGGGAAGGTGTCGTCTCTTTAAGATCCGTAGTCAAGCAGACAAGTTTATTAGGTTTCGTTGTTAATAATTCAGCATTTCCTAGTGCTGATGGATGCTTTCCATTTTGAACTGACAAGGCAGCTTGTTTTTGCGGAATGTCTTAGGCTGGTGAGCATTTAGAGGTGTGAACGTTTCAAAAGCAGGCTGCTGCTTCGTCTTTGTTGGTGTGTGCAAGGGCCCTGTAAGAAGCTAACGGTGTAGTTACAGTTTCTCCGGTGCTGGTGCAGCACGCTCAGGCTGGCAGGTACAGCCGGCTTTAGCGTTGACAGTTTTTTTCGGTTCCTGCTGTCAACAAATCAGTTGTGTTCCTTGGTATGGATGGTTTGGGGAGTTCTGTAGGCATGGAACGCTGTTGTCTCTAGTGCCTTTTGATATCATGGTTTGTTTTTTTTGGGGGGGGGTAAGTCATCTTGGGCTGGGGATACGAGTGGAGAGCTCTTGGTAACCATTCATCCATTCCATGGTGCTGCTACGCGTCTGGATAATCCCACCGAGTGTGGACAGCCCTGGCTGTGGTAGGGAAGGTGTTGTTCAGTCACTGAGGTGGTGGTACTGCACTCTTGACTCCTCTGCGTGTTATTCACGTGTTACAGTCATTATGTTGGCAAGGTTCTCTGGGTAGGAACGAAGCTGGTGATGCAGAGTAGGCCCACGAGCAAGACCCCCGTGTGAAGCAGTGGGATGCTCTCAGTAGTGCTGGGTTTACTCTGGGGGCCTCTATTTTTCAAGTGATGACAGCTCTTCCTGGCCAGAGGAACGAGCTAGAGCATCGTGACAGTGCGATGGAACTGAAATCACCCCCTTTGTGGAGGAAGAGGACAAAGCCTTATTGGCTTCCAAAAGTTTGTTTTCTCAAAATCTAGTTCCTTTGTCACCAGAGTAGCGTGTAGCTCTTGCGGTGGTCCTTGTGGATGAATTTTGGAATGAGTAACCACAACGCAAATGCGTGAGTTGGAACACTGTAAGATTCAAGCTTTTTTCATGATGATTTTGGACAGCCACACGGGGAATTCTTTTGAAGTCTGTTCTTTAGTTTCTCTAATTCCAGTAGGAGGAAGATGAATATTGGGTCGCGTTGGAAAGATCTGTTCATTCTTCCCGGTGAACTTAGGTTAAAGCATCTTGCTTAAGAGAATAAATGAGGTGTCATAACCTGAACCTGTGCAGAATGTGGCCAGAATGTTAATGACCCAGCATTGTTTTTCGCTTGTGCCTTATGAACACAAGGTAATTATTAGCTCTCTGCTTCCACTGGCTTTATGATAAAACATAAAATCTAACGCTCTAAAGTTTCACACCCAGCACTAACCTTCTTCACTGGCCTCCTGCTCTCCCCACCACCGAGTCAGAGACGTGGGGAAGGGGATCAGCTCCCCTTTGCACGTTTGTCCCTGAGAGGTGTCTGACCTTGTCAGCAAGAGGTGTCTCAGCTCAGCACTGCCCGGGGAAGAGCCTCTCTGAGAGCTGGCCCTGTGGAAGGCAGCCTTGGGGACAGCGCGTGGCTCGTGGCTGCCCTGCATCAGCCGGGCGCCGCTTCGGCACGTTGTTTAGAAACAGTTAAAGAAATTAAAGAGTCTAAGTGGCAGAAGTGGTAGGTTTTTCCCCAAACTACTGCAAATAAAAGAAAGTTTTCCCCGTTGCTCATACGCACCATATTTAATGGGTTAAAACTGCGATTAACAGCTTCATCCAAGCTCTTTCTTGTGACAAGTGTTGTCCAGCTCAGATTTTATTTTTATTTAGTTTACAGTCATCTGGTGAAAGTTTGCACTCGCGTTCTATCTAGAGTCTATTTAATATGCACCAGAATTATTGTATTTGATATATATCAATTTTAAATCTGTTTCAACACAACCTTGAATGCCTTTCTGGCAGTATATCACTTCATCAGTCTAGCTTAACTAGAGCTGCTTTTTCATTTTTTATTGCCCCCATAAAATCTAGGAATGGAACACTTCGATTTTTCTAGCAGTAATTTTTATTACTTTTAGGCTTTTTTTTTAAGTACTTGTCAGCGAGATACAGTACTTTGTACAGAGTATATTTTTCAGCTATGCATTATATTTTTATTTCAATTTATTTTAGGCAAGGTGTAGCATACATCTAAATAATACCTACGGTAGCTCAAATGAGTGTATTATGAATGTAATTAGAATGGATATAAACTTGGTTCATCCACCAGGATTGGTGTATTTCAGTTGCCTGCCTCTAGTCACAGTCCCTTTCAAGTGAGGCTTGAAAGGATAACTCATGTTGTAGTTTTAATGTTGCACATAAAATCATATTGCAACGCAGGAGCGGAAAATGAATTTATTGCAATTTTTATATTTTTATTTTAATTTTTAGGGTTTTCTAGATTTTTCCCTGGTGTGTGTTATTGCGCGGCTTTTTATTTTTTTTTCCCCTAAGAACACAGAAATTGCCATATTAGATCAGAGGAGTGATCTGGCGTGCCAGATAGCCCGTCTTAGCAGGAACGTGTGCCAAGCACATTAAAGGCCTACAGTAGGCTTCTGCAGAAACAATGGTTATAGAAAAATCTCTCAGTTGAAAAGCCTGTTCTAATCACCATTAATTCGATGTTACTCTGAGCTCCAAAGTATTTGAGTTCATCTCCTTTTGTCTGAAAAGTGGGGGATAGTTTGTTGTTCCCTTCTGTGCCCTGTGTGCTCAGAGGGACTCTGAGGAACAGGGCACAGGACACCTTGTGGGCAAATTCAGGGCATCCTTCTGGGCCTTGGTTGTTTCTTTTACACAGTTTGGTAAATGATACGGATTATCTTCCTGTAACAAGGTTTTGAGACCTTTTTAGAACACGCTTTTGTGCCGTTTCCATTAATAATGCTAAGCAAGAGCCTATGGAACATGGGCTTAACATTTCTGTAGGAAAAGAAAGCTATGACCAGGTATGTCCAGACAGTGTTCCTCAACTATACGCGAAGTGTTCCCTTGTCATTCTCATTCTGCTTAATGAATAAGAATAATACATTTTAAATAATATCTGTAATAATACAATGAGAGAGAGAACGGGAACACTTTTCTAATTAGGGCTTTTGAATGATGTTGGAGAAGGGTTCTGGGTTCAATCATCTTTCCTCGCTCTGAGTTGAATTAGCATAGATTTAATGCCAATGATAATTTTATGCAATTGTGAGATCGGTAGTTTAACGCATCTGGCAGTGAGACGGGGATTTTCTTTCCCTGACAGCACTGAGTAAGCCCCTGTAATCCTTTTCCTTTAGCTCTTGCACCCATCTAGACTTCAGCTTAATGAAAGGCCAAAGAAACCAGGAGTCTGCTGAGCATCCATGACTCAAGCAGAGGCAGTGAGCAGAATGAGATGCTATCTTAACATATTTTGTGGTTCAGAATCATAAAGAAGACTAATGGCTGGATTGGAGGGCTGAGCTTACATTTCCATCTCCCGAGTTGTGCAGAAAGCTCCCATCACACTGAAGTGTATGTTTTGACTGAGTACCCTAACAGCCTCCTACAGCAAAACTGAAAGTAAAACAAGATAATCTGGAACAGTTGTGATTCTGGTGTTTTTACTTCAGATATATTCATCCCGTTGCATTATAGCTGGACCACAACCTATGAACCCCAACGCAGATGTCAATTTTAAGGAGAACAGTGTAGGATGTGTTAAAACTGTCTTTGAAGGGAAGCTGTTTACAGTGTAAGTCCACGGGGTATAGTGATTGTACAAAACCTAAGAACTGTGCCATGTAATTTTTGAGTACAGTTTTTTTTTGGTATTTGTTAGCTCTTTATATGCCTATAAAACTAGGTGTTGCCCCTGTTGGATGTGGGAGAATCTGTGTGTATCAGTCAGTGTGTGTGAAAGTCCAGGTAAGGCACTACTGCTGGTTCGGGTCGTGATCCCATTAATTAACAATGAAGGAGAACCCACAGTCTCTGGCCAAATCCCAGTTTGGCTTTGAGCCTCAGCTATTTTCTGAATTAAAGGGATGGCATAGAAGGACTCGCAGTCTCGTGGAGTTCAGAACCCTGCGTGTGTGTCACAGACCTTGTGTCAAACCAGAGTGTGCTCGCTCACTCTGTCCTTGTTCCCAGCCCAGAAGAATTCAGTGTTGCTGCCACTTTGCAAAGGCAAGTCTGGGCACATGGTGACCTTTCCACTTCGTTTTCCTGAAGTTATAAGAAATTGGGCAGGCAGGCCCAGATTTTTGCTTGTGTTCAGGAAGATGATTGTTCCTTCAAGAGCCCAGTGGTTTGACTATGGTAAAAAGACAAGTGTGTGTTCCCAGGAGGGCCCCTGAAGCCAAGCAGTAATAGATACCTGGCTTTGATTTTAGATTTTAGACCCCTCCTCAGAGGATTTGCTCCGAAGGTCCAGTCTCAGCTGAGTTATTAATCCAATGAAAAATTTCCCCTAAGTGCCACTTTTACATGATTGTCCAATATTTCCCTAAACTATTGTCATTGCTGTTGTCAGACTTTGGGAAGTAAATTCTAGAACTGTTTTTTGTTAATAAAGGTGAATGTCAGTCAGTGATTGTGGGGGAATTTTGGGTAGGGATAGCTCTGAGGATTTGTATGCCACTGGGGTTAAATAACTTATTTTCTGTTTGTTCTATAGAAAATATGCTATGGGCCCTGTCAAGAATAAACAGCTGCTGCTGAAAGTTCACACAACCGAAATACAATGTGCAGCCAGTGTTAAGACTTGTAAAGCATAGTAAGCATGTACCTAAGTCCATGAGATCAGACTACCAAGGTCTTGAAACCCCCGAGTTTAAATAAAATACCACATTTTAAGAAAGTGTTCAAGAATAAAGTCCATTTGGGAGGCACGTTGAAGGTGCAGTTGGCTGCCAGCTCAGAAGCAGCACAGAAGACATGCTTTGATTAATACATCACACTTCAGATGTTTCTCATTGCTTGTTTAGCCTTATTCTTAAGTAGCAAAAGAGCCTGTTCACACAAGGGTTTGTTTATTTATGAGGATTATACTTGCTAACTGACAGTTTAAAAGGAATTAAATAGGCCTCCAATGCTGATAGTCTAGCATTTAAGAGTATTTAAGGCTGACCTTAGATTCAGTTAAGGCCCTTCCCTTCCCTTCCCTTCCCTTCCCTTCCCTTCCCTTCCGAATGGAAGTTTAAATATGCCAGAGTTGATAATCATTATGTGATTAGATGGATGATTGAAATAAAATCTCCGCTGCAAATGAGCAGAGGTGCTTTAAGGGATGACTGGGCTGCTGCGATTCGGGGAGATTTGCCACTGATGCTCATTGCAGAGCAGCAAGAGGAAAGTGCTTGTACACAAGGTGTTGACACAAATGTCTTTTGGATTTTATGTTCAGCCCCCAAAGATACAGACAAAAGCTCTTCCATTCACCCAAAAAGCAGTGGAATGAGAGATAACTTTAGCAGAAAGAGTCTTTAAAATAGTCCTGGTAGAAAAAACTTTCATGTGAAGAGAAGAAAGAGTCTCGTAAGGGATGTGCTTGAGGTCACAGCATAACATGAAGTACCCCACAGAGCAGGGCAGAGCTGGAGAAGAACATTGGACCCAGGGGTTGCAGAGGGGGATAAAGGCAGCTGCTGTTAGCAGAGCATCTCTGAAAATTTGGCCTTGACAAGAGCAGCACAGGTCATAGAGAAGCAGCTAAAGTGGAAAATGACTGATTTAATCTAAGAAAGCAGTTAAAAATGTGCTGATCAGTATTTTGGGTTTCTTTTTTGATGGAACAGTTTTACAGGGCAACGAGTTTTGGTATTGAAGGACCTCAGAATATGTTCGTGGAGCTTTTTCAATGCAAAAGGGATGGAAGTTCAAAATCTTGTATTTAAAATAAAATATGATACAGCGTATTTTAATATAATAAGATTTATCAGTAGAAAGAAACCGATGCTTGCACAGGATTCTTTGATGCGAGTTGAAATACTTCAATTTTTTTGTCCAGCGTTTTTTCAAGTTTCAAGATTTTGCCCTAATTAGGATGAAAATCCATTTTGACACGACTGTAAATGAAAATCGTATGTGACCGTTACTTCCAACTATCATCCTGTAGAACCTTCTTACTGCAATACAGCTGTGTGAAAAGGTCACATTGGAAATGTCTTCTGTGATGAAACAATATGTGAAGGAGAGCTCCTCAGGGGAGCCGATGACATTAGTGGGAAATGCAAAATGCTACATTAATGTGCTGGACTTTGGGGGTGTGGGGAGGTGTTTCTTGTTTGGTTTCTGTAGGTATACAGGACAGCAAAGTACCCCTTAAAGCAAGTTCTTGAAAGTATGTTTTTAGCCTACAAAAGAAAAAATAAGGGAGAGGAGGGGAGCTGTTAGCTGAAGATCAACAGGAAATTTCCACAGCTTTAATTAGAAACCAGCAAGACCCATTCGGAAATCACAGAGTACATTTGGAAATCTCGACTTTTGGTCTGTGTTCCTCTTGGCTACTAAGTATTACCTGAGTTCCACAACATTTTCCTGCTTGCACGTGTTGCATATTTGAGGACTATCTGTATGAAATTCCATGGTGTGTTTTCAGATCTCAGTTTTGTTTCTGTGCAGTGAAAGACCTCCCCGCACCGCCACCCAGTCTAAGACCTGGATTTTTTAAGACAAAGCACTTACCATAGCAATGGAATTTACTTTTTTTCTTAAATGAAAAAGTAATGGGGTTCTGATAATAGAAGTTAATTCAAAGAAACCTAGAAAAAGTTGCCTAAAGAGCATCGTGGTGCGTTATTGCCTTGGTCTCCTCATTGCGTGACTGCTTCCTTGGCTGCTGGAGATGCCTTGAAGTTTCAGTTAGGAAGGAGAATTTGCTTGTGCTTGGCATTGTACCTACGTGGGCTGTATCCTAAGGACAGTCTGTCCTTGGAAACGATGTCTGTGTTCTTCCCATGCAAACACAAAATGGTCAGACACCAACTGGGAGCCTTCGGGACGGCCCAAATCTGGTAGGGACTGTTTTACAGAAGCGTAACTCTGCAGATACAGATGAATTTATTTCCAGAGAAATGGTGACAGAACAGGATCAGCTCTTTCTCCTGCTTGTTCTCGTTTCCTCGTTACTTTGTCCTTAACCAGTCGAGTTCTCATGGTATGGTTTTTGTGAATTAGCAAGATAAACTCGGTAAAGGCTGTGTCAGCCCTGGGCTTTGACACGTGTGTGGTTCTCTCGTCCCCGTGGGGTTAGATGGGAAAACACGTGTGTTGGTTGACGCTTTAGATGCATTGCTGTTCCAATATTCTAGAAATGAAACCCAATGGTATTTTCATTATGTCTTCCACAAGAAAGAAAAGACATTTTTTAAGATATTTTCCCCCAGTTTGCAGCTGCAGGTGCTGTGTGAGCAAGGTGGGAGTCTTTCACTGTTTCTCTGTGCTTTCAGCATTTCTGGTAGAGAAAAAAGCACTGTATGCTGCAACAGCCTAAAAATAAGAAACATTCTGAAAGCCTTTCTGAAGTAATAATTTCTCTCTTTTTCTCCAATTACGGTGGTATATTTTAGTATTTTTATGTGGGCTTGACTATAATATTTGGATGCGTGGCGCTGAGTGTTCCGTGTCTAACTATTCAAATGGTAATGACGCCTGCGTGATTAGGACTTAGGACACCTCGGCTCTATTCCTGGTTCAGCCATTGTCCTGCTGTGTCAGCCCTAAAAGCAGTCTTGTAGATAAAATGATGATAAGCGTAGAATCATTTTGGATGGAAAAGACCTTTAAGACTTTTCTTTCCTTTTTTTTTTTTCCTTCTTAAACTGCTCTGCTGGTTTCCCCTATAGCATTGCTACAAACTGCAGTAGTGAGCTTCAGCTGGGCTATGGTATCGAATCTGATATTTGAAGAGCAGTTAAGATGTATAAAAAATTGATAATGGACTCTCTTCCCACTGGTATTGCTTGAACTTTGTCTCCTGTCCATCAGTTTTGTTGTCTATCAAATAGTTGTAAGGAATTAATTAGCCAAGGCCGTTTTAGCTGGGAAGAAGTTTTCCTGGCCCATATGGGAAGAAAAGCCTCTAATATTCTCAGACTTTCAAAAATGATGCATTCCTGAAGGAAGGGAGAAAAAAAACCCTACCTCTGGGTGTATATGTGTATATACATGCTTTTGTAGAGACCTTTAAGTGGAAGAATTCTACAAAGTAACATGCAATTCATATAGTATGACACTACCTAATTATTTTTAAGTTGACGAGACTGACCTTTCTCATATTAAAAATGTCACTTTCTCAAGACCTAAAATAAGCCACAAATGAAAACTGCACTCTAACTTATTCTCGAGCAGAAAAATTCATCCTTTTAATGTTTTCATCATATATCCTTGCATCTGGTGAAGCACAGTGAGGGAAAATTACCACCATATCAGGGAACTGTAACTTACAGTGTTACCACACAAATATAAAGCTGTTAAATTCCTTTCTTGCCCTGCTCCTTCAGGATCATTTTGTTGGTTTTCCTCACCCTGCCCAGAAGGAGATGTGCAAGTCCAACAGACGAAATGTATTCCCATTGTCGAGGTGTCAGCACAAGGCTGGGCAGCCAGGACCTAATTCTTAGCGCTTGTCCCACAACTCCGGGATGATCCCGACGAAGCCTTTCTCACGCAGTTGTTGATGAATAGCACTGCAATTTATTACAGTGTACTACATGGGAACGAATATGAGATACAAAAGGCCTGATGTGCTGTGGCTGAGCAGAGCAGAACAGCAAATAATGGCTGAATATTTCTTTGCTAGATAAAGAAAAATTCTGGATTTCTTAGAGGACAGAAGAAAGGGGATGGGAGCTGAAGAAAAGCAGTGGTTTAATTGCAGTTTGACAGCACGAGTCAAACTGATCTGGTGGGTCCTTTTCTGTGTTTAAAGGGCTTTTCTAAATCATTGTATTTAAAGTTTCCCTGCAATGGATGCTTCTAAAGAAAATGTATTCTTTTGCATTTTGAAATTTGTACATTAATCATTCTAGCAATTTTAAAAGCTTTTTTTTTTTTTTTAGCTGACAACAGTGGCCATATATCTCATTTGACAAGTATGACAGATTTCAATCTTTGTCAAACAGTTTTTGGCTTATTTAAAAAAAGCCACGCCTTTGCCTCCAATAGATAATTCCCAAATCTGCTAACAGATCTAACGTGTTTGATGAGCTCAATGCGAGTCCATTCTTCCGTCAGAAACCGGAATCCTGAAAGGTCATAAGCAGTGAGAAGCCCCAAAATACGCTGTTGTCCTTTCCCCAGGTACGCGGATGGTTCATCGCTCAAAGGACCACCCACGTAACTTTTCAGTGGAGGAAATTCTAATAGAGTATGATCTAGCTGGCAAAAAAGATTAAAGTGAGATCACTCAAGTTCCACGTAAGTTTGGAAAGACGCTGTTTGAGTCTGCTGCACTGAGTGTTCTGGAACTGCTTAAAACTGGTTGACATTGGGCAGCCACTGACCGATAAAGACTGTAGTTCAGACCACTAAGCAGTGAGGTTGGCACCCAAATGATGGGGTTAGGTTTCATTAAATGAACGCTCTTTGTCAAGCAGTCATCTTTAATCTGTGTTTTGAAAGTAGTAAATTATTCTATAGAGTGCATACGGTTAATGCTGAAACCATTAGGAATAAACTTCAATAAAAGATCTTCCTCCCTTAGCTCCTGCCAAAGGTGGTTAATTTCAGTGAATCCTTGTCTTAGTGAAAGTTTTGTAGAAGAGCCACAAATGCAGATATTTTTCCGTCTCTCCAAAATTACAGTAGTGTCACATCCTTCACTTGGGTTATCCCTTCTGTTTTCCTTCTGTGTTATTGCCCAAACGATGCCAATGCGTGTTCGGGAACTGCTTTGCTGTTTATTTGTTTGCACACAGGGAAGGTTTGATTGCAGAGGGACGTGCTTCACTACACTGGGATTATTGCTATTCAAAAGCTAATTTTTATAGATATGTTTCTCCAAGTCGTTCCATCCTGAGTGCAGTGAGTTCTGCCGTCCCTATCTGCAGCTTTTGAAATACTCCCATAGCAATCTGAAGCTGTTGGGAGCATCGAGGGATGTTTCGTTGGCATTAGAATTCCCACTTATTTAAATTGGGCCTATTGAGCTGATCCAGCACAAGGATTCTGGGCTTTAGTAGTGAAAGAAGCTGCAAATACATAAAATGTGCTTAAGAATGAAAGCAAATGGAAATACAAACCCACCTTTTGTAGGACAGAACCCCAACTGCAGCAGCTGCCTTGCATGGCAGTAAAGGAAGGGAGAGAAAATGTCATCTCCTGAGTATCACAGCTGCTTTCTTTAACATCACATACCCCTGTGTAATACTGCTTGGCATGCAGAAAACACTTGAAATAATAAATTACTTGCATTTACCCTAAAAGATAGGTAAGTTGCATCGTCAGACCACAGGATTTGTAGTAGGCTGTTGTCTTTTCTACTTTCACTTTACATCTCCCGCCCTCATTTGGTTTTTTTGTCAATTTGTTCCTCTCTTCTGGTGCCTGGACAGCTACGCTCTCTTATTTGGGAACTAAATATTGCTTGTGTGTCTTAGTAATTTCATAAATTAAATTGCTCCTCCCTTGTATGGCGTTTTAGGGGGTCGTGTTGACACAGGTAATGATAAAACATTTATTGTTTCAGACATTGATGCAGTGTCCTCTAAGTTTGTATGTTAGGCTGTTGTGGAAATCGTTCTGCCTTATCCATCGCAATGAAAGATACCTTCAACTTGGAAGTTACAATTGTTTTTTGAAAGCAACACGGAACCGTTCCTGATAAACCGCTCTGGCTCTGGCTCTCAGCCTTCAGAGTGAACTTCCCTGTGACTCTGTCATTCTTGCTGCATATTTGAACTAAACAGAGATCTTATTGTCTAGCCTTGGTATGATATAAAGGGTTTATCATTTCCACAGCGCTGCTTCTGTATGAAAATCTCATTATGGCTTTCAGAAAGCACGCCAGCACTATGATTTTCAGGAAGTGTAATTACATTTGGAGCTGAAAGGGAGCTGTCGTGCGACATCTGACCTTCCTAATAGGCTGGGCAGAACATGTAATGGATACTCGGGCTTTAATGGTCTTGGGAGACTGATTAAGGTGATCTTTAAATAGGAATCCTATGCAGTGATTGTATCACAGCTGTATTTCTACAGGCAAATGTATGGTGGGGGGCTGGTGCCCCCCCTCATGTGAAGTTTTGCAATAAAATCGCAGTACTGGAATCTGTAGTGTGACGGGTGCTGGGTTTGCCTGAGTGGCTTTAGAGGGAAACCCGGGGCCATGAGAAAACACCTGATGTTTGAGCCAAAAACCCCAGTGAAATCAAAGGGCTTAAAATAAAGATTTGTGGGGTGAGAGATGATGCCTCACTTTTTGAATCTTTGTCACTTTGTCCTTGCCTGTAGAAACTTACAGTTTGAACAAAGTCACGTCTAATGTTTATGTGTGTTCGTTATTCCCATAATATTTTTAGGGCTGGTATCTGTATTTAAGTTGTCAGTGTTAAACACAACGTGATGATTATCCGTTCATTGCAAGCGGAATATATCACAGGTTATAATGCATTTTTAGAAAACAAACCTAATATTTTTATGTCGAGAAATCTGGATTCACAGCTTCAGTCAATCCAGCAAGTTTTTATTTTTGGAAGTTTATTGTGGGTTTATATTATTTATTTTGGAATTTAGGTATTTTGTTGTTTAGGGAGCACATGAATGTACATCTGTAGGCAAATACAAATGTTGCAATTATGAAATCCATCAGGTGAATGAATTCACCTTTGATTACAGGACTCAGCAAGTAAACATCTCAGGTGAGGAGCGTCTCAGCTCTTTAAAGGCAGGAATTTGTGGCCAGAGGGTAGTGCAGTAACGTGACGGCAACAGCCCAGTCCTTTCTTCTGTATAACACTTCTTTCTGTCATAACTCCTGTGTTTCCAGCAGGTTCCTTCATGTCAGTAAGTAATATTTTTAATGGCTAATATTTGACTATAGAGTAACTTTCCAAGTCTCCTTTAATAGGCCGAGGGGAATGCTGTTACTGCGTTGAGTACTTAGATTGTAAGGGGAGACTAAGGAGACGATGGAGCTGGTGTTAGCCATTGTGAAACCCGCTTGTGTTCAGTGTGTGCAGAAGGGGGACTATGGAACTGTTGTGCTTCATATGGATCAAGCTGGGGGCTGTCACATCGCTGTAGTATGGAACTGAAGGCCAAGAGCATCCCAAGTGTTCTACATAAAAGCTCTTTGCTGCGTAGTGCTCTGTGTACGTCAACCTTAGAAATAACCCTCAGCTGAATAGACTGGTGCTTGGTTTTGTTACCTGTTCTGCTGAAGCAAGGAACAATGTCCAGTATTATTTATTTAAATGTTAATAGCCAGCAGCAATCGGAGGCTTGAGCTTTACTAATATCAGCAACCTTTGTGTGGGGGGGAAGTACGAGCGCTTGGAGATGTATCATGTGCCACATGACCGAGAGACTACTTGACATGTATTTTATTTCTAAAATGTCACTAGCTGGAAATTAATCAGACCTGTAATGCATGTTTGAATTAATTTATATTGCTGTTGGAAGCAGTATCTCAAGAGCCTCAGACAGATGTGTGGATGCTGTAAGCAGGCAGCGTTCTCAATGGATTAGAAAATCCTTCAGAACACCACCCCCACTTCTGCCAGCTCCTCTCTGCCTTTGCCTGCGTGACCTTTTGGTACAAACTGAAGGTTTTATCACGAGGAAAAAAAAACACCCTGCCATACCCCAACTTCTGCCTTCTGCTACCCTCTGGACCTTCTCTAGCTTAGCAACATTTGGAGTTTTTCCTGGGGATGCTGCCGGTGACCCGTACGTGTTTGCAGAGCCTCGGTGACCTCCTGTTGCAGCTCTACTTTAAGTCGATCTGGAGTGTAATTGAGTTTTCTGCCTGGTGAAATCCTGAGATGGTCCCATCTGTTAATAGTGCATAATACTAGGATTTGCCATTTGTTGAAGCCCCAGAGTTTATACTTTTCAGGACTCTTAAGCAGAGCAGCTGAATTGGTCACGATCATGCACAGAGCAAGGCTCCAGCAAATCTCTCGTCTGGAGCCGTTCCAGCGTGGCGGGGTCAGTCTGCACATGATTTCCCTCTGCTTCTCAAAGGTGAGGGTGGAGGAAGAGCTCCCCTCTTGGGGACTGTGTTTTTTAAATCATCAAGAAGTCATATGTGCATGCTTTAATTTGTAGCCTTGCTTAAATTATCTGGAGTCCTTCAAAAGGCAAAAAAAAAAATCAATTTGACTTTGGCAGCTGTCTCCACAATGCCTGCCAATCACCATAGTATCTTGGCTATTTTTAAGTCTCCTGAAATCAGTCTGCATTAAGGCAATAGCTGGGCTTGGATTTAAGCCCAGGACTCTATCAATATAAAATGATTTGTTGCAAGTTTAAAGATGCTTCATCCCTATTCTCTCTCTTTTCATTTACATTTTAAGCTTTCATCAAAATGTGGATCAACAGAACTAATAGAACCTTTTTTTCTCTATCCTACTTCATGCTTTCTACAAAGAATACCTGAGACTGTGTGTTCTTAACCTCTGTCTGGCATGAAGCTCTTCTTCCTTCTGTTCCAATAAGGACCAGTTTGTTCACTGAGAGAATCTGCTGTGAGTCTTGCAACTTTGGCCCTTTGAATATTTTCCACTATAACTCTGAGGAACTTGAGACAGGTGGAAGAGTGACTGGAAGCAAAATGGAGATGATCCTTCAGGCAGTAGGTAATGCTCACAGGGGGAATAGTTTTGGGTTTGTGGGGTTTTTTTGTTTGATTTTTTTTTGGTTTTATTTTTTTTTCCCCAATAATAATTTTTATCCTTATTAATCTTGCCGTTCATTTCGATCTTTCAAGCTTGTATGCAGTCTTTGTGTTCATCCACACAGACTTTGCTGTTCAGTGAGATTTCTCCTTAGAGGAAACCCACACCTGACATTACGGTCCACGCTGTGGAGAACTGCAGACAATTAGGTGCTCTAAGTCACTGTGAGCAGAATGCTGTTGTTAGATTCAAGCTTGTTTTAATAATAATATCAAAAATCAAGGTAATGTTCATGGCTTCAGCTTTCCTTTAGTGCAAGCATAATTCCCCTGTATTTTTTCCAAGATTTCGAGGAATTTCTATGGCAGCCACCATCATAAAGGAGAAAGGAGGCATTTGTATTCTGTGACAAAGCCAATGATTCTGTCAATCTCATGCCATAATCTTTATATGCTATTAAAAAGTATCAGCTCTCTTTACTCACAGCCCTCAAAGCAACGGTGTTGTGAGAACTGATAACAGAAAAGGGTATTCAGTTAAATATGGCCCATCCCTTTACAAATACACTTAAAGAGTATTTCTGTGACTGAAATGATGGTTTACCTGTAAATAGAGACTGTTCCCCATGAGTGTGGGTGACTCCAAAGAAGTGCCCAAAGTGCTGAAGAGCCAGCCTGGGGAGCTGTGGCAGGTTTCGGTGGGTGCATTATGGGTGGAGTAAGCTTGGCGTGGCACAAACCATGTTGGTGTTACTGGTCTGTACTGGAGCGTAGAGCAAACTCACCTAGATCTGTAGTTTGTCTCAGAACAAACTGAGGGGAGTAAATTAGATTGCTGGTTCCCCGAGTGCTGGTGGGAAATACGGGGTGAGCAAACTGGAAATGGACCACTGGAGTTCTTCTGTGGGAAAGAGAAGGAACCAGCCCAAACCAAAGCCTATATTTGGGCATTTTTCTGAATTTTTTTCAAGACACGATCATCAAATACTGTATATTTAAAAAAATTAAACTTTAAACAAAACAAAACCTCTTACTCAATCTGTAGCAACAAGATTGGGCTGTATTTTCCTTGAAGCTGCCGTTTTGCTGGAAATAATTCTTAAAAACAGCATCGCTTTGTCTTCTTGTTGAACCTTACACGTGTGTGTAACTTGAAGCAGAACTGCTCGATGCTCTCTGTGGGTGAGGGAGTGAATCAAACAAACCCCCAAATCCGTTTCCTCTCCTGTCTCAATACATGCACTAGATAGTATATAAGTAAAAATTCTTGGGTTTCATTCAGCTCTTTTTTTGCTTTCAAGCCATGCCGCAGGAGCATTAACACTTCTGGAAAAAAATAAAAAAGCTAATTCTTAGTCATTTAATTTTTTAAAAATTTCCTAATTTCACAAGATGCCTAATTTGTGAAATTTCTGCACTTACTGTATGAATACCTCATCTGCTCTATCACTATTTTCACTTGAGGCTTAGCATTTTGAGCTTTTTCGTTTATCAGCAGTACAAGGAAAATCTTTCTGGAGACTTTCCATCAAACCCATTTGTTGATGAAGGAGGGAACATCTTTTCTAATGCTTTGAAACAGGAGCCATAAATTTTGAGGTGAACTTCCAGTGCCCCTATTAATAGATAAGTAATTTTTTTAGCATCCCCCTGACCTGAGTAGGTAAAGAGGGGACACGTTGGGAAGGTGAATGGGGAATAAGATTTAGAGAAAGTGGTTTTGCTTTGCTTCTTGGTACTTTGGGGGGAAGAGAAGGAAGAAGAGCCATTAAAACTCTGTGGTTTGGGTTGTTCAATGGCTGGAAAAGGAGGGTGCTGGTTCCCTGTCTGGGAAGGTTTCAGTTCTGGAAGTTGAATTCTGGGTGACCTTTCTGTGTTAAGCTTTGGGGCACGGGCACAGCAGGTCCGTGGGTGCAGCGTGACTCTGCCACTTCAGTGTCATTTGGGCAGATGATGCGTGTAGTGCCTCTTCTACCCTGGGAACGCCGCCTTTGCTTCTGCAGTGTTTCTCTAAGCCTAAAATACAGATCTTCTAAAAGCCTGAGGCTTGCTCCAAAACCAAGATGTTTCCTTGGAATTCAGTATATTATATATAGAAGAGTGTAATTATATTCTCCCGACAGGCCCTGCGAAGGCGGTGGCCTGGTTTATCCTGGCTGTTATCTAGGAACTTCCCACAGGGCCATAACGCTGCTGCTGTTGGGCTGAGTGGTTGTGTGAAACCAGTTTAGAAACGTTGACTTCTCCCAGCAGAGCTGCCGTTTCACAGGTGGCCGAAATAACTGAAATGACTATTGTGAAATGTTTTGTAGGGAGAGAGAAGATTGGGTTTTTCAAAGCTCCCTGGGAGGGGCTGCTTTGAACACAGCAGTCTTCTGTTGCGTTCTGATTTGACTTTTAAAAAAACAACCTTGAATTAATATGATGTAAATAGAAGGGGGAGAAAGAAGGAGTACCTACCGATCCTTGTCATAAAAATAACCAAAAGAATCAGTGGGATCGTAAAAGTGTCCAATTATGATGTTGTGCTGCAGAACTACTGAAAAAAAAGATATAAACAGAATATAACCTTGAAATGAAATAAATGCATTCAAATGTCAGGCCTTAGCATAAGAAGAAATAGTCACTTGGGCTTTGTTCCAGGCAATTAAATGTCAGGTTCTAATTGTTAGGAGTATATCTAGGAACCAAATCTCCAAATCCAGCTGTTCCTCTAACCCCGTGCAGCTCCCACTGACAACCAGCAAGTGTCCTTCCATTTATCATGGAATTATTTACTAACGACATAGATACTTATAGGCATGGGCTGTTCTTTTTATTGGGAGAACTCGGTTGGGATAAGAAGGACTGTTAGGATTCAAGGACTTTCTCCTTTATCTGGCCGCCTGTCTTATTAATGCTTGGTATGAGGAGGCAGCAGGGGGTAGAATTGGTACAGCCCCACTTGGTGGGGTTACTGAGTTGCGGTACCCACTAGACTTTGGTCTGCAAGTATAAAATGGCCCATCTCTGGAGAAGCAAGTGCTACTGGTTGTTTCCTACCCAAAAATCTAGTTTTCACAGTTCCCAGACACTGAAGTGAATTTTTTTAAAAGAAACCTTTTTTTATCAATGTGAAGTCTAATAAAGCCTGTACTATCTAAATACCTGAGATTTTTGCTCTTGATAATTAAGACTGTTTTGGGTTTTTTCTAAGATTGTGCTTCCATGGACAGTCAAGGGAATCAGTCTAAAGAGGCTTCACCCGCTCCTTAACCAAGGAGTCATTCCTTTAATAAGCACTGCTATGTTCAGCCTTTCCTTTCCTAAATTCAGATATGATGGGCGAGTTCATCCATTATATCTACCAGAATAAAGTTTACATTGACGCTCTCTCTAGGACTTGCACATAACTCTCTGAAATTTTATCTGTAATCCAACCATTAGTTTTAAAGGCTTCTTACAGGGCACCGTTGGTTTCGCAGAGGTGCTTTGGGTGTCTCTCTCTGGTTGGGGTAAGCAGATGGTTTCTTGTCTAACCAGGTGACACTGGCATTCAGACACCAACTGAAACTGTTTACATGCAACTTTTAATGATCAACTCAATACTTAGTCACCAAATCACTCTAATCTGTGCTTAGATAACAAATCCCCATTACCGTAACCCTGTTATACACCATCATCAGGATAATTCTAGTAAATTTGAAATATTTGAAATAAAAACTTCTGTCTCCCTGCAATCTGTTCAACATGTTTGTTTTTTTTTTTTTTTTTTTTTTTNTTTTTTCTAAACATAGGGAAATAACACGCAGGGAAGGATGAGGGTTAAAGCAGGCAGTGACTGACTTATTTTCAAGGACTGTGGAACATAAATGCAGTTAGGTGGCTTTCTGGACTGCAGGCTTATTTTTTTATTATTATTCAGCTGAATTTGAGCTAGAGAAATGAGGGTAAGTTGTCTGGGAAAGACACGGTAAGAAAAGTTGGATTGGGACCGTGCAAATGAAGATAGATGGAAAGTAGTAGAGAACTTGCTGTATTGATTTTAGGATCATTTGAATTTCATACGTATAATGAGACAGAAGATGTGAATGGGAAGAACCGAAAAAGGGGATCTGGAAGATGAGAATACTTAAATGCAGAGCAGTAACTTCTTAAGGAGCAATTGAATCTTAATGTCTGGCATTGCTTTTTGTTTGAAAAATAGTCTGTGCCTAACTGAAGAACAAATCTCACTAAAATTTCAATCCTTGTAACCCATTTCTGTTCCCATTAAGCTTTACCAGCATTGAGGAGGAAGATTATGAATTCCTCAGGACAGTGAGGAATTTAGTTTTAATAAAATGCGGGAGGAAGATTAAATAAAATAAATTTGCAGGTTTATAAGGCAGTGATTATTCTAGTCTGGCCTTGGAGATTAATTACTGAGTTATTGTGAGTGCAGGGCACACATGAAAGCCTTGAATTAACTCTTCTGGACGTGGTAACGTGAATTTCAGTACTGGTGTCCATGTGTGCTTTGGTGACTGTTCTGCTTAATTTCATTTTCTTGATGCTTTCACATTTCTTTGTGAAGCTGTGTATTTTTCACATGAGCTTATACCCGCTACTGGTAGCAATTTGTTACTTTGCCAACCCTCAGAGGCCGTGTATGTTTAAGTGTGTATGGGTTACTCAGTATCCCAATTGACACACGGTATGGTCTGTCTCTCCAGTATTTCCACGGACTAAAAGGATAACTGTGGAAATGAAGTGTTGAAGTATTGCCAGTTCAGCTGAAAATCGTCTGTCTGGTTGTGTATTTTAGACTTGCAGCTAAAAAGATGGAAAGTAAAGTGCAGCCCTGCTCCAGGTGCACCTGGGGTTCACAGCATCATAGAATTGGCTGGGTTGGAAGGGACCTTTAAGATCGTCTAGTCCAACCATCAACCTAAGTCCGATTAAAAAACAAACAACCAACCCAAAAACAAAACAAAACAAAAAAACCAACAAACACCCACAACCCATCACTAACCCGTGTCTCTCAGCACTGGGTCAACCCAGCTTTGAAATCCCTCCAGGGCTGGTGCCTCAACCCCTGCCCTGGGCAGCCCAGCCCAAGGCTTGATAACCCTCTTGGCATAAACATTTGCCCCAATATCCAATCTGAACCTCTCCTGGCACAACTTGAGGCTGTTTCCTCTTGTCCCATGGCCTCTTCCTTGGGAGAAGAGACCAACCTCCCCTGGCTCCCCCCTCTTTTAGGGGAGTTGGAGGGAGTGAGAAGGTCTCCCCTCAGCCTCCTTTTCTGCAGGCTGAACACCCCCAGCTCCCTCAGCTGCTCCTCAGAAGTTCTCCAGTCCCTTCTCCTTGTGCCCCAGACCCCTCACCAGCTCTGCTGCCCTTCTCTGGACACGCTCCACCCCCTTTTCTTTTGGTGAGGGGCCCAAAACCGGACCCAGCCCTCGAGGTGGGGTCTCCCCCCTGCCCAGTCCAGGGGGACGGTCACCTCCTGAGTCCTGCTCCCCGCAGCTGGGCAGAGGCTTCTGGGTGTGCAGGGCTGGCATCTTCCCCTAGCTTTGCCAGAATCAGTTAAACATATTTTCTCCATACTTTTTGTCTTACTCTATTACATTACTTCTTCAATTAGAGGCCATTCTGTGGGAGAGCTGTGTTGCTGTGTGAATTCCCAGTGCTTTCTATGACAGGGCTTTGCTTTTGATTTAAGCCTTGGGCTCTACTGTAATATAAATATTTAATAGGAGTGTTAAAAGGACAGTGCAAAGGTGAGCAAAAGTGTAGATGCTTTGGAAAATGGCAGTAGAATGTCGGGGAGAAGATGAAAGGAACGCAGCTGTTAGTTTAAAATATTTTTTTTCAAACTTTAAAAATCTGCTGTAGTTGTTGTTACCCACTACGGCCGCAACAGCACAAATGCTGGGTTTTCTCTAATTAAACTGCCTGCTGCATACGGCAGCTCAGGTTTTGATGAGCTTCAAACTCAGCTTTTTCTTCCTCAGTGCTGTACATAAAATAAACCTCGTGTGTATTGATAGAGTTGTGTCTCTTTTCATGTTTGCCGTGGCAATAGCAGACTTTTCTCTCTTTGAAGTTAGCAACAGCTTGTGGATCCCATACTTCTTGTTTACCAGATCAAATGGTTATCAGGAGTGATAACGACCGGTCTGCTGGTACCTGTAGCTGGTGGTCACTGCGACAGAGGCTTTTCTGAGAAGCAAAGTGATGTCTGTGTGTCATAAACAAGGCACTGTTGTAAAAACGGCTGGAATTTGGAAAGCTTCAGCTTCTTAAGCCTTCAAAACCCGTGGTCTGTAAAATCTCTCTACTGTCTTTTAAGACTTGTTTTTATTCAACTGAAGGCGGAGTTATTTTTTCTGTTAAATAAATTATTCCTTAAAATACGGTTTTGGAGGAATGAAAATGTTCATCAACTTCGGGCATGCTCATTCCAGTCAAACAACAGTGAACGTACCTGTGCTGGCCTTTGCTACTTGGAATATGTAAGCATCACTTCTTAAAACAGCAGAACGAAGGGAGAGTGTTCTAGAAGTCAAAATGCCAATAATGGGAAAATGGGAAAATACAGGATTACTTTCCCCTCAGGCTTTCCATTCTGCTTTGTTATTCTAAAGAAGAGGTTTTGTTTGCAGGAAGAATTTGCAGAGTATTCTTCTCTTGAACTTCTTAATTTTTCAAGGACTGTTCTGTAATATGTCTGCTCCTTTAGTTGTATGTGTTTGAGAATTCACTGAAGCAAGGAAATGAGAGTGTGAAACACGTTTAAAAATTCCAGGTCTTGATTTTAGCTGCTCAAAAGATACAGTATAATTCACATGCAACTACGTGCCATTTCCCAAGCCTGGCTCTGTCTCTGCACCAGCAACAACCTGAACGCTGAGGGTATGTATTTGGAATTTTTTATTTTAGCCCATTTCTGAGGGCTCTTGGCAGTTAAACAGTAGTAAAGATCCGCTTTAATAGCGAATTACAGTCCACTTAAAGGGCTCCCGATACAGCAGGGCCACTGGTGTTTTCTGTGCTCCTGTTCTCATTCTGCCACTCTGCAACTGCCAGCCTCATTAGTATTTAAATCGGTTCCTAAGTATTTAGGTTTAAATAAGCTTTATTTCTGATCAATGTAATGCTATGATTTTATGTCTTTTTTTAGAGTCTTTAGCTTAAAGTAGACGAGCTTATGATAAATACGGCAGATGTGTTAAAAGTTGATTAAATTAGGAGTAGAAATGGACGGTGGGAGAACAGGAGGAAAAATTCACAGATGAGCAAATTCTGGATTTTTCAGCTCTGTTCTCAGTCTTTGTTAATGGATTCGCTGCTGTCAAAAAAAATTAGAAACATTAACAGACTTTTTTTAAACTGAAGATTAGCAGGGAGGAAGAAAAAGGCTTTTTCTTTCTCCTAGAGTAAGAAGTGAGTGCTCTGTGAGCAATTTCCCGTGTCTTCTAATATAATATATTTTTGAAGTTAATTAGAAAGAAGGTGTAAGAGAAAAATTAAACTCAATATTCCTCTCCATATTCCCCCAAAGAACAAAAAATAAAATAAAATACCCACAAAACCCAAAAGCCTTAAAGACCCTTTCTTAGTAAGACTACTTAAAAATGCACATGGCTTATTTTAGCAATGGGTGAAGTGAAATTATGATTTAGAAGTGCATAAATTGCTTTGCCTTAAATACTTAAACATTGCCCAAAATGGCTTTTCAAAGTTCAAAATAAATTTGGTTGCCCATCTGCTATCAAATCCCCATGTTTCTTGAGAGCACTGAGATCAGAAAATAGAAGTACCTGTTTATAGCCAGCCTCCTCTTCAAAATTAGTGGGGGTTTTGGCTTTTTTTTGCAGAATGTCTGATCTGTGGCCATGTTTCCATCATCCTGTGCAGAAATGGAAGATGACCTTGACGGAGGTCCCCAGAGCAGAAGTAGGTACCCTGAGAATGAACTTGAACTTAGAAGCTCCACTAAAAAAGAACTGCATCACCTAGAGGAATAGGAAATGATTATTGAAAGAGATTTACAATAAACAAGTGCCCAGCAATTAAGTATTATGATCGTGAGTTATTCTGCTGTATGGGCTTTAAATAACAAAATGAGGAATTTAGAAAAGAGGACAGATGTTATATCATCAGCTCAGTCGTTTGTGTCTGAGATACTTTGGGACAAATTCCGTTCTATCAAATCTAGAGAACCTCTATAAACACAGCAGAGTCAATCAATCTGTTGCCTTCTGATGGAAGAAAAGAATTTGAACCACTTTTGTCCTTGTTCTGTCTGAGTTGTAAATAGTTTGCCTGATGAGGCCTCTTCCTTGAAGGAAAATGGTTCTGTCTTTCAATTATTGCTGCAGTGATGTTGGCTCCATAAGCAAGGCCATGTGCACACATGCTCATTACCCTCAAGCACTTGCTGTTTGGTGTCAGCTTCTCACCCGTGATGTTTTTCAAACAGGAGACAGGGTGTAGGAGCTGAGATGAACTGAAATAACTCACGAGAGCCTCATGAGCTGGGACTGATGACAAAAACAGTGGGTGAACATTGACGTGAATCTGGGCTTAACAGAGACCACTGGAGTCGCTTAATTTGGAACTTAAGCCAGTCTTAAATCTAATTTCAATTGAATTAGTCAAATCTACTATATGTAAGGATCCATTCCTGTCTTGTTCTGCAAAGGCTCTGAAAATTGACCTTTCAAAGAGTCTTCAGCCTTGAAAAGAGAACTTTATGAGTAGGCACCTGGTGGGTGCGTATGACATGGTAGCAGGGAAGGACTCTTCACAGTCACTCGTGAGCTCTGGATTGCCAAAGGAAACTGCTAAGTGGGAGGTTCAAAACAAACCACATTGCCATGAGATGCTGTGGCTGCAAAAATTAATTATTGTGTGCTGGAAAAGGCTCTTTATGTGTAATTCTAAATATCTCCCTTTCCTAGTTGATGCTAAATGTAGGAGTGAGTTATCTTATTTGGTGTTTGGTGAACAGCTCAAGTATCTAAATTGGGTGAGAAGCCTGAACCACTAGAGAAACACCTACATGCAGATGTAAGCAGGTTATGAAACTGTCACGGGCAAAATATAACCAGTTTCAAGTTGGCTTCATAAATAGATCTAATGGGTGGGATAAGGTAGTTGCTCGGAGCCTCCAAAGAGACCTGTCCCCTCAAAGACCACATGCAAATATAAAATAAAAAAAAATAATAAAAGATTGAGGAAATAAAAAAGAGAGGAAGAGAAGGGAAAAGTGAGGAAAGAGAAACCCTTTTGTGTTGTGAAGCATCTGACTCACCATGGTGGGGGGAGATAGAGCGATAGATATTTATTTAAAAGAATAAAGATGTCAGAATCTGTTCTGAAATTATTTACATGTATCTTCCCTTAATGAAAATGAATGACTTGTATTCTGTGTAGATGTGCATAAAACACTTCATATATCAAACTCCACACTGAACAGTCTTGTAAAGTAAGAAAACATATAAGTTATTACCCAAACAATGGGTTCTATACGACTGGCTCTGTGGCGGGAGCAGAAGCCCATCAATCACCGCGCAGGCTCCAGGACTGGGGTTGAGGTTTGCTCAGTGAAGCAGACCCGGGAAAGCAGCTCTCGCTCAAGTACTCGCTTGGTTTAATCTCTACCTTTGTCAGCAGGAGTGGGTCATAAATGGATTTATTCCACTGCGATTCTACTTATCAATATTTTACCGATTCACATATAGCGAAGGTTCATACCTGTAATCTGGTTCCGTCTCCAGTCGGGTTGTTACTCAAGGGCACATGCTGGGCTCATCATTTGCATTTTATTAACAGTGAAACTCTGTAATAGACGGCCCTTGGCCGGGTTGTTGCAGCCCAGTTTGAGTTTTAGGAGATTCTTATAACGGAAAAATCTTTTCAATGCTTCAGATTCAAGAGAAATTGTGCGTGCAGCCTGTATTCGTAACACCTCTTGCACTCCTGCGTGTGTACGTAGCCACGTTTGCATTTACGAGATTTATGGGCAGAAAAAAAGAATTGATCAAATCACAGGAAGTCTAAAGGCGTTATCGATCCCGCGTGTCACAGGCAAACCTGAAAATACAACTTGTGTTTGGAGACAGGTTGTGAGGTGGTGCCTGAGCCAGGCAGCTGTGGTCACCCTGGTCACCACCATAAAGGACTGTTCTGCCACAGTCTGATACGGTGGACAGACAAGTGAAAAGATCTATGGTTTGAGATGTTTGCTCATCGGTCAATGGGGGCTCAAAGCTTGCTTCAATGCCTGTTTACAACAAAATTACAGTAGGACAAATAGGTTCTTAAACGTAGGTTGCTATGGAATTTTTATAAGAAACAAAGAGATTGAAGTGATGGGGAGTGCGGCAACCACATGCCTGACATGGGACCAAGCATGCAACAGACTGAATCTCCCGTGTGTTCCTGCACTGGAAAAAAATACAGAGAGGAGTAAAAATAGCTTGAGCTGCTCGTTGTACAGAACTCACCGCCAGTCCAGCAGAATATTATATTTCCATAAGGTTTTTTTCTTGTTGGATTTGCGCTAGTAAAGCTGATTTCAAAATGTTGCTTATTATTTACCTGTTATTTCTAGTGCCTTTACAAACATCCAGGCAGAAAGTCCGAGTCGGGTCTGTGAAGACAGAAACAGCAGATGAAGCTGGGGTGAGGGAGAGGAGGGGGAAGCTGGCAGTGAACGCTGTCCTGAGCAACCTGGGTTGAGTTGAATTAGAAACAGGAGGAAAAGAGGTCGGAGCATACAGGAGCAGAGGAGGGAAAGGAATAAGAATGTGTCAGTGATTCTGAGGTTTCTTTTTTCAAAACCCAAGGAATCTAGTAACTCGGGGAGATGTTTGCCCAAGTGTTTCCCCTGTGGGCTGATTTCATTAGACAAAAAATAATTTAGGCCTGATTCTTCAGGAGTTCTTACTGAATAAGTTTTGGGGTTTTATCCGTTGGAATAACTCAGCTGGTTGATAGGAGACTCTTCAGACATCAGCAGTGCTTATGAGATTGTTAGACTTAATTAGTTTATAAATCTGTCTCCAATAGCTGCATATGAGAATTTAATATGCCTACCTCGGGATGATGTGGTGCGTTTTGACTTTGCTATGAGACAATACACTGGAGCAAACCAAAGATGGAAGCAATGAAGATTAAAAACCTTTAAAAATAATACAGATGTTCCAAAGTTAGTTTCAGAGCTGTAACAAGAAAAGAGTGATGCTAAGGTGCTAACGATGACAGCCAGGTTTTGGGTCCCTACCTTGATGAACTTCTCAGCTGTAATAATAGCTATTCCTCCTTCCCCAACCCCATCCCATATAATGACTATTGGATAAAAGTTGCAATAGAATTATGTATCCTGTGGTTTTTTCACTTTCCCATCCCCAAATTCTTCATCTTTGATATTTGCAATAGTAAAGACTTTTTGGGGAAAAGTCTTTTTCCTATCTATTTTTTGACCCGTGCTGATGAATGCCATACGCCCTCTCAGTTGGATGGGGACAGTTAATCAAGTCTATTTTTTTCTGTGTGTTTGGGAATAGTATGTTTTGCAAGACGGGCTTCAGTTGTAAGAACTACCAATGGGCAGGCTTCCTGCTCAGTAATGGTTTAGGTATTTTTAATATTTATTAAACCCAGTGTACAGTAACTGCTGCTGCCCTTCAGAAGGGAAGCTCACCCAGCGTCTGGGAGGCCGTCGCAGGAATATAAATAGAGTAATATCCTGTTCATGGAGCTCTGAGTAGTACATGCTCCACGTCTCACAGGTGATAAGAGCTTAAACATTAATTCATCCGAGAGCATTATGTGATAGAAAAGGTACACAGAGTTAATTAAGCCTTGGAGGCGTGCAGGATTGATCCTCAGTTGCAATAAATTGGCTTGGCTTCACTGACTGTAAAGGAATCATCCTTATTTACACCAGGGGAGGATTAAGCCTCTCTACTTTGAGATGTCTTAGATTTGAAGATCTTAAATTAATGAGTACAAATTCTTCTTAAAAGACTGATATTAATCATTGAATATATGATAGGTTGTGTTTCAAATTGCAGATATTAAATAGTTTTAAGCTGGGACAGAACAGTAACCCGTTTATGAATTAACACGGGTGTGCACTGCTCTGATTTCCCCCCTCACTGGGTCGGTGCCCATTCCCCACCCAAAGCAGCTGAACACGGCGCGGCACACGTTGGAGCAAAGTCGACCCCTCTGGTTTGTTTCTGTCGCAGGGGCTCTGAGAAGTAGGTTATTGCTGAGATGAAGATTCTCTCTCACGTCTTGGCCAGACATTTTCAGGTGTGAAGGGACTGTCACAGTGACGGTTCCTTGCAATGGGTTCATTCCTCTGAGAAGCTGCAGCTTCAACAAATCAATGTTTTGTGACAACGATTTGCGCTGGAAAATTCAGAGTCCGCTCTGGTTCTGGATCACAGTTACTCACCGAGGGATTTCACTGTGGGTTGTGTGTCTGCCTCGCACAGGGCAGCGACAGAGATAAGGAGTTTCTAAATGTTAAGGATGGTTTTTTGATGTATTCACATGAAATTTTGTTTTACCTGACACCTCAAGCTCGCTGCATCCTGCCCTGCCCTGCTTTAACTCCATCAGATTTCCTTGGGCTGTGACCTAGACTGGTGTTTGACTCGAAACCTCCTCCTGGCACTTGAATTTGGTTCTTTGGGTGTTCTGTATGTGTCAGAATGCACGTGCTTGCATAGGGATGTATGTACAATTGTATATACCGCTACCTAACTCCATACGTAAGAGAATATTCTGCATTTGTTTCTTGCATCCTCCTATTTTTTTTTGTTTGTTCATTTTTGCAAAGGTATTTTGTGTGAACCTGGTTTCTCATGTCCAAATAATTCCTTTTAGTTTAAAGAAAATGTTTTTTTTATGAGCAGGATATACTAAGGGATTCAGACTATTGATTCCTTGCAAATAGCCTCAGATGCTAGCAGCTTTATCCTTTTTGTTCATTTTTTATGGGTAATGAAAAACAGTTTAATATCATTATGCTCATCAGATAAGGCTTAAAAACTCACTAAGGTTCAAAAGAAAGTCCTAAATAGATTGTGAGGCTTAGCTCCATAGATGACTCTGTCTCTGGAGAGCCGTGTATTTTCCAGAGTTCTGAATCCTGGCACATACACCCTTCCCCCTGTGTTTATTTAATACTGTCAGAGAATACTTATGGGCTGTGTTTTACTATGTCAAGGGAGAATTTGGTTGGAGGGAGAACATTACAGGCTTAGTTATTCTATGCTGTTTTCCACTGTTGTAGATACTGGCCGTGCCACCTCCTAAATAACGCAGCAATAATTTAGTTCCTCTTCTTTCTCCTCTCTGCTTCCAGGCTGTTTGTTTTCCCCTATGGTAAGCAGCTGTGGCCTCCTACGTGTAACAGCAGCTCGCTGTCTCGACAAGGTGTTGGGGAAATCAGTGTTTGAGCAAGGATCTGACCTTGGGGTAGGGAAGGGCTGATTCTCGGCGGGGGGAACCACATTCTCCACACGTGCCCTTGTTATTCCTCTCTATGTGCATAAAATATTGTATTTTTCAGCACATGACTTGTCCAGCTAGTGTTAGGAATCTTAGTCATTGCTGATATTCAGTCTTTCTGGTCATGGTGTATTGTAAAATCAATAAAAATTTCTTCTTCTAACTCTTCCTTGTAAACTCTCTCTCTGAGGAAGCCGGCAGGTCGACTTGGCTGTAAACACCACCCCGTGCGTAGCCTCAAGTTTATTGCATATTTTTATACGTTCTGGTATTTCATTTGTCTAGTATCTTCTTTTATAATAGAGAGTTTTTAGTTTACAATTGTGTAAACATATCACCACAATCTGTTTTGGGGAATTACTTGAGGTTTTGGCAATGTTTGTTACTAACGTGTGCGATGTTACCGGCCTCTTCTAAACTGCCGGGAGGGGAAGTTCCTCACAGTCAAATGAAAGACGAGATGTGAAATATTGTGCGTGGTACCCAGATAGCTGGAATGAATTCTGAAGCGTTTGCAGGTTTTATTGTCTAAGATGAAGATGTATTGATGGTGTGTGCGGATCTTCAGTGTTTCCCAAAGCAGGGGGAGTTGCCTGCATTACAGCAAGTGCAAATGTCAGCACTTTAATGAACCATTATGGCAGAACATCAAGGAAATGGAAAAGAGTGTCCCAGAGGCATCCCAAACTTGTTTCGATTGTCATTTCATTGTCATTTTTTTAAATATGTCCTACGCATCACTGTGTAGCAGCATCGTTACATACTCAATGGAGTGTACACTATGATGAGGGAACATTCAGGGTTGGTTTTCATAGTTCGAATTATTAATGGACCTTAGGAAAGGATGCCAAGTTGCAGGAGGAGCCTAAGTCTTCTCTCGACCAAAATCTTCATTTGAGCTGTGCAGTAGATAATGCCGGTGCGATTTTCCCGGCTTCTCTTGAACTCAGTCACTGTAAGGAAAAGATGGTGGGTTATCTATCGTCTCCATTCACAATGTGGACCAACCATCAGTATTCATCTTGGGGGAAATTATACAGATTGCACGACTGCAAAATTATAGAAAATAGACCTGGTGGGATGCGACATCGTTCAGCCTCCTTGCCCTGAGGCGAGAGCGATGGCACCCGCTATTCCTGGGCTGGTGGGAGGTGTCCCTGCCCAGGGAGGGGGGTTGGAACTCAGTGGTCCTTAAGGTCCCTTCCAACTCCATCCATTCTATGATTCTGTGAATAGTTGTGATGAATGGTCAACTTGATGTAATGAGCAAGCAGTCTTAGTCTAGTGAAGCGAATTTTCTTTGGAGGTTGATGTTTTCGGTTGATACAGGTCTTTAAAAAGCAATGCACAGCTGGCTCGAATTATCTGAAGAACTATTAAACAGAAAAAATAGTCCAGCTATTATTGTCATGAAATTTCATGAATCAGCCAGTATTACTCATTAAAACAAAGAAAGTTTTGGTTCCACAGATAAATCTGAGAAACAAGGATGATAAATTGAGAAGCAGTATTTCTCTTTTTTGACAACGAGCGCTTTGTAGTTTAAGACAGATCAACTTCTACACAGTAGTATGGAAGGAATCAGGATAAGAAATACCTAGAAGGGGGTAAATAATAATATATAAAATAATATAATCACAAATTAATAATCACAAAAACCCAAAGATGCGAAATGTGTTATTTTTATTGTACTGACATGGGTGGGAGGTGCACTTGCTTTGGGTGATAGTAAAGAATCTGCAGCATTAGTAGTGAAGCGGGGTTTGCGTACTGGTGCTGGCAGTAATGGACTCTGATGTAAAGATCAGTCGAAGTAGTGGGACTGAGGTCACCCTAAGAACTCAGGAGTTTGTGGCTTTTTTCCATTTGTCTGGGTCTGAAGTGCCTCAGATCTGGCGGCTGTGGCAGCCCGGCGTGGGGAGTGAGCTGGCTGAGCAGCAGCAGGCGGGCTCGCATCACACCCAAATGTGCAGATACTCTTGCCAGTTACTTAACGCAATGGTCTGGTGGCCACCTAGGGCTCAGGAGGTCCCTAAAACAGTAATTAGTTGAAATCACCAGGCTGTAGCAGGAAAAGTGCATTTTCTCTGTGCCCTGTTTCATATTCCCCTAATTACTAGGTTTTTTGCTTGCTGTTAGAGACAGGATGGAGGAAACTGCTGGAGACTGGGAGCCAGGATGAGCTCTTCTCTTACCAGGCTCAGGAATTTTCAGTAGTTGTCAAAAAGTTACTTCAGAGTTAGTTGGGAAAAAAAATAGGTTAGGTCTAGAAAAATACAAATGCAGGTAACAAAATACATTTTGTTTTCCTGATTTTATTTGCACGTATTGAATGTTGCTGTTTATTTTTTACTTTTCTTAGAGTGGGACCTCGTGTCTGAACTCTTCCTTCCACAATGTATGTCAGACAGCTTGCTAGCTTTCTCTTCCCTGTGAATAGCACCCCGAGAGGCAGAATTCCTGCTTCTGAATGGTCCTTCTTGGCAATCAGCGTTGCCCCAGGAGGAGCGTTTGTGTGTGCGTATGCGTCTGTGTGTACTTGATGGTCCTTTTGAATCTTCAGCTGGTCCTAATATGAAAATCAATGGGTCCCAAGGCATGTTTGTCTTTAGCAATAGATCTCTCCAATCTATAACCTCTGCACAAAATATTTGACACGTGAGCGCTCTTGGGGCGTATGGAACAGCTTTTACTTGTTATACAGCAGGTTTTTGTGGTGGCAGTATCACTTTTTTCATTCTTGTTCTTTTAACCTCACATTTTCAGTCAGTTTTATATGGTTTTCTTTTTCAAATGGAAATTCTCAGTAGTTAACAAAAGCAAAATATGAACAAAGGGGCTTTCAAAGAGCCTTTCCTGTAGGCCCATTGGTACTGAATGGAGACACGTTCTCCTGGTTCATTGATGCCTCCTCCAGGCAGCCAGAGAGAAGCGAATGATCCCGGCTGTTCTAGGACCGTCAATTAGAAGCTGATGAATATATTCTTCTTTGGGTTCTTAGGAGCAAACAAATCTTGGATAATTTTTGTTGTCACGGTTTAACCCTGGGAGGCAGCAGAAAGTTGAGTCTGTCCCAGATCAAACTAGTCCCTTGGGGACTTCTTAAACTTCTTTTTAACAGACCACAGTTCTCTCAGGCAGGATGACAAAGCCACCTCTGAAATATGAAGAAGGACCACTATGGAAGAGGTTTGTTCTGTTTTCGGGTTTTCTGCTGTGCTGCAACTTACCCTGGGTCTTGTTTACGCTTGTAGTTCCGAGCATTCAGTAGGGTCTTGGATGAAGTGAAATTGGAAGTTAATGGAAACCCTGGGCACCGTTAGAACCGGCAGCTCGAATTCCATGGGGCTGAGTCGTTAGGAACCATTAGAACTTTGAGAACAAATGTGCTCAAGGACTCAGTGAGCTTTGGAGAAGGCCTTGAATTTGCAGGATCTTCAATTTTTATAGCAATACGCATGCCCGTGTTGTAACTGGGACCAGAATTCGATCCTGTTGGATACACACGGGGCAGGATGAAAGCCCCACAGCAGAAGGGGCTCAGGATCATTTCCCGTGTCTGGACCAGGGAAGGGCCACGCTTGGACTTTACGCCAATACATTTTGTTCCCCTTTATGTGTCCGTGTAACTGTTTCACTGCAGAGAAGCCGCAGCGTGTGGCTTTGACCACGGTCGCTTTGCTTTGTTGGCAAATTTTAAAGACTTCAGCAGGGTCGGTCTCTGTCCCCGCTTCTACAAGCGCATCCTTCAAGGCGATGGATTCTCTGTGTGGATCTCTCCAGTTCACCTTTGGGTTTCTCCTGGCCAGACGAGCAGATCCCCTAATTCTTCAGCTTTTGGTGTGAAACAGGTGCTGTGGCAAGAGCCGTGTGTCTGCGCCCACCGTGACCCACCCGCTGCCCGCCCCGCTCCTCGGCTGCCACGGGCACGATGGCATCACGCTGCTGAGAGACCGGCTGTGGCGGAGCATCCCGGCGAAATAACCCCAACAGAGCCGTCGGGGAGCGCTTTCTGAGGATTTTGGGGGCCGGGAAAGGCTCTGCCGGGGGCCGGGAAAGGCTCTGCCCGGTGCTGGCCCCGGGGAAGGGCGGGGGCTGCGGGTGGCAGTTGTGAGAGCCAGGGGGCCAGGGGTGTCCTGCCCGGGGCAGCGGGGCCGGGACCCGGTGGTCCTCCAGGTGCCTTCCAGCTCTATGGACCGCTCCATGATCACGCTGCCTGGAACCGGGGCTCTTCCCGTAAGTGCTACCGAGAGAGCCCCTTTGGGGGTGGGCGTTGTGGGAGTGTCACTGAGCTGGAGGAGGGGGTGCAGCCCCCCCTGCCTCCGGAGGGGACCACCAGAGCACCCCCACTGTCCTGCTGGGGAGGGGCTGAAGCATCTCTGAGCAGCCTCCCCGGGGAGCCGAGAGGGACGAGGGTTCCAAAGGGTGAGGAGTCAATACAGCTGTTTCTTCCTTTGCTTTACATACTGTTTTTAATTTTTCTTGGTTAGTGAAGTTGGTCTCGTGAGCAGCGGTGTGTGGGAGCTGAGGTGCGGTGTTTTCTATTTCAGTGATGCCTTGATAAATCTCAGGGGCCATCTGGGATTTTTTTTTTTTTTTTTGATTAAACAGTACTTAAGCAGAGAAGGTTGATTGATGAAAATCAAGAAGGGTGTGAATCAAAAACCATCCTCCCTTTTTTTTTTAATGTGAAGATTGAAATTCATTTTCTATAGTTCAATGGAGATTAATATGCAAGTTAAATAGGCAAAAAAAAATTAGCTTTTCCAGAAATGAGCACACATTAGCAGAGAGAAATGAAGAGTTGCCTAAAGCTCCACGGGCAGACCCAGGTCTCTGCTCCGCGTTGCCATCCCATAGCACAGGACTGGAGGTACTGCAGGGGTGTGAGTAGGAGAGTTTGGCTGGAAATGGGGAAGTAATGGTGATGGTTTATCTTTCTGGCTGCAGCTGCTGGACAATGGTCTCTTACCGTGACGTTTGGCATAATTCTGGCATAAAACTTCAAGTGTTCCCGCTCCCAGGCAGCTGAGTCAGCCTAATGTGAAAGCTGAATGCAGAGTCATCTGTTGAAGATGGGCCATTTCAGAGAGATGGAGTCACAAGGCAGGGGGTTTTCAGCCTTTTTGACATATTTGAAAAAGATTGGTCTCTATTCATCATCACTATTTCTTAATCTCTAAAGAAATGCTGTGTATCAAAACAGCAAGACCCGGTTATACCAGATCCTTCTGGTTTTCTTCCCCTTTTCTGTTGTCAAAGGGACTAATGGTACTCTAAAATATTCAAACTCAAGAAAGCAAACAGTCAAAAACCTTGAGAACATATTGTAGTGACTGTAAGAGAAATCGTATGTGGAATGGAGAGTGGGTGCTCTGGGTTTGCTTTAGCTGTTTCAGATTCTTCAGATTTGTTTCCATTATGGAACTGATATTTGCTCTCTTTAGAAGTATAGATCTTTTCTTCTCTGTAATCAGCATTTATTCTGATCCTTCACCCTCTAATGCTTGCAAATCCTGACATGATCTGAAAGCGTCCAAAAATAAATAAGACTGGAAAGATGGAAAAGGTCACATGCAATATGAGTTTGAATAGCGTGAGCCAATTTTACCTGAGGTCTAGCTGTGTGGCGAGTGCTCGTCTTAACAGCTTCAGCACAAAAGGGCCTCCTTCGGTAAGATGACATTGAGGTGACCTTGGAAAATTAGACAAAAGTAGGAAAACGGATGTATGCATTGGATATGATGTGAAACAGCTTATGTTTATTGGAAGAGTTTGAGACACGCTCAAGACAGCCTGGAGAACCGAACGTTTTTTAATTCTTTATCACAAGAGCACTTTCGTTATGTAACTGGGTCTCAGTTATTTGAACAATAGTTTAAGAAGGGTTTTGCTAAAACTTGTCAAATCCAGTTTATCATGTTCGTACACACGGACATGCAACGTCTTCCCTTTATTTCAGTCAGCTGCATTTTTACACTCTGGCTGAGACACGTGCTTAATCTGTTTGCTGGATATTCAGTAGAGCATGTAGCATATGGATGTGTCAAAGTGCAACTTTCAGGGCTTTCATAAAATAGTACTAAATTCTGGTTCCTATATTTAGTTGAGAAAATAGAAAGTTTTCTGCAGCACTAAACTTGAATGTTTTCCTATAAAGGTCTTTTCTGACACATGTAGGCGCTTTGAGAATTATTATGTGTTAGTTCTTTGAGTTGACACATGGTTTTGCAAAGGAATGAACTTTCCGATCTAGTAAGATCATAATTTTACAATTAAGGAATTGACTAAATAACCATGTTATTTTTTCTTTGTCAAAAAGAAAATAAAGAACTGTTCAGACTCCTCCACGTATCAATTTGGTTAAAATAGGGAACATTAGAGGAGCTGGGGAGCCAGGAGAGAAATGATTAAATCCTGCGGTGGTGCGGCTTTTTCAGTCACGTGCGTTTTGAGGGCTGGTGGCCCGAGGAGTCTCAGCGAGCCTGTTTTGTGATCCTTTTCATGGTGGACAAGGAGGCTGCTGCCACCTTCTTGTCTCTGTGTGAGTTTAAAGATCACTGTCTGAGCTGACCTGCCAGTGCTAAGCAAAGCTCGTTAGTTCGAACTTGTCATTAGAACAGTCATTGTCAGCTTTTCTTCTCCCACATAAAACTTGTTAACGAGATCTTTTTCTGTATCGTGTGACATAATGTTATTGAAATGGGATTTCTCATATCTGCCAACTTGATTATAAACAGAGGCTGTTGCTCATATTACTCAAAACTCCCCCAAAGTGTTCTTTGAAGTACGTTCTCCCTGCTAATTGTACCTTAAGTAGAACCAATGCTTCAACAATTTCGTATCTACTTACAGAATACAACTTGGGGTGCTGACTTTGATCCAAAGTTATATCCTTTTAAGATGATCTGAAACAAGTCTTTGGGATTTGAAACTGCAGTTTTGGTGGTGATGCTTACTTCTATCAAAATTGTGAAGCATTAAGAAAAGGGTCTGACAGGTAGAAATCTTGTTGCTCACAGAAACCATGTGGAATTAGGTTCCAGTGAAGCAACAAAACAATTCTTCTTTTCTGGTTTGTGCTGGGGATGGTCACAGAGGCAGTGCGGAAACAGAAATCATCCCAGTTAATTACGGGTGCTGCTATGGAGGACTCTAAGAAGAATGCACAGTAGGTTGTGGGAGAACTTCAGTTTAGAGTAGCGTGTACAGAAATGAAGTGATGAACTCATTGCCTTCTCCGTTGGTAGATACCACCTTGTGATCTGTGGCCAGTAAGTTGTTGGGCTGCTGGGCAGAGAATGTGGCCACCTCTTGATAGGACCCCAAGAATTGGCACCTGCATTAGAATGACTCCAAGTCTCGGTCTCCGCACCTCTCACCTCCCCTTCTGCCAAGTGCTGGCATTTTCCCACCACTGAAAAGAATCCCATAATGGCAAATGCTATTTACAGGGTGATGTACTCTTATAATTTTATTGCAAATCTACTTTTCCAGGAGTGCTAGTGTCTGGAGCCAAGCAGTTAGGAGTGGTTTATCTTATTCTTTCCTCTGAAGGACCTTTCTCTGAAGGACAGTTCTGCTTTTTGTTTATGGACCGGGCCAACTTGCTTCAAAAGCTCAAAGAATTGCAGTGTTCATAGTCCCTCAGTTTGCTAGATTATTCCCTCGAATGAACTTCCTGCTGCTGTAAAATTTAATTAATTTCCAGGACTCATGATTTATGAGGTTAATAATGAAGATTAAAAGTCCTCAAAAATGCTTTCTTTTCCATCCCAATGTATACTTCTTCTCAGAGAGGCTCCTTCTTTATTTAGAAGCAAGGCTCCCAAAACATAGATGATTTGTCTTCATTTTTGTCAGCAGCCTACAATAAAAACTGCCTGTAAGATCTTTACCAAGCTGGCTGCAGATTTTTAATGTGCCTTTAGCATCAGGTTCCTGAAAAACAAACTTGACATAAGAACCGACTTCCAAGGGCTGTGATGGGGGGAAGTCAACCACAGCCTGCGATTTGCTATTCCTACCACGCAGAAACCCGGTCCTTGTCTCACGCAATCCGTTACCCAAATAAAGGACGTGTGGGATTTGGGAGCTTGGCAGGGCCCGATGGAGAGCGCTGGGACTGCGTCGGCTCCCGAACTGGTGAATCCGTGATGCATTTGGTGAGTTGAATTGGGCTGTTTTCAGAGCTGACTCGGTTCCATCAGCCAGTCCCTCTCCCCAGCCACTTCTGCTCGGTACAGAGTGATCCCGGTTTAAATGCCTAGCAGTAAATGACATGCATACCACTAATTGGCCAAAATTGAGTTACCTGCAGTGCTGGGGGCCTGTCCTGCCACGTGTTCGAATGCACGGTCCTTGCATGCAATTTGGGGAACTCCTGGTCTGTTTCTGATCCAAAGCTTTAGATCTTTGACTCTAAAACCTCTATAGGAAGAACTGAAGGATTCTCTTGGTTATGTGTGTAATAAGCCTTTGATACCAAGGGAGAGGCTGGACTATAGTAGCCTGAAAAAAATTACCTCGGTGATTGGAAATCAAGTACCTAATTTCTGGCACTTGAGATCATTGATGCCGGAGCGCTGTATTGTTGTAATGCTGGTCTTGTCTCATGCCGTAGTGGTTTTCAGAATGAGGTGGTAACGCTGTGTTGGAGAGCCCTGCGAAAGGTAACTAAGAAAAAGAAACTTATTAGTAGCAAATGTAATTTTGGAGCCAGCAGTCCGCACCAGCGACTCGAAAACCAGTGGTATAAAATCCTAGGCAGAGCACATCAGTGGGATGGATCTGAAGCGGTTCCTTGACTGTCTTCTGCAGGGCTTTACTGCAGGATTAGTCAGCTTGGGAGGGAGGATGCTGTGTAAAACCAGAAAGCTCAAAATACTTGTATAAGGCTTAGAAGAAGGAGTGTGTCCGCTCCTTTGCAGGTAGGCTGGTATTGACAGGGAAGCAGTTGATCTTCAAATCTTTATTTTCTGAGAGATGACTTTAATGTTGTTCCTGAAATTAATAACGCGAACCCCGCTGAGCTCCTGCGTGTTTCCAGGTGTCTGTTGTAGTTAGCCATGATCAGCCCTCCCCTAATTGTCTGCTGGACTAGAAAGTAGCTGGAAACTGAGTAGGATTTTCCACCCTGCAGCAGATTGGTTGTTAGAAAGAGAACTTCATTAGTGTATTGGAAAGTTAATTCTGATTTAGACCGGATATTCCTAGATGGATTTAGTTTAAAACCGCATAGAATTCCATGATAGGGAAACGTTCATCTTCGTGTTTTAAAATAGCTGTTTTCTGTCTCAGCCAAGGGGAAATCGCGTGTTTGCAGCAGAGGGATTACGAGCCACAGTTAAGAGATTCCCATTTTAGGCTTCGAGCACGACAGCCAATTGATTTCCATCTGGTTTGGATGAATGGCACCATCTTCATTTTTCCTTCTTGTGGCAGAAGAAAAGGCCTTATTTTTAGCTTTGCTATTTCTGGCTTCAGTTTTTTGAGCGGGCTACATGTACCTCCATCATTTGAATAAAATGTGGTTTATAGGAGCTTTAGCAGATCAACACTGTTAAAGGCTGGGGCAATTTACCGTGCACTGAGTCTTACATTTGCAAGGCAGCATATAAAGAATTCTGTTGAATACAAATTCATTTAAATTTCTCAGAAGGAAAAAAAAAAAGTCTAGGGCCACTCACATCTGAAGTAGGAGGATGGTAAAAATCAAGTTGAGGATCTTTTTATACCCGTCTTCTCCCTATCAGTTTCATTCATCTCTTCAGCGAGGGTTGTCAGTAACCTTGGCAACTCTGAATTTGTTTTCTCTTTTGTCCTTTCTTCTACCAAACACCACCTCCAGTGTCTATATAACTCGTACCAAGTACTTCCATTAAGGTCATGTTTGGCCCTTGTTTTTAGCCACCCCGTTTGTTTGTGGAAAATAATACAGTAGGTTATAGGCCTCTTTGCCTCGTAGCAAGTTGTGGTGTGGGGCCAGATCCTGAAGGGAAATAATGTCCATAAATGTTTAACTTGACTGACAGGACTTGGGAGGACGAGGGGGGAGTTACGAGCGTTCTTCTGGATATACCCTGGGTTTTACAGAGCTCACACGATTGCGTCTCAAAGACTGAGGGAACATGAGGAGTTCATTGCGTGCATTGCATGGCCAAGTGTGCCATACTCAGCTTTTTATCTGCTTAGTCCAGATGCATTATAAACTCCTAATATTTGCTTTTTAAACTAGAATGCTATAATTTGGAACTAGAAATCCTCTGCTGGGTTGTTGTGCCGTTATGATACGTTATTTAGCTTTAAAAGTTGGCCACTGTTGAAGGACTCTGAGAGAAAGTCTTTGAAAAGTAATTGAAATTTGTTTTATTGGGGCAGAGGAAGGAAGGGAAAATGATTTCTATGTATCTGATAATAGAAAATATTATGGTCATTTATTTTCGTTTCTGTAATTGAATTTCAAAGCTTTCAAGTTTAGGTGTGTGTGCTGTGGATACATCCAATTCAGAAACTTTCTGTAATTCCCTTGTCCACTTGTGATCAATTTTAGCGATTGTATAGATTTGTCTTTCAGAATTTGATTCCCAGACCGTAGTTGAAGAGTCATCTCTGAACTAGTTAGGGTATTGACAAAAAGCTGACATGGGTCATGCTTCGAATGGATGCCGACAGCGCCTGCGGAACAGGAGTCCTTCGGAACGCAAGGAGAGCATCATCTCCTCCCAGCGCAGGATGGGCAGGGGAGCCATCATTTTCTTCTTAACCTCTTCCTAATCTGGGTATATTTCCTGAAACTCAGGAAACTTGAAACCAATCAACAGGACTAAATTCCAAACATGAGAGGTTTGTCAATTTGGGATTTTAAATGCAAAGCAACCTGCAGAACTTCATTTGGCGTTCACCTTCAGCCCTCAGGCGGAGCGTTCAGCTGGATCTCCAGGTAAAACGGCACAGCACCACCGTGGAGGCGCAGTCAGGAGAGGGAAAGCAGCCTTGGGGTCCTGATTGTGCAAAGACTTAACCTGGGTTCGGTTTATAACTTTGTCCCAGACAGCGGATCGATGGGGATGGTGGCGGTGGGACCCGCGTTGATGAGGGCATGTGCTGGGGTATCTGTTGAGGACCCGAGTCTGGGTGTTGGCAGAGTGGGGTTGCTGCAGGAGGTACCTGCCTGCAGGTAGAGTCAGGAGACCTATTAGAAATGTTGTCCTTCCATTTGACAAAGCTGCTTTGGCACTGATCATCTCTAGGTGGTTAGAAATGTTGAAACTGGCAAGGTCTGACTAGTTTTCTCTCTCCTAAAACAAACCAATTATCCATCCATGACAAGAATAGAAACAGAAGGTGGTAATTTCTTGCACTCTTTAATTGCCTCCAAAGAGGATAAAGCAGTTACTTAAAAAGACTGTGTCTTCATCTGCAGTGTTGAAATAAAGTCTTTTGAGGATAACTTAAAAGGACAGATGAAGATTCTTGGTTTGTTAAGGAAAGCCAGATCTAAATTAGCTACCGACTTCAACAAAACTTGCCTATCATTAGGTATTCTCTCTGTCATGTGAAATAGTGTGAATAGCATGGGAATTAATGAATGGGTTCCAAAAAAGAAAAATAAAATTTAGGTAGCTGGCGTTTCAGAAGCTGTATAGAGGTTTTGTGATAAAGAATGGTTCATAGGTGGGGAGTGGGCCTGGGAGTACTCCATAGGCACCCCACAGTCTTCCTGCGTGATCTCGGGTCACGCTTGGATGTCCAGGAACTCAGTCCTCGACTGTCCTTGTGAAAGTGTGCTGTTATTGGAGACTTACGTGGGCGAGCGACTTCTGCTAGCTGTCCCTGTAGTCAGGGATCTCTCCGTGCATCTTTCCAGTACAGGACGGAGGTACAACTTCCCATTCTGAACGATCCTTTGGGTAAGTTCATCCCACTCCACAGGTGTTAGAGGGGCCCAGGGCAGATGTTCCCGTTTAGGGTTGTTCAGGCTGGGTGTTACCTCATTGCAGGAAGCATACAAGTGGTCAAAATATGTTTCCCGTGTGCTCACAGTATTTTTCTCCACATGACAAATAGCACAAGTACCAAGTGTACACAGACAAAGCGATGCTGAGGTAACGTAGCATCCAGTGGAGCTGTGATCAGGGCACAGACACCAGTTGCCGACTGTTGTGTTCTTCTCTTTATGAAGAACTGGCATCTGAGTTTCTCCCCTGTCCACCCAGCCACAGGCCAGCCTGGATTCTCTCCAGCTCCTGGGGTCATTCCCCACAAGAGCTCAGTGACAGAAAACGCAGTAAGAGTGTGCTGTGATTGTTATCTCCGAGAGCTCTCGGCAGCTGGGACGGTGTTAGGGAAATATCGACAGTTAATAAAGCTTCTACAAGCGCTCTATACTTAGAAACTTCAGCTGTGCAGGTGGTATGTCTTAAAAATGTATAGCAGGAAAACACTTTTTGTTCTGCTGGCTCCAGACAATCTCTTGCATTAGTTTCCCACCTGTGCTCCTGTTTTCTTCTGGCTGAAGGGATGAAGATCCTGGTTTTATTTTCTGTAAATAAATCTGACCTTCTGGGAACTGGCCTTTCACTTGATTAGATCTTGGTTAATCCTGGTTCCTGCTTGTGTAGTGTCTCCTTTCTTTGTCATACCTACCTTATCTCCTGTGGCTACTACATGGGTTGTCTTTCTCTTTGTGTATCTGTGTGCCTCGAAAAATAGAAGGCTCGGAATGTTTTAAAAAAATCTATTGTATATATTGCACAGGTGTTTTAAAAACTACTTTCGACCAAAATAAAAATAAAAGTTGAAGATAGCTCTAATGAGAACCTGCAAAGAATAGTCTCTGGGGACTGTTTCTTAGCGGGTGTTTAGGAAGGCCTCCTTTTTAATAACGTGTAACACAGACTGGAAGAAATCCTGTGTTGGAAAGGCTTCTGCTGCGGCGAGAACACACCAGCGAGGGGAAGAAGCGTAAAGTAGACCAGTGGAAACATGTTTCGCTGGTATAATTGCATTTCTGCAAGGAATTTTTCCAGCGTAGAAATGCCTAAAAAAAGAATTACCCCATCTCTCCAACACTGCTAAGGCAACCTCCTGCAGCTGCCAGGCAGTCTGATGGGGTTTCTCAAATGAATCGGATGTGTGGGTACTGGAGAGCTGTGGGGATCCCAAAACCTCCCTCATGGAAGTTTCTCGATGGAGGTAACTTGTGTTCCTCATTAAGAAAAACCCCATACTATATTTTTACTGCTAAATTTATCTATTTGTCACCTGCTACAGTAGGATTTACTCAATTTTCCATCTTTTCCTGACCAAGTTACGTGCAGTTTTTAAGAAGAAAGGGTAGCAGAGGCTGCACAACCAGGAGTTGCCTGTTGGCAGAGTGGGCTGTTGGGCTGGTTTATCGCAGGTTGTATTTTCCTGCTGCCAGAGAACATTCAGTGGAACCTTTGGGCTTTCGGCTTCTATATCCTGCTGCACCCCATTGACCTGTGGATGGGGAGCGGCCAATTTGGAAGAATCATACTGAAACATAAAAACATAACGAGCATTTTCTACCTTCGGCCTTTGCGTAGAAACATTTTGGTGTAATTGTGTCAAATTGTACTGATACGTGGTGTTTAATCATTGTGCAAACAGAGGCAGCATATGCCTTTTTGTGGATATTTGGGTTTTCTCTTTCCTTGATTCCAGTGTTTTTTTGGTTGCTTATGTTATATAAAATACTATGGAATGTTCTGAAGCGTGGCAAGCTTTACTCAATGCTTGTCAAAACAACACAATTTCCATTTTATTATTCTCTCTGGTAACAACCAGCAGAAAGTATGTTTTGGGAATGAAATTATATGAAAAAAGGTTGTTATTTATGGCTTGTCAGGCATGTCATTGCGGAGTCTACCCTGGCGTTGCTGGATGCCCAGCTAGTGGCACCTGGTGGAGCCTGGCTTTGGGAAGTTTTGTGCCCCCACGTAGAAATCACAGCCCTTTAAAAACTTTTCTTATTGGACTCTGAGAATCACTTTGCCCTGTTTCCTTGTGTGTGGAGTCTTTATATTTGACCTCGTGGCTGATTTCTCCATGTAGAAGCTGCTGTCTGGTTGGATTCTGAGAGTGGTGAGGTTGGACTGTTCTCTAAAAAAGCTTTCAGCAAAGATGTAGTTGTTAGGAATTGCTGGTGTAAGAGTGAGCAGGTACATAATCTTGCAGTTAGCGTGGAGGGTGGATTGTCTCTGCAGTTGTTCTCAGCGCTGTGGAAGTGATTTCATTTACTGAAATCAGGTGCCTTGAAAAAGGTTCCCTGTGTTTCGAAATGGTGAGCCTCTTGTGCCGCTTTGAAGATAGCGATTCTCAGCTGAATTGAGAGCGAAGCCACCGTCTCATATCACTGTCACCAAACCCAACGTGGTTTAGGAGTGACTGTTGGCCAGTGTGCCACCTCTGTGCCTGGAGAACGGCAAACACTGGTCTGAACTGGGAGGCGGCTGGTGGGAAATGTCGAAGTTGGGATGTTATTGGGTACATCCTCAGTGCACAGGGATCCCTCATGAGCATTGATGTCAGGCACTAAGAATCACTTGCAAGGAAAATCCAGGCAGGCTACGTGTATGACTTTCCTTTGCATTGACCTTGAAATTCAACTCCAGTTTGATCATCAGGAAGCATGGTCTGTTCTTGCATTACTACTGATAACACCCTCTGTAAATGTCAGCTTTGGGATGTCTTAATTTACAGAGCTACAGTTGTTTGATCCTTGGAAAGGCCAACATGACATCTTATTTTTACTTTAAATATGCCTGATTTGGGGAGGGGCTACAGAGTACAGATGAAATCTCCAGTTCATCAAGTGATGGGAGGATTGTACATCACCTTGAGGGCAGTTTTCGCGTACAGGCAGCAGACACCACGTGCCAGGCTGCTCAGTGCTCTGCCACAACTATCCCAAGGGAAGCCTGGGAATGGAATACCCCGTTAGGGGGTTTTAATTCCCTACAGGGGGCACGGTCCTGCAGAGCTTTCAGAGGGCTCAGACGGGAGGGATGCAGGGTGGCAGACTGCAGAGCCGACTGCTGAGAGGCTTGTGTTTTGGGGCTTTTTTACTCTGGACAACTAGGAGGATAATCCAGCTGAAGGTGGGGACTGAGGGAAGCCTTTCTTAATCTGAAGGATGAAAACAGAGAAAAAGTCACTGTTGCAGAAGAAAGGAACCCCCAGTTTAGGGACTGAAGAGTTTCTGAGCTATTCTGCAACTGAGAGAAGTCTTTTAAGGATCTAAGTTCTGACAGTAAATACTTGCATTTGAGTAGGGTAAGGTTACAAGTCCTTAAGCTTTTTGTCTTTTGTGACCTACTCCTAAAATTAATCTTGGCTTCCCCTCAATATAGAGCATGAAGTAAAGCTCGGGATATCTGGTATTGGAAACTAGTATTTTGAAAAATTTCTGGTGCCAAATGATTGTGAATAATCAGAATTCTCTGTAAAACAGCATTGGGGCAGGCGGAAAGGAAAAATTAAATGATTGTATTGAAACAATTTCAGTAGCACTAAAGAACGTGCACAGCCATCCATTGAACTGATGGAAAAGTTGATCCATTGGAGTGAAAAGTTCTAATTTTGTTCTTGCTCTCCCGTTATATGGCAGATTTCAATGCAATTGGAATTTTTTCTTTTGTCAGTGCAAATACCGAAAAAAAATTACTAAGTAGTGGTTTGGTACGTGCCCTGAGATCCTGGGTTCTTTTTTAGTGAGTAGAGTGCACGCTCTGTGCCCCTGCAGATATCCAGGGGTTTTGTTTCTGCAGCTTCTATTTGAAGAGGGAATTGTAAGAGTCGGGAGGCGCAGCAGAATGCCAGCGTGGAGTGGGGAGTGTCTCTGCAGTGTCTTCTATTTAAAAAAGAAAAAAGTGTTATGATGGACAAACAGTTGTTAATCCCTGGGGAAACTGTGATTTCTGCCAAATAGGCAGAGCTCACCAGGGCCAGTTTGAGCTGTGTGGGAGCCCCCCGATGGCTCCCAGCGGTTTGGGACCGGTGGTGAAGGCAGAGCAGAAGGGGGAGCTCTGAGAGCAGCGATGGGAGGGGAGCGGGGGGTCTGCGGTGCAGCCGGTGGAAGCACAAACTCTTTGCTGTTAGATTAGGAGGGAAAATCTGTTCCCAGTCTGTCCCCGTTATTGCTTAAAGCCACCAATGACCTGGCTTTGAACTGGTCTGCTAAAGGGTAGGAGGCTCTGACTCTCATTGCCCATCTTTAGGAGCACACGGTTCCTCCCAACAGCTCTGAAACAAATCCTGACCTGAAGTCACCAGCCGTAGCTTTGGGTTACTCTGATGATAGATGGCTCCAAATGCTCTTTGTGACCTCCTCAGAGCAAGCATTCTTTAAAAACAGTACATAAATCAATACAATCCCTTTCCTTCATTTTCCTAAATGTTATTATTGTGGGAAAAAAAAAAAAAGGCAGAAGCTATAGTAGGAACCTCCTAGAGGTCTCTGCTGTAGTGCTGAGATGCAGCGGGTATCTCGGTGTGTGCAAAGACTCTCCGCCACTCTCCTATTGATCTTACAGTGTTCGCAGTACTTGGTGAGACCGAGGTGTGGGGGATGAGGTGTGGGGGATGACCAGCAGCCCCTTCTGGTCTGAGGTCTTCAGTCTGGTTTTGGGAGACCTGGTTTGGAATAATTTACAAGAGACTGATTTTTTTTTAATTTTTTTTTTAACCTTTGAGCTGTCCTCACTTTCTACACACGGCATTTACAAGTGGGTGTCTGAAACCAGGTGAGTTGACTCCTGATCCCTCCTCTGCCAAAGATCCCTCTGGTTGATTAGATAATATTCTAGCAGTGTGCCGTGTCCTTTCCTTCCGTGGCCGTGGAAGGAGCCGAGTACTCGTAGGAACACCTTCACCAGCCTCAGGCTCACAGGCTGATGGTTTCTGCTGAGCTGATTTATCTCTTACCTTTGCTGCCCCATCCCTTTGCTGAAAATTCAGTGTGGAGAACATTCTGGGACACAAAACTTTCTTTTCTCTAGTGAAAACACTTTTTTTTTTTCCCCTTTGAGATCGATAAGGGTCCCTCCTACACTGCTTGTAGGCTTCTTCCCCGTTTTCACCTCGAAGTCTTGTTTATGCAGGGGTGGGGAATATCTTCTCTTCGCTCTGGTTCCAGATCGATACAACGACCTTCACTGAAGCTATAATTACATTGGTCAGGGATGCATCAAACATCAGAATATTTGATTTGTCCTCAACCTTAGGTGAGGACTCTGAATGTATTTTTTTATTTATTTATTTTTCTTTTCCTGGCCCTTTGCAACTGTAATTCAGTTAAAATCTGCAGGGATCGCTTTAAGATTACACTAATAAAGGAGGTAGGTTAATATCCCTTCTGTCCTTGGCTTTACTGCAGACAGTAGCAACAAGGGGCCTAATTAGTGTTTGGGTTTGTTGGTTATGGAGGTTGCTCCAAGAGAAACTGGACTGACACCATGAAACTCATTAGACGTAGGTCTTCCAACATTGCGTATTTATATTGAAGAGAAAAGAAATCTAGCAAGAGGGAAACCGGGGGAGCGCAAAGTAGAATTCTCATTAGAGTAATTAGCCTAAGTCATTATTTCCTAGAAGCCTCAAATGGCCACATTTATTCTAAAGAGATGCCAAGGGTATGGCTGACTGTAGCTCCGACATCTGCCTTTGGGAGGGGAGGAAGGGAGCACCGAGTTTGCTGCCCGTGTTTGCTTATATTTTCTGGCTTAGGTGATATGTGATCCTATTAAGCTCAGTATAGCTAATCCTCTTTCATGGTACTAATTTCTTGCCATTATCTTTATTTGGCTGCTAATTTCCCTTATAGTATTCTTCTACTATCCTAATGTTACTGAGTAGCTTGAAATATTTCTTGCATATCCTGTAGGAGAAATCCTGCCTGCTCTGTGGCAGCATCCCTGGAAGAAGGAGGAATCCCTGGTAGGGCTGAGGAAAAGTGTCCCTCCTGAAACCTGTTGCTGTTAATGGCATTTCTTTTGAGTATCTGCTGTGTTTCCATTTCTGAAATTCAACTTGTGCTATCCTGGTTAGTCTGAGTTATGTTGCTTCACTGGATATTAACCTGCAGCTTTGCCAGCAAACTTCTTGTAGCTTGATGGTTAAAGGAGGAAAGGAGGTAATGGGATGGAGAAGCGAAGTGCCAAGGTCCTGGAGTGCACGCCTGGTCTTTCAGTGGCAACTCGAGTGTTTCGTGTGCTGCCTCACCCTTTGCATCACTTCTGCTCTTCCAGATTGGGAACGCACCCTTCAGGCAAGGTGTAACCTCTGGCTCTTGTCTCAGGCCAAAATTCCTCATGGATAGACCTTCTCTGTGGCCGGGCTGTTGTTCCAAGCAAGTTGGGCTTTTGATGCTTTGAGGGGGGTTTGTTTTTTGGGGTTTCTTGTTGTTTGTTTATTTTTTCTAGCTCTTAAAACCAAATCTTTTGTTCTTAAAATAAAGGCATGCTTATTTGTTTTCCCTAAATATTTAGAACTTAGCTGCTACATCTGCCTAGAAAGAGCTGTTTTTTTAAAGATCTAAAACACAGGAAAAATATTTGTCCCTTCCTTTGGCTACAAATTACAGATTGGCTGCTTGTATTTGTTTTTCTTCTAAGAGTTGCTGTTTTCTAGCCAGAAACTTCTGGCTGGACAAAATCAGAAACATCACAACAAGGAGAGATGCAAACATTGCCTTTAAGCGGGTAGTTTTTTCAGGATAAAAAGTCTATTTGAAACTTACTTTTCCTTCTAAGTTCCAGACAGGGATGATAGGGTAGTGGAAAGTTTTCCTTTGGGATAAGTAACTCTATTTTTCTTGCTGCCAGCAATGAGAAGAGAACTCTGTCGCTTTACTCGGTGGAATCAGTTGTTGGCTTTACTGCAGATGGAGAGAGATGGATTTTCTCCATCTTCTTCTGGATTTCAGATAGAGGAAGAGCCCTTCGTCTTTCCTTATCGTGGTGCAAAGGTTTTGTGCGCCTCTCACGGCAGGCTGTGCCTCCAGCTCCTCACTATACACAGTGCAAAAGAGCTGCAAAACTTTCCAGGTGAAATCTGTAGTCTCTTAATGAAGCCAAAGATTTTTGGAGGAAGGGGAGGGGGTGTTGCCATAATTATTTTTATGTATTTTGTTCTTAGAATTATAGAATTTTTGGGGTTGGAAGAGACCTTTAAGAGTGAGTCCAACCATCAATGCAATGCTGATAAAACCCATCACTAACCCACCTCTCTCTGCACTATGTTGACCCATCTTTTAAATCCTTCCAGGGATGGTGTCTCAGCCACTGCCCTGGGCAGCCCAGTCCAAGGCTTGGTAACTCTTTCAGGGTAAAAAAAATTCCCCAATATCCAATCTAAACCTCTGCTGGTGCAGCTTGAGGCCGTTTCCTCTTGTCTCATCACCTGTTCCTTGGGAGCAGAGACCAAACCGCCCAGTTACCCCCTCCTTTCAGGGAGTTGGAGAGAGAAGGTCTCCCTTCAGCCTCCTCTTCTCCAGGCTGAACACCCCCAGCTCCATCTGCTGCTCCTCTCAATACTTGTGCTCTAGACCCCTCACCAGCTTTGTTGCCCTTATCTGGACATGATGCAGCCCCTCAAGGTCTATTTTGTGGTGAGGGGTCCAAAACCGAACAGAACCCTTGAGGTGAATGATCACCTCCAGAGTCCTACTCATCCCACCGTTCCTGATCCAGACCAGGATGCTGGTGGCCTCCCTGGGCACCTGGGCACACTGCTGGCCCATGTTCAGCCAGGAGCCCACCAACACCCCCAGGTCCTCCTCTGCCAGGCAGCTCCAGCCACTCTGCCCCAGCCTGGAGCACTGCAGGGGCTTGGTGGGACCCAGGGGCAGGACCCGGCACTGGGCCTGGTTTAACCTCAGCATTCTCCTTCAGTGTTCTTTGATAATTTATTTAACTATGTTTCAGTCACTCTAAGGTGTCCTTCCTTATAGATAGAGGGGAATGGTTCCATTGTCTAAAGATTTTTGTTGTGTGTTTTTCTTTATTTTGATGCTTCCCATGAAACCGCTCAGTGCCTGGCACTATGGCTGCAACGAGCGTTGCAAGAAATTGATACCAAAGTGGTATCAGCAGAGGGAGAAACAAATAACCTGAGTGATGCTAGGCATAATGACTGGTTTTAAACCTAATTTGTCAGGCAATATTTTCCCCAGTGTTATCCTCTTGAAATCTGCCTTTCTTACGGAGAGAACAGAGAGTGTAAATGCAATATGATTGCATTTAGAAAAGATCGAAGGGCTGCAGTGTGACCTGGAGATAAAATGTGTCAAATTAGACCTTTCAGCATCGAGGTGTCATGTGGTTTTAATGAAATCTGTCAAACAGGAATAGTTAACCTACCTCTCATTTTCACAGCTTATTAAAATCATTAAAATACAGCAATAATTAGGCTACTTTCTGACTGGTGTATTTGTATCGACCCCAGGGATCCTGACGTTAGAATGTAGAGTTCCATCATCTTTGCTCTACGTCTGTTGGTTATTTAAGTGTAGGATCTGACCTGCAGAACCTAAGAAGGTGATATTTTTCTTAAATATTCTTCATTTTTCGCTTAGAAATTGAAAATTAAGTCAGCTTATATTCAGAGCTGCACAGCCTCTCCTGAGAATTGATCCTCTGTCATTTGAGACAAACTGAAGAGCGTGCTTGTCCCCACCGGATCTCCACAGGTTGAAAGCGAAGATGAAGGGCGAGAGCATTACCTGAGGGAAGACCTAATCTTTTAAATCAATGCTTGTGCGTCCTTGCAAGGACGTTATGTTATTTATTCTCTATTATTTTGCCAGTAGATATCTTTATGTGCTACAAAAATGCAGAGAAAATGCAAGTGAGATTCCTGATAAGAAGGCACGGAGCTGTAGCTTTTGGTTCGGGTTGTCTGTGTTCCTCCAGGTTTTTCAGAATCTTGCTGTCGGAGTTTGGTTGTGGGTCCTGCGGTCTCTGGGGTTTGCTGCTGGATGCTGCTGGAATCGTTTGCTAATTGGGGCCATGTTTTGGGGATCTGTTTCAAAGGGCTGACGTTTCAGAAAGGTCTTTTGTTACGGGCCTACAATAAAGGACACTTCTGCAGTGGCAAAATGATTTTTCAGACTTAGGACTTAAGACTTTTTTCTGCTCCTGTAGATCATAGAAACGAAAAGAACAGGGCTAATTTCTGGAAGATGAAAATATACAGATTTTCATGGAAATCAGTATTTGCTTTCTATCAAGTCCAAAAAGAAAGCTTTTGTTCTGGCTTTGCTATTTGATCTTGTCCTTCGCAGCCAGGGAGTCCTGTGTCAGAGAATTCATCTGTCAGATCTGTGTCTTAAAGACTTTTTTGGGGGGAGGTGGGTCTGTATCAGGATTTTTGAGTGCTGGCAAAGTCATTAGTATAATTCTTCATCAGCACAGATTATGCTGTAAAAGCAAGAAAAAAAAAAAACCCTAGCATCATCGATTTGGGTTTGTAATAAGATGACACGTTTCTAATGAACACCGTTTTTGGAGATTAAAGAAATGTACTTTTCACTTTTCTGACATTCTGTCAATATCTTTCGGCAACTGTTTTGAACACCTTAATGATTTTTTTTCTCCTAAAGTCTGTTTTTGAGAGAGATAACCAAGGGAGAAGCTTGATCTGCCACTGAAACAGGATCGCTTCTGTCTGTATTCAAAATTATTTTGCGTTTGATAAAATAGTAGCATAAAATAGCCTTACAGAAACTGAGCAAGGCGGGGAAGGACCTTACATTCCACAGGGCTTGCCTGAGCCTGCATTGTCTGTGGGTTTGTTTTTCAGCGTTTTCTGCAGTGTGCAATGTCACTTACGTTGGAGGTTGTTAGATAGATTATTCTAGTATCACTGCCTTGCCAGGCTTTTTGTAATATTCTTGAAAGGTAAGGAAAATAAAATAAAATTGCATTTTTACCATGAGAACTGAGGCACAGCAAGGCTGATGTGACTTGGTCACAGCCAAACTCGTACAGTGTAAGTAAACTACAAACAGTCTGAGAAAAGGCTACAGGGTCATGAAAGACATAGAATGATTTCTATTCAGGTAGTGCTAAACAGACAAGGCCTCTACAGCTGAGAATGAGATGACTTGCAGGGTATGACAAAGATCTATAAAATCATGAATAACACGGAGAAACTGAATAGAGAGCAAAAGTTCGGTCTGTTTTACAAAAGAGGAGAGAAGGGCCCTCAAAGAGAGAAGTGTATTGAAAGTTCAGAACAATTGAGAGGGCATGTTTTTCTTCTTCACGTAATTTAACACTGGGTTTCTCTGCCACAGAGATATTGTGAATGCCAGACCTCTCCCTAAGTTGAAAAGGCAATTAATCACTGCGGGGAGGAGGAAGAATTCGTCAACGGTTGTTTAGGCTGGGATCTGTTGTCCTGGCTCAGTGCTGCCTGCGCGTGTGGCACAGCCGGGGGGAAGTGCTTGCCTTGCCTCCTTCCCTGCGCCAGTACCAGAGGTGGCCTGTCTTTGGGTTCAGTAAAGCCAGTTTTAATGTCTTAAATTTAATATAACAGAAGAATTGGAACCTTGAAGGAGGGAAGTGTATGCAGAGGGTGCAGCTCCTTGTATCAGCTGTGTCCTCTGCCCAAGTTTGCTTCCAAACAGTGATCCTTTCCACTAGAGTTAAAGAATCACAGAATTGCCTGGTTTGGAAGGGACCTTTAAGATCATTTGGTCCAGCCATCAGCCTAATGCTGATAGAAACCATCACTGACCTGTGTCATCTAAGCACCACGTCTGCCTGGCTTTTAAATCCTTCCAGGGATGGTGACTCCACCACTGCCCAGGGCAGCCCATTCCAAAGTTTCATAAAGGGTTCAGGGAAAACATTTTTCCTAATATCCAATCTGACCCCCCCCGGTGCAACTTGAGGCCGTTTCCCTCTGTCCTATCACCTATTCCTTGGGAGAGGAGACCAAATTTAGTCCTTCAATCTACAATGTCAAAGCTGTAGGGAAAGCGTAAAGATGGAGCAGTTGGAATCCGCGTGAACTGCCAGAGTTATCCTCCCAGAAGCACAGCTTCTCACCCGTCAGTTCTGAAACAGCAGTATTTATAAAATGATTTTGAAGGGATACATACCTGTAATTGGCTCAGCGTGAATCTTGAAGCTGGTATGATACTAAAACATCAAAGTTCCTGGCTGTGGGTTCCAGCAAAGCTGCTGAAACATAATATTGGGTTCATTTGTTTCAGCAGAATAAAGTTAAGCAATAATGATCAGTTTTGAACAATCTCTGAGCAGTACCTGGAATAGCCTAATGAAGTCTGTGTGGGCTCCTAAAGACTGTCTGCAGGCCTTGTGTTATCATACGAGATTTAGCCTTTTAAAAATAGGTTTCTTCTTGAGAAATACAGTCTCTTCAAATTCACTTAATAAGGCAAATGGAAAGAAGCCAATATTTATTATCTTCTTAGATATTTTGACGTTTAAGGCCATCATATACTTCTTTTGAGTGGTAGGAAAAACACAGGATTCAATTTTTCCGCTAGGAACCAGCGGTACTAAAAGTGGTTTCAAGCCAAGTGCACAGGAGGGTAAGAATAGGAGAGCCAAGAGCCTGCATAAAGGGGTCGAACACAATGCTCGGCTGAAGCCAGGATGGAAACTTCTTTCATTAGTGCATACACTGAAATGGCTCCGTGTCTTTTGAAGAAATGCAACGGCAAGAAAGGTGGAGCTGTTGAAGAATATATTATTTCTGAGAATGGATGCGCCAGGCACTGGTTTTCCCCTCAAGCTTAATGGATAGGAGTGTGAAAAAGCAGCTGTTTAAAAATATGTACTTGCACAGGTTAGGAAGACATCAAAGATGAAGCAATGTTTTGTACATCAGCTGTAGGATGGGATTTTGTTTGCTTTAGGGGTTCCAAGATGAAAACAGTGAGGGACCGATGCAAGAAATCCCTTACAGAATAACTTCTTGATGCTCAAGGTGTGCAAACTGTTAAGGAATCGGTAGGAGTGTGATGATGTGCTTAAAGTAGACTAATGTGTCGTTTGCATTTGTCACTGAATGACCTTAAGTGCATCCCTTACTTTCTATTTTGGGGTCTTCTGCAAAGGAAGATCATTCTTGAGCCCCACGTCCATTCAGAAGGTCATGGGTGTTGCCTAACGCTGGTTAACAGCCCAGTAAGAACCTACCTGGGACAAGAACTCCCATGATAAAAATGCTTAGCTGCTCAGAAAGAGCTCTGCCCTCTCTGGTGGGCATACAAAATAAGAGCATTCGGCCAGCATGGTGGGTTAGTTGAGATGAATCTCGCTGTGGTTGTTGGACGTGACACCAAGTGCCATTCTGATAGCTTTTCTCTGGTGCAGTGATGCCCGGCTCTGCCAGGAATTCATCTTCTGCTCAAGTTAAGCGACCTTCAGCTTCATCACACTTCTCTGAGGAAAGGATCTGTTGAAATGTCTCAATTAAGGCAGGTTCCCAGACTCGGGTCAACTGGCTTTGAAAACCCCAGGCTCCTCGGACGCCCGTTTCCCATTGGGTTCCGTTAGTGCTCGGTGTAACTCGGAGCTCCCTTCCCTTGAGCGGGGCAGGTGGGGGATGTGTTCCTGCATCCAAACCTCAAAATGAAGTTGGGAGACGTTGTGAAATGTCACTTTGATGGACTCTGTTTTTTTCCCTGAGCTGTTCACAGCCTGAAGCGTTCAAATACTGTAAATTATTTATAATTTTTTTAGTAATAATAATTGTAAGTGGTGTTTTACACCATAGCGTGTGCCCAAGGGTTCTGGGGGGAATTTTCAAACATTAGGCATGTAAATACTAGTAATGCTTGTGGGATTAGATAATCTTTAGACCTTTTTCGGGGATAAAATGGTGGGATGGCATTTTTTGTTCCTGGTTTTCAGTGTTCGTGCTTTCACAAGTGCTGTTTGGTTCTCTGAGTCTGCTCCTGGTTTGACGTTCCCAGTGGCACCATCAATAGATTTACTCTGGGTACGCATTTATGGAAGTGAACTCTGGGCTGGATTCACTGCACAAATTGCTGAAAAGACTGGAGCCGAGCTGTTGGTTTCTTTCCTCCCTGTCTGCAGAGGACACAAACCTTTCTTCTCCTCCCCTTTCACTCTCCTTATATCCCGCAATAAAGTTCCGTGAATTTACTTGAAATTCAGGGGTTTGTTTTGTGTTCATGTCACACGTTGTTTCTGCCACAGTCGCTCTCCTTCCCCCCTCAGCGAGTAGCGAAGGAAATAAAAGGAGCTTGTGTGAGATTTGGCTCCGTGGCTGCTGCTGGCACCCGCTGCCCCAGAGCTTAAAGCTGCAGGGACCCACTGGTGAGCCCCCCCTGCTCCGGCTGCTCTGCCTTCGGGGGCTTCCCTGCTGCTTTTTGTCTCCCACAGCACTTTTAGCTCTTAGTTATGGATTCTGGTACAGAGCGTGGGATGGAGAGGGTCTGATCCGAGTCACCCTGAACACCTGGTGATGGATTACACGGTACCGCGCTGGTTGGACTGGGGCGTTGCACTGAGCGGGCTGGTAGGATGGTGGTGGAAAAGTGGCTGTTCATTGGGATTGGGTGACAACATGAGGACTCTGGGCTGATGAAACCTACAGGGCTTGTGCCTTCTACCGATCTCTGTCCCTGTGGTGGTTATTTTTTTCTTGGAAACACCAACAAAGAGGTTCCGCTTCGCATGGCGTGTGTTGTTAGAACATGGTAATAAGGGTCAGTTGTTAAGAAGTTATCTATGCTGGAGTTCAATGGCTGAATTTAGCATCAGCTCACTGCAGCATCTCCTGAGACTTTAGCTTCAAAGTCAAGCAGGTTATTGAGAAAATTCCCCCTAGTACCACAACTGTGTTTTTCCAGCTGGAGGCCACAGTCCCCACAGAATCCAGGCTCGGGTGATGCTGGCTCCGTTCTGGTCCTACTGGGCCACCCATCACCCAGCACTTTGGCAAGCTATCCACTTGTCCCATGTCTCACCTTTGGAACGTGCCCTGACTCAGCAGCCACGTGAAGGAGGGTCAAAATCGATGTTAACATCTCGTGCCACTGAATGGAATTACCCTTTGCTGTCCAAAAGTAGAAATAGGCTCATACTAACATTTTTCAAGATGCCAAAAATGGATTGTTGCCTACTTATGGGAAACCAGCTTGATTGCCAGCATCTACAAAAAGATCTCTCTACCGAAGGAACGTTGTAATCCATCTCCCAATTCTCCTTCTCTCTTTCTCTCTCCTTTAATAACTGAATTTGGCTTGGCAAGGAGAGGGACCTTGTGGCAACAGAAAAGGATACAGGAGGGCTGGCACCGATTTCTGGCTTTCCTGCAGAATTTGTAGCCTTGGGCAAGTCAACTGGTGCTTGTGCTTTTTAAAATATATATATGTAACAAACACAAACAGCCTTCTTAACGCCTGGTACTGGCTCTAGACTTTCATAACTGCTGGGTGAACAGCAGGTCGGGCACAGATTTTCGCAATCCCTCCCAAAACCCAGCAAATGCAGTGGAAGCCCCGTGGAGGGGAGAGGAAAGCGCGTGTGAGCTCCGTGCTGGAACCTGAACCGGTGATATTTAGAGCACTTTGCCTTGTCTTAAGCTTAGTGTAAGTAATGACTGTGATGTTATCATCTGGGGTTGGAGATTAAATATTTTCATTATGTCTGGATTCTTTTCCCCTCCTAAGAGCATTTCTGCGTGACTGGTTACTAAGCACAATCACTTGGCTGTCGATGTTTATCAAAAATAATATTGAAGATCTTCCTTTTCTGTTGTTGCTACCTTCCGTCACCATTTTCCTCCTGCAACAAGAATGGGGAGAACCACATTTAATTAAAACAATGCAAAGCAGGGAAAATCTGGTTGTGGTTTTGCTCAGTAAAGAGAGATTCAGAAGAGAGTAGGTGGTTGGGGAGTGGGAGAATAAATCGTAGGGGAAGAAAAAGCCTCATCTTTCTGCTTTTATACGCTATAATGAACTATTTGGTGCTGGGCATGTTGACAGCAGTTTTACTGTTTGGTAAAGCTTTAAGGGCAGCGACACTCCAAATTGATCCTTCTTGGACATGCTGCATTAGTATTCTAGACCCACACCAACCCGGTCGTCGTCAGTGCGGCATGCTAATTAGCACTGTCCCTCTTTTTCGCTTCCTCCCTTCCCCTTTGCTTCCCAGTTCGACCGTCCACTTCTAGCCGTGATAGATGGTTTAGCTCTTCCTCGCCATTATGCTGATGACCCAGGGCAGTGCCTGCCACGTTTGATAAACTGTCAGATTATTTTTGGAACGTCCACATATGCTTTTCTGGAGGTACAATTTAGCGCTATGATAATCTACCAAATTGCTTTCTGTGCGATGCCAACTCGCACTTCTGCTGCTCTTTGTAAGGTTTTACGTTGCCAGAGGAAAAAGTGCGCTGAGCATGTTTTAGGGGATGCTGCACCCCAAAAATGGGACCCATATATTTTCTACAAGACTGTTTATGAAATGGATGATTAAATAGATGTTTCTGTTTTCCTTTTAGTTGCAGAAAATAAAACTATTTGAAAAGCTGCATGGGCTCCTTTGTGGTGCTCTGCTTTGTAGATCCCCTGAGCTATTTAGTTGCCAGAATAATACTGGTTTTACTGGGACTTAGGCCCAGCTCCCCAGTGGTGCTGGGAGTCCATTGTCTCAGCAGGAACTGAGTACGGGTTGGGCTGTTCCACTGGATGGGTTTGAAACTGCAAAAAACTTGGCAAGAGATTATTTTTTTTTCCTACTCAATTTTTTTTTCTTATAGACCATGCGAACGTCTTGAAAGACTTTTTTTTTTTTTTCAATTATTATTTTTAAATAGCACTGTGCATAAACTTTCGTTTGGTTCATTTTGGGAAAACTGTGGTTGACCTAAATAGAAAAACTATCTTTGATCTTGCAGAGATTGAACTGTTAGCAAAAATTAATAACTGAAAAATGAACACGTGTGGCACCCCTCCAGAGAATAAAATATATCTTGGAATCAAAGAATTTCAATGCATAAGAAGCCAGCTTCCCACAAAGCTTGTGCTCTTAAACAAAATGATTGGAATTTTAAAGCAGAATGTGTAGGAGATGAATGACCAGGCTTTGCCAATATTTTTGTAAATGAAAACTCTCTGTTGTGTATTGTGCTATTCCTCATTTGTGGCGGGGGGGGAATTTGAAGTGGGTCTTCACTTACTCACAGATGTTACCTGTGAATGGGTTCACGCTATTGAAGGTCCTGAAGCTGAGCTGTTCCTCCCTGCGAGGGGTCTGTAATGGCAGGTGATGGGGGGGCGTCATTATCTGTCACTCAGAAAACTTCCTGACGGGCAGGCTGCCTTGCTTCTCATGTCACTCTTGGGGGAAGAAAATGGAAAAATAGAGGTTTACATAGGAAGCCTGAAATACATGGCCTAATTTTTCAAAATTGTCAAGTGCTTAGCATTTATTGGATTTGGTGTTTGTTCAGCGCTTCTGGAAATCTGGGTTCCATGCTACAGTTCTAAATGCTGAGTTAGAAACGCACATTTATACTCATTGTGTTAAAATACTTATTTTTTCTTTCCAGAATCTTGTCGTCTGTCTTTGCCTGTCACTTCTCCATCTGGAAATACAGGCAATGTATTATTTTCTCTATAGTTGGAAAGGCTGTGGCTGCCCCATCCCTGGAGGGGTTCAAGGCCAGGCTGGATGGGGCTCAGAGCAGCCTGGTGTGGTGGGAGGTGTCCCTGCCCAGGGCAGGGGGTGGCACTGGGGGGGCTTTAAGGTCCCTTCCAGCCCAAACCATTCTGTGATTCTCTCCTGTCTCTATCTGTGTTTAAATTTCAGGTTTTTCAGAAATCTGGCATTTGTTAGATATGTACAGTAAGCAAGATAGACTTGGATTTCAAACAGTCCTCTATGAGTTTCTCTAATGTAATTAGCAATGGTCAGTCTGATTTAGGTCATAAAATAGGTGTAATACTCTGCCCGTGGAAGCCTTAATTAATTAAAATTCATTTAATGTATCACAGAGCTCGTTGAGTGAGGAACATGCTGGAAATACCAAGTATTATTTATTACTTTTTAGTGAAAATGTGGATAATGGCCTGAGATTGTGGTTCCAACTTACAGAGTTTGTACACGAACTCAAATTCTCTAAGAGATAACTTGACCTCAGTTTCCATTTATTGACGGCGTGTCTGGCTGGCTCGTGCTCCTGAGGCATTGTGGTGTGAAATGGGAGATTAAATTAAGGAATCAAAATGATTGCTTCTTTCTGTCCCCTCTACCTGGTTTCTAACAATATTGAAAGGTTGTCCTATGTTGGAATGTGGGTTTTCCAAAAGAAGCACCTCTTCCAGCTTCACGACTCCTTTTATTGTTTTTTTTTTTTCAGTACATGCGTGGCACATTAAGATCACCTTTTAATTTTCTTAAGTTTATAATTGTAGTTTTTCCTCAAGGACTTCAGAAGGTAAACCAGGCAGGATGCATTAGAACCTGACACAGCTCACATCAGCCTGGCACCGCTGGGCTTTACTCCCGTATTTACTGCACCTAAAGGTGATTCCAGCACCACCTCTACACTTAAAGTATTGGAGAAGTAGATCTTCTCTGCTAGGGGGAAGTCTGTAAATCTGGTTTACGAAGTGAAACCATTCCAGATTCACTGAGTGGGGAATTGGGCCCATGGATTCTTGTTAGGCAGCAGGAGAGAACATCTTGCTGTTGCGGCTGTTGGCCGAGCTCCACGGGTGTAGCGTCAAGGTTGGTGGGAACCTCTTGGAAACGCAGCTCTGCCTCAGTCACTCGTGGACCAGCTCGTGCTTCTCTCCTGCCGTATTGCAGAACTGAAGACACAGTCAGTTTTCTGCAGTCAGACAGCAGTCATGTCTGTCGTGTGCAAACAATTGCACGATAATCAAATCAACAGCATGCTCACACGAGAAATAGGGGGGAATCTGAGTAGTTCTCTTGTTTTGTGTGGCTGCATTTGGCAAAAAAAATGGAATCTCTGAACATTGTGATTTCTTGCCTTTGTGATTTTAGTTTTTTGGACGTACATTAGTCAAGTCTGCTGGTGAACAATTTCTTGTAGAACAGGAGGGAGCATTTCAGAGAGCAGCCTGCACCAAGAGTGACATAGGTATTCTGGTTATATATATTTAATGGAAATGTCACTTCAAGATACGGTGTTTTTTAAGCAGCCTGAAGATAGTCACTACCAAAGGTATTATTATCTCCAGTATGACAGTCCAAAAATACCTTAACAAAGTACTTTATTTTTAAAATAAGCAGCATTTCTTATAGAATGCTTTTATAGTCTTCTGCTTCTGCCACCACGGAGTGACAAAGACTGCACCGTCCCCGTCTCCTGCGAGTGTGCTCGGGCTGGAGTGCACCCCGGGATGCTGCGTGTTGCCTGTGTGCTTGAGGTAACCACAGGCACCCCTTTACCTCTTCTCTTGCTGTTAGAATACCTGTTCTGCAGAGTTTTATATCTAGAAGAAATGCACCGTGAATTATTCTGCATCTGTTGCGGCTGCTAATCCTATTACCAGCAACAGGATTAGCTCAGAAACAAAGGAGCTGGGCTCGTTGGCTCTCCGTGCCCTGCTCTGAGCAGTGCGCAGGGCGTACGTGGAACGCACCGCTTCTCTGCTCTTACGCTTGGGACCACAGCCAAAGCTTCCAACTGCTGAAATTCACCATCCTGAGATGTGAATTCATATGATTTCTGAAAAAAAAAACCCCTGTATAGTAGGAATCGTCACATCCTGTTAGGTTTTGAGGGTTAAATGTAGTGCCAGAATTTATTTCAAAATACATATTGTAGTCTCTGGCTAATCATATAATCAGAATCAAGTCACATTATCTTAATTTTAAATTACCCTCTCCAATGTGACCTGGGTATTTTAGAGCCCTCTTCTACCTGTACAGACAACCGGCTTCCAGTCAGCTCTGCGCAGGTTCATCGTCGCTGGTGCTGTCAGGCAAACGGCACAGAACTGTCCACTTCCTCGGGGATTCTTTGCCCTGAAGGTGAGACTGGAGCAGCACAGGAGGTGCTGCAGAGCGGGGGCTCTGTTCTGTTGCCCCCCTGGGGTGCCACAGCATCCCTCTGGCAGAGGTCCCCCCTCCCCAGGGTACCACTGGCTCTTGGGCAGGAGGTGGTGGATGCTGGGGTGCAGAACTTTGCCTCAAGTGAGCAGAGTCTTTAATCAAGAGCATACGTCCCGCTTGCTTTCAGATGCAGGAGCATTTCACAGCTGCCATTGCTCTCTTCCAGGCTCTGTCTTGAGATACATATTTAAATACTGGCATTATTTAAATATTCTTGGGGCGGTTGAACATTATTAGTCATGAGGTTTCTGTCCTGCGTGCCACTGCCTCACTGTGTGGACTCTGCTGGAACTTTGAACTTCAAGTTTTTAAACTGAAAAGGGCTATAACGATGCTGAGTAATTACTGGAGATTGGGAGATGCTTGAGATTATTTTATTGCTCTGTAATTCTGGGGCATTGTTGCTAAATGTAATTTGCAGCCAGTAATCAGATGAGAACGCTAAACTCCCTTCGGTTTGTCATAGCTCTCTTTCTTTGTTCCAGAATTGTGTTTGGAGTAATAAAAGAGTAGGGATAAGGTGTGTAAGCTCTTGGATTCAGGAGCTGAAGGGCAGCACAGAGACATCGTTGCTTTTATAATTATTTCTGCAAAGCTATGTTGGCAGATTCTCCCTGTAGAACTACAGCATATGCCAACAAAACTTTTCCTGTTGGCGTTGCTACACGAGTTCCTCAGATGATGTGAACTAAGTTGACAAAAGCAGTATTTTGTCAGTGGTGCTACATCTCTTGGATTCAATATTTCAGGACCAGACAGCATTGTTTTGGTTTTTTTTCCCCTCACCTCCTTCCTTGCTGCTCTTCCTCTCTTTACCTGATGTCTTTCCCCATCATTTTCTCTGCTCAAGAGAAGAAACAACTAAACCCAAATCCTTCCCAACACAACAAGTCTGGCAGCACGACCCACCTCACTGGAGATACATAATTTCAAATGCGTATAAAGGGCACAGAAATATTTTATCATTTTATGCAGCTTGTCTGATCTGTGCACCCTCCACATGAGATCCAGATTTTTTTGAAACTAGTGATCTCTGCTTTCCAAAAGAGAGCAGTACCTTACCTTACCAAAAGAGAACAAATGCTGTCACTTGACCTTTTCAGCCTTTGGATTCTCACTGTATCTGACTTGGCCAGACAGGTCTGGGGAAGGAAAAAATTCACAGCAGATGGATTTATGAAAAGAGCTCGGTGGCAGATGGTGCCTACAGACATTTCCTGACATGTCCTTGGTCTAAACGGGTGTGGTTTTCCCCTTTTAGCGGCACTGACAGTGCATTAGTGTTTGTGTGTGAGCATTCTAAAGATGTGCTGGCAGACAAGGGACTGCAGCAGCAGCAGAAACTTGGGGACCTCCAGTATTTAGCTTGTGGACTTCAGAGTTTATCTTTGTGGTTTAATCCAAGGCAACATCAGCAGGAATCTTTTCAGTCTCCTTCATGCCATTTGATCAAATCCGTAAATTCCTGCATCACTGTTTTTCTGGAATCGGTTCATCTTCAACCTGTGGGATTTATTTCTTTGTGATAATCGTCATTAAAATAAACTCAGAGCCTTCTGGCCATGCCAGGATAATTAGAAACAGTTTTAAAACTTTTAATGTTCATTAGTTGCATCGCTTCCTGAAAAGATGCTTAGGATGGGCTTAACCAAAACCCAAAGCTTTCTTAGCGTTAAGTGTAGGCTTAGAGAACCCGGCTTAGAGCAGCAGCGCATGAAGTGTGCTGCTGGATCTGAAAGCACTAAAAGAAACTCAACCTACAGACACAGTATTTACTGTTAAAAAGGTATATCTTACAAACTGCTGCGGAAGCTGCCTTCTGAAATACAGAAATGCTTCCCTTAATCCATTCCAATTGTCTTGACTGCGGCTTGTCCTCTTGCAATCTTTCGCTGCATTTGTAATTTAGGATTAATTCACAGACAAGTGGTACTTCACAGAAACCAGGTCAGTCTCCTTACCCCTCCTAGGAATCTGTCCTCGCCCTGAGGCGGAGCTGAGGATCTGGTACACACTTTGCTAGAGGCCTCGGGGAACGTCCCCACAAGAGATGACAGTGACATCGCAGGAGAGCTGATGGGCTTGAACTGTTTTTCCGTTCATCCATCTCAGCAATTCCTATCAGCAGGGTTTCCCCTGCAGATGGAACTTAAGCTGCCCTAACCCTCTCCCACAAATCTGCTATCTGAAATCTTTGCTTTAGAACGATTTATACTCCTCTGACTTAGCAGAAGGAGACCTTCCCAGTGACATGCTCAATCCTGGACTAAATCCCGGTTTTGCCTAATCAGTCTTTACGGGACTGCTTTCAATCTCTCCTCGCTACATCTCGTGAATTTTTCATTGGCTGTAAAGAAGGATTGTCTTCTGCAGTCAAAGGATAAGATGAATTAAAAATGAGGAGCAAGTGTAGTTCATTTAGAATAGGTCAAGTTAGTGCTTTGGGTCTTTTCTTTGTAGGGAACTGTGGCTGACTCTGAAATGCAAAAGAATATTTGGCTGGAGACATCCTGGGCCGCCCCCCTGAATCTGAAGGGCTCCAAACCCTGGTGTTGCCCAGAGATGATGGCATCTCTGAGAGAAATCCTCAGGAAAATGTCTCAGAGAAAAATGTGCGAGGTAAAATGTTGTTTTAACTGAAGTCAAGAGCAAATTAGGGCAGAATGTTGCCTGGGATAAAACTGTCACTCCGGGACTGAAAAGAAGGTTGGATGTTTGTGTTTTGCCTTTCAGTGCCTTTCGTTACTGCAGTGCGTTCGCTACTGACTGTACATTTCAACGCAGTGACGTCCCTCCTCTTGGAAGGTATTTGGGTTTTTTCCTAATATTAGAACAGTTACAAATCCTGAATTTCACTGGGAGGGATGTGTCCTAAATCTCATGAAGCTCAGTGTCTCGAGAACTGCGTTGGAAGTAACTTTATCACTTGGAGAAATCCAGACGGATGAAGGGATTGGAAGACAGGTACAATGAGAACGTAGAGTGAGGAGGTAGTGGAAAAATATAGTGCTTTTTGTTCTTCAAGAGCAGGTTGGAGAGGGAACAAACAGTTAACATAGAGGCATATTGAGGAAAAAAGTAATAAGTGATGCAGTTCAGCGTAACTGAGATCTGACTGGTCTTGGATTCAGACACTCTTTGATCTCACACACCACTGGAATGTGGAATTGAGGCAACTGAAGTTGCGTGAAAAACCAGCCTCTGGCAAAGGCGCCGGTCGGCTCTGGAGGGACGGGGCTCTGAGGCTCAATGGACCTGAATTTGGCCAGTTTTACCATCGTCCTGACCATCAGAGTCCCCGAGGAGACTGGGTGGCTTCAGCAGGCCCTGACTCAGACCTGGTGTTTCTATGCCAGATGATCTCGAAGGGTGGCATCGGAATTAGTGAATGGGGAAAGTCTAGATCCGTTCTAAGTTTTGTAGTGGTTTTCTCCAGGTGTCCCACTGCTTAAGGCACAGACAGCAGTGCAACAGAAGGACTATTTTGCCTCTGGTTGTAGGAGCCTGTGTTGGGGCTGTGTTCCTGCATGAGATACCAGAGTCATGGTCTTCCTGCTGAGGATCCATCCCCTTCCCCCTCCTGTGGCAGTTGAGTGGTGACAATTTCCAATGTTGTGGAAAAGTTCCATGATATCCAGTAGTTTTCCTGCTGTCCAAAGGACTTGAGTTCCATTAACATCCCTCTGCCCCAAGACAGTGATTTTTTCCTACGTAATTGCAGGACAAAAGTTTGAAAAAGCTGACCTAAATGAATCCTACTGCCTCATTAAGCAGCAGCAACCCACGAATCTTTTTTTTTAATAGTCTCTTGAATTTTTAAATGTGGACGTTGGTAACGCACACACTGCAGGTGTATGGAAATGGAGGTTTCAAAACTGGGCCCCAACTTTAAGAAGGGCGATTTGGATCAATGATTTCACGTTTCTTCCACATTTAATTAAAACCACTGTGGCATAGACTGGGTACTTCAACAGATTTCTTTTAATAAATTGCATTGGGTGCTATTAGCTTTCAGGGTATTACTCCAGATTAACTCTCTCCTTTCTAGGATTTCCTCAACTCTTCGCTGTATCATTGATAATGAAAATAACCAGCTTGCTTTTTCTTCTCCCCTCTCTTTGTTGCATCAGTATGCATTGCAAACCCGGCGGCTTGTACGTCCTAAGCTAAGATAATGAGACCAATATTAATTCCACTACAGCTGCTACAGGCATGTCAATGAACCTTTCATGTGTCCAGCAGAGCAGCTCCGAGCCCTGCAGGGAGCAGCCGGGGGGATGGCAGAGGTGAGGGCGAGAGAGGGGGAGCCTGCGCTGAAAAACAGCTGTAATTCAAATGGTCTGAATTAATATTTCCTACTCGAACCAATGCTGTTATTATCCACTGCATTAATTATTGCCGGGACATTTGTCTCCCCCCCCCGTTTGTCCCTACTGATTAGGATGTCGCAATCTGAAAAGGGACACCACGTCAACGCCCTCAGACAGTTTTCTGATGGTGTCACTTCAGTCTCAGCTGGGGCTGCGTCTCCTGGGCTGCGTCCACCTTGTGCACAGCGGGTTAGAGCAGGCTGGGCTGGCTAAAAGCAGCGTCGCGGTAGCAGGACAGTGCACAGGCTAATGAGCTCTGTCTCTCAGCAAAGCTGGTTAATCTGGCCGCCGTGTTGTGCTGACGCGACTCCGCTGCGTTGAGTTCTGGCAGGAGTCAGTTTGTGGCTGGTGTGGCTCGAGCGGCTCCTGCTCAGGTTTTTCTGTGCGTGGCTCAGCCGTGCCCTAAGAAAACTTCTGCCCCAGCAGTTGCATGGGGTGGGAGGAAAATGCTGACCCTTGGCCGTGTGTTTTTTCTCTTGCAATGCATTTATATTTTCACTAATAAGCAGAGGCCTCCCAGAGCTCTAGAAAGTAAATAATTACATTTTTTTAAGATCGGATTTCCTCTGATAGTTCAACAAGGAGTGGTCTGTGGTAAGGAGGAGACTGAAAAGCACCGTCTTGTTGTAGAAAGCAAGGCCTGTGGATGCATCCCTGGTTCTTCTCTTCAAGCGTCCCGTCGGCGTCAGCGCGGCGCCCACGTGTGTGAGTGGCTTCACGGGCTTCAACCGTACGTTGATGCTGAGCGGGGGCCTCGGAGACAGCAATATGCAGAACCTTTTGACAAACACCTGATTTCTCGGAACTCAAGAGGGCTGTTATTACAGGCTTGAAACCTGCAGGGAGGCAGACGATGTGCGTAGAGTAAATGACAGCGGGATCTGATTACGGTCACGTATTCACTTTGCCGTGAGACGGCTCAGAGGAGCCCGCGCAGGATCTCACTTTTGGCTGCGTTCCGTGCTAGTGGCGGCAACAAGGACATGAACTTAGGTATGTTTTTATCAGTATAATTTTATCTAGAAAGTGCATTTGGGATGTGTATGTCCCTGTTTAATACAGTTAAGCCAGAGAGAAGCAGGGACTCAATTTAGCAATTACTCCTCATCTTCCATGAAGCTGGAATCCAGATACCCATTTTCTTCACATCTCTGGGTTGTAGCTATTAGGACGATGCGGCTGTTTGATGGGCTCTCCTCGTTAGTAATCTTTTAGGAAATGGGTATTTTAATGGCCAGGGATGTGAAGGGGTGCGAGGCATAGCCCTGGAGTTTGTGAGTGATTGATTTGAGATTGTGAAGAGAACATATATAGAACAGAAAATAAAAGAGCTGAAGGAAGCTTTGCCCAAACAGTTGTGATACAATTTGGGGACAATATGGAGCACATCACCTTCCAAAGGTCCGGAGCTCCAAACCGAACTGAGTTCCTGCCTCGTCCAAGCTGTTATTCCTCAGTTGAACTGCCCTTTGGTCCCGGATCCTCTGTGATCCAAGGTACACACTGTTGTTTTCCTTGTTCAGTAGGATGCTCGGAGCCAGGAGACCCTGTGAGTGAGAGGTGCTTTGAAGCCCACCCTTCTCATCACATTTGCTGTGTGAAAGTCAGGCAGCGGAGGGACCCCAGCGCTGGTGGGGCTGGGTTTGGGATCAGATGTTTTAACTGGGAGAGAGAGATTTGTTCTTTCTTGGTCTGTTTCTTTTTCCATTTGAAATTTTGCATCCCTTTTAGTCCTTTTCAAGACAATAACTAATTTTGACAACTGGTTTATTTTAGCTACTGTGTTGGCACGTGCTTTGCCCTGCTGTGTAACAGTGCGGCACAAACCCCCTCCAACCCTGAAGGGGAGAAAAGTGAGTGTCCCTGGAACCGTTTCCACCAAATACATAGAACTGTGTATAGGACTGACCAAAGCAGCTCCTGAGGAGCTGTTTGAATGTGTTGACTGGATGATGAGTTCAAAGACAAGGTTTTATATTTGATTTTATTAAACACCTGTAAAACCCAGTACAGCTGCGAGGGGCACTTCCCACCTCTCAGGTAGATCAGCGTGTTAGGAGAAGACTGTTTCCTTATGTGCTGCAGGGGTTTGGGCACCTGGGATCTGCGTTTCAATAACAGGCTAAAGCAGCTTTATCAGGATTATTTCACACTTGGTAAATAGATTTTTTTTTAAGTGTGAGAAAACATAATTTACTTATTAGATTTTGTTGACTGTGGAAGGGTTTTCCTGGACTGTCCTGGCTGTGTTTAGCTCCCTGATGAACATCCCTTACTGAGTGAGCAGCGTTGAGAGGAGTCCTGGTAAACCCTTCTCAGCACGATGCTGTGCTGCTTTTGCCTCAATTGAAGGAGTTTATTAATAAGCCAGCACTAACAGAGGCCAGCCAAGATCACAGGTGTCTTGTGTCGCTTTCTTCTGGGTAGGGAACATCTCCTGGGGTTCTCTGGACATGCTCTGTGGTTTTTCCGCTCTCAGATGCCGGCACAGCATAAATCAGAGCCAGCCGGTCGCGAGAGAATATCCTTGTGCTGGTAGGAGGAAAGGTGAGAGCAGAGAGGGGAGGTGACTTGTCAAAACGCAGCCAGAAATAGAAACCAAATTTCCAGGTTCATCCCACACTGTCTGCTCAATGATGTATTTTGCTGCATGTTTTCCTGTGCTTTATTTCCTGATTTTTTATTTATTTTTTTTCCCAGAATATTGTAGGTCTGCGTTTTTTAGGGCATTCATAAAAACAATTGAATGTTGCCTCAAATAGTTCTGGATCACATCATTTCCTATAGTGGATTCTTGCTTTTTTTCCCCTTGAGGCATTTGTTGCTGAGCATAATCTTGAATCACTCTCATGCTATGGGAGGGTTTAACCCCAAATGATGGGCTGCTGTAGCGTGTCAGGCAGCTGGAAGGATGGGAACTGGCATTGAAAGTGATGAGTGAGATTGTTGGAGGCATCTGTGGTGGCTGAAGACAATCTCCAACTAAATAAAATACCCTTCTATCATCAGGAAAGAAAATACTCTTTTTTTTTTTTTTCAATTTGGGAGATGATTTTGGAATCGTCTCCTTTCAGGTTCAAGTACAAACCACGTTGCGTTATTTAGCTAAGTGTGTCATTCCTATGGTATTTGCCAAGGTCTGTAATAACGTGTAGTGTTTCTGTAGTGGAATAGTGCTGGGTTTGATCTATATGGACTTTTCTTAATTTGAGTTGGGGATTTTTTCCCCATTTTTTCCTGTAATTTCCAGGAAATGGATATTCTGTAATCTATCTATCCTGGAAGAGGCGCGTACTTCTATATTATGGAAGAGTTCTGAAGATAAATTAGAAAATATATTGATTTATATAGTTAGAATAAGACTCGGTACCTTAAAAATGGATGCTTCCTGGCAGTGCATATATTTTACAAGTCTGACAAATTTTTTACATGTTAAAATACTTCTAGGCATTTTGTGCATACTATCAGAGGATCCTAGAAAAGATAACCCCTCACAACTTGCCTTAGTCTTACAAAGCAGAAACTGGGATAAAAAAAATGAATAAAGAATGAATAATTGGCCTCTTGAGTATAATGATACCGTCTGTTTCTAAAGGACGTTTGCTTGTGTTAAAATCAACCTTTTTTCTCAGCAAGAATTACAGGTTTCTGTGGCACTGGAGAAGTAATTGCCAAAGTTATTTGTGTCACAGTAGCATTAATCTGGAAGGCTGAAGACACTACCCAGAGGTCATGGATGACCCGGTAATGAGACCATCAAGCATCACCATAAATAATTAAAGCAAGAGACATGACTTGAGAACTTATCCCCTTTCTCAGGCACCTTGAAGTTCCTTCATTATCTTATCTATATAATTAGCATTATGTGTGGATTACCAACACACAGAGTTGGGGTTTCAGTCTTTCTTGGAGAGTCCCAGGCCGTTAGGAGTGGGAGAGCTCTCTGGACCAGCCCAGTCCCTGCTGGGAGCAGGATCAGCTGGAGAGCAGGTTGCCCAGGTTGTGTCCTCTGGAGTTCTGGATACTGCCAAAAGCGGACTCTCTTTGGGAAACCTCTTCCAGGGGTAGGAAGCTTTTTCTTACATTAAACGCAGTTCCCATGTTTGAGGTTGGGCTGTTTCCTCCCACGCTCTTTCTGGTCAGCACGAGGGCTCCGGTTCTCATCGTTGCTCCTTCCCATCAGGTTCTTGACACGGGGATAAGATCCTCCTGAGCCTGAATAGTCCCAGATCTCCGCCTCTCCTCAGCTGAGAGGTGATTCTGATTTCTTCTGCTTTTCTTTTCACATTTCTAGTTTCAAGCAGAGACCACAAATGTGAGTGACCATAATTTGAAACTTGGACGTTGCTGTGCTTGATTTATCCCCCCCTTCCCCTAGGAACGAGCAGCTCTTGGGGACACGTGGGTGGGATCTGCAGGAGAAGCAGGAATTGTCCATCCCGTGTACCCAGTCAGTGGAGGATGTTTGTTATAAATGGGAGAATGATTTGGGCTCTTCAGATGGCTAACGAGGCCTCGTTGTCAGGGTGAGCAGCAGTTGATTCAATACCTCATGATTCAGTGCCTCGTGTTAGCTGAGATGACAGTCCTCATGTTTACCTGAAAGGCATAATTAATCTGAAGTTAATTGAGTAATTCTGTATTTAATCTGTTATAACAGGGAATTCAATTGACTTCCTGAACCAATCAATTTCTCTCTCTCTCATATTGTTTTTCAGGAGGGTTTGGGTCTTTGCGGTTGGTTTTTAAGTGTTGGCCAAACCCACTTTCTTTTCACCTGTAGCAGCCGCAGACACCCCCCGTCACTGCTGGGGGGCGTGGGTCCTTCACTAAATCAATTCCAAATGCGGTTCTTCAGTCTGTCCCTTAGCGCTGTTGGCATTAAAAAAGTGTAATAAATGTTGTAAAAGTCCAGCAAATATCTTTTCACCACTATTTAATGTGCTTGATTCCTAAACAATTGCAATTGATTTTGTTTGCTCTTGCAGACACGAATTATCCCATAATCATTGGAGCCTTCCAGCCATGCTTACATCGACTTGTGTTTTAAAGTCAAGAAAATGCAGACATTGTCATGAAAATAAGAAAGGTTGGAGGAAAACAAAAGGTGCGGGTGTTTTCCTGGTTGGCGGAATGTGCAACCACTTCAATGAACTGTCCCCTTATAGCTTATTTATTACAGTGCAGGGAGTGAGGTAAATTTCAAAATTAAATACGTGACCTTTAGTTTTGCTCTTGGTTCCTGGTAAAGGGCTGTTTCAGGGTTCATCAGTGACAGTCTCTTAAACTGCGCGATTGCTTGCTTTTCCTCAAAACGAGTGTATGCAGCAGAACACCGAAGGAGATGCTATTTTTCAATTCCATTTCTTTATAAGCAAGACTTTGTGGCTTTGTGCAATCCAAGTCCTGGAGGATGAAATTGTCCAGGCAATTAATTACTCATCATTTCCAAATAATGGAGCGTTTCCTCTGACAAGCGTGTAGATTCCAGGGGTGAGCATCGCTGGCACTTTGACTCCCTTTTCTGGCTAATACATTTTAGTTTTTAAATAGCTTTATCCCTGCTTTTTCTGTAGACTTTATCCCCGTTTTTCCTGTACTCTTTAGGTTTTTCTGTGCTTTCTGCTATTTAGTCACTAAGAAGTCACTGTTGATAATTTGCACTCCTTTACTCTGTGTCCTACAGTGTCTGTGTGTGATGCCCATTTTATATAAACTCCTTGAGTCGTATGAACTACGTTAGCCTGAAATCAAGTTGGGTGACCTGGAGCTCGTTACCTTGCAGGAAATACCGGGCTCGTTCCCAGAGAGGGGGGTGAGTCCCCCCCCCGGTGTCTTTTGTGGGCAATGATAGGGTCACTGAGAGGGGGAGGGACGTGGGCTCTGCCCCCCAGGAGCAGCGCTTTGGTGTCCTGTCCCGGAGGAGTTGGATGAAGACGTTGGTGTGGATGGACCTTCTAATAGCGAGTGTTGTGAAAACCTAAGGAGTAGGGAAAGCCTGCCAGCAGCCCTTGGGGTTTTAGGTGGGTCCCGTTCCCTGGCAGTGTCCCAGCCCAAACTTGCCCAAAGAAAAAGTGATAGGGAAAAAAAAATCAATAGGCGGAGTGGCCGTGAGCTGGGGATGAATGCTTGCAGCACCCCCACTGGTGCTTGCTTTGTGGGGTTATAGAGCTGTGAGGCTTTAGGCTTTACCAGGAAGCACTTGGAGCCGTGGGGTGATGGCTTGGCTGGCACATCCCCAGAACCATGACTCCAGGGGGGGAATTAGCGGTGGGAGTAGCCGAGCTTCTTGGTGCCAGTGCCTTTAGCAATGGGAGTGAGAAATGCTGCAGAGCCTGGGGTGAAGCGGGGGGAGTTATTTCTAGAGTGATTTTTTTTACTGTATTTTTGTTTGAAGGTATGGAGGAGGGATGGGTGTCACGAGCTGCTCTGGATTCACTCCTAGATAATTAAAGTTAGAATTTGGCCTGACTTGTCTCCAAATGTGTTTCATGCGCAAGAGCAGCATTCAGAAATGCACATCAGTGGTTCTATAGATCAGCCTTAGTTTTTATTTTCAGTTTTGGTTTGAAAACGCTCAAGGCATTGCAGTAAGGCCCCGTCTATTACTGTAGCACTGTAAATTCTCTTTAAGTTGAAAACCTGCCGCATTAAGTATCTCTTCTATACAATGTGTTCAGTTGTTTATTTCAAGTGCTTGTACAAGAGGCTTCTTCGGTACCTACTCTGAGGAACACAGGCTTGATTTTGTGAGGTGCTGAGTGCCCTTGATGTCACTTGGTTTTAAGGATGCTCAGCCTCTGGACAAGGCTTTAACCTCCCTGACAATAGCTGTGATAGCGAGAAGTGGCAAGGCAAAATTTGCCTCTTGGTGCACTTGGTATTTCTCATTTTGTGCCTCCTGTGGGAACTTTCTCAGCTTTTTTTTATGTTCCTCTTCATAGTGACGTGTTCAACCAAATAAGTTTTTTAGAAGAACGTTTGAGAGAAGCTTTGTCTTTTAGGACTTTTTTTGTCATACAAGGTCCTTAGGTTAGGGTAGGGCAGTCCTTTGGAAAGGTATTGGAGGTAGAAATTACAGCCTCATTAATATAATGCTTCAGAAGGGTGTCAAATAGTATTTTCTTGATCCCAAATGGTCCAATGCTTTCTATATCCTGGCACAAGTAGTAACTCCTTTAGAACATGATGAACTAGATGAAGGATAATTCTCTCCACTAGGAAATATTCCTCTGGCACCCTTCAAGAAGAGGCTGATGTGCAGGAGAAGACACAGCCCCCTTTCAGAACACTTGGATATTGGTTTGCTCCTTATCAATTTGAAGACATTGGTAAACACTCTACTAAACTTACTATACTAAGCTCCATAGCTTTTAGAAAACATTTAAAAATCTCAATTTGCGGATCCTCTGAAAGTCAATTTCATTAGTAGTGTTAAAAAAAAAAGAGGAAGAAATTGAAAGATGATGTTTTCCTGTGTGAATTCCTGAGTTGAGACAGGAGTTTGTGGGTTATTTGTCACAAGAATGATCCTGTGTTTGGTTTTTTTTCTGAAACTCTTTGTCTCCTGGAAAACGTATGAGGAGTTGAATAGAATCATGGAATGGCTCAAGTTGGAAGGAACCTTAAAGGTCATGGAATTCCAGCCCCTCTGCTGTGGGCAGGGACACCTCTGTTAATATTTTAATTTACCTTGATGCTCCTGTGTATTGCACTGATGAGGTCCGTTTCCTACTTCTCTGTGGCTGGAACAAGTTTGTCTGTTTGTATCCACCTCTTGCTTTTTAAATTTCATTTGTTATTAGCTCCTCCAACAATGCTGTCACTTAATCCATCTGCACAGCAACTGGTACCCTCGTGGGTTATGGTGATTTCTAAGTGCCGTTGCAATGCCAGCAATAAATAATGTTATACTTAAATAACAATCATATAAATAGCTACGTGTAGAGAAAGTACTCTGGAGCCTGGCAGGCTGTGATGCCCTCAGTGAGGTTTTGCTTTGGGAAGAAGCCTCTGGGTCACACTATGGTCTGTGGGAAAAAAATAAGAACAGCACCATGCATAGAGATCCAATTAAATATCAAATTAGAATCAGTTGGAATCTTTCATTTAAATGAGAATTAAGTGTTGCCAGTATCTGGAGTTCATTAGTTGTGTATTCACCCATCTGGTCACTCGGAGTTTTGGAGACTGAAATTTACCGAGTTCTGAGCTTTTCCTTTTTCCATTTCAGGTTCCGGTGGTGGGTACTTCACACTTGCAAACCCCTCCTTTCATGTGAGAGCATCGTATGAGGAACGTCAGTCCTGATTTAGGGAGTTGTTCCCTTGCTGAACAGGCTGACTTGCCTGAGAGAAGGACACAAAAGCACTAAGGTATGTATTTAACCCACCCTAAAAGTTGACCATGCTTAGTCTTCTTTTATAGAGTAATTGATGCTGGAAAGGACTTCTGGGTGCTTGTGGTCCAGCCCCTCCCGTTCAGAGCAGTGAGAATCATAGAATATTCAACCAGAAAACCTAATTTCAGCCCACGTCCAGTTGGGTGTTTCTGAGGTATATTCTGAGATTCCGCAACCTCTGTGAGCAACCTGTTCTGGTCTGTGGCCGTCCCATGATGGAAGCAGCCTGCCTTCCAGCTGGGTGCCATTTCGACAATAGTTCAGTAGTGCAGAAACACATCCAGGGACCCAGGAAGGGTTTCATTGTCTGCTGGTTTTGATGTACCAGCCAAATGGCAGTGGTTGTGAATTGTTGACAATCAAACACTTGGCATGTGAAGAGCTGAAGAGGAGAACTTGGATGTGTACGTTCCCATCCATAATTCACAGGACATTAGAGCCTCAATGTCAGAAGTTGTACGTCTGCACGGGATGACAGTATATTAATGAAGTTGCTCCAGCCATTACACTCCAATTGCTAATTTATTCATAGTTTCCTAGCAATTGGGAGAGAGGGGGAAAGGAAAACCTGAGGTCTGAGTTCAGTAGCCCTTGAAACAAAGCTGCATGCTGGCTTTATTTGCAGCATTTCTGAGTCATGTATCTATTTCAGCCTTGGTGAATGAGACCAGATTAAAAGGAAGTGAGTGAATAGAGCCTGGATAAATTGACTCAAAGTAGCCTTATCACCAGATCATTCCACTGGAGCTGAATGTTAACAAAAGTCAGGCAATCGTGTTCAAGATGATATGGTGAGACGCGATCTCATTTCCCTAAAAACCCACCCAGAGTCCGTAGCGCTTAATCCTGTGATTTAATAGTTGTTGGCTGGTTGACGTGTCTCTGTGCTGAGGGCTGTTACCCTACAAAACTGCTCACCATGAGTTAAAACGTACTAATGACATAAAGATAGGCCAAAATTCTGGCCTGACTTGAGGGGAGGGACATGGTCACTTCTTGTCTGCTGTTACTAACCAGTGTATTTTGGTTTTAAGTTTTACTGGTTAGCAAAAAAAAGGCAAAGGACATGCTTTTTGAAAATCAGTTCAGCGCTACTAGTGCCCCTCTGACAGCTCTTGGCTCTGGCAAAGGGCCGGGTGTCACATGTATGGGACTGACAACCCTTCATAGCAGAAAAACTCAGAAGGTTTCAGAGTCTTTGTGGGTCAGAAGCTGCAGAAACAGCTTTTGGATGGATTTGGCTCGTGGGGTCACTCAAGAGTGAAGGGAGGGGATTACTTTGGAGAACCAAAATGCTTGTGGACACCCTCACTGTCCCTGCTCTCCCCCCGGTGCTCAGGCTTCCAGGGAACTCCCCTGGAACAATTTCGGCAGGCAGGGTCCCGTTCCCACGTTGTTCTCAGCTGGCACTCATTTGCAGACAGGTTTTAAAACTCAATATAGATACCTTAGAAACCGCAAAATTGAGCCCCCCTAATTATTGTTTTGCCCGTAAATCGCATTGAAGGAGTCGTGTTTTGAAAGGCCAGTTAACTTTACCCAGATGTCCAGAGTCCCTCTCGTTTCAGCAGTGTTGTGCCGAGCAAAATCAAGCTGGTTCGTGGAATGGAAGTGCCCATTTACATACGTAAAGAGTGGTGTCTCTCCGTGCGTGTGCATCGCTGGTGCACATCGAATGTGCACACATCTGTTTCATTCAAAACGTGCCAGATTAACTTGCAGAATTTGTATACGTTCTTAGCCTGTAGAATTTGCAAGCTCGTTTTGAATGAAGCAACTTGAAGATCTCTACTTGAGAGCTAACCAGGCTGATTGGAGGTGTCGGTAACTTCCATCGGGAATAATGCTGAACAGTCAGCAAGAGCGGGTGACGGGGGGTTGGTGTAGCTGAGGCCAAAGAGGGCAGAACATGGGGCACTGTAGGAGAAGAACAAGATCCCAGATCTTGTACAGCGTGGGGTGGGATTCCCTTTCCTGAGGAGGCGATTCCGACTGCCCCTGCCTGGACACGGGCCCCTCCTCATCCTGAATCCTGGAACTGGGAAGAGATTTGCTTAAAGGTGCAGTTTCTGATGGTGTGGACATGACGTGCACCTCTGCAGTCCCTTAATCCAGTGCCTGCTCAGTCCTGCGTTCGATAGTTGTCCAGCTGGAGGGGTCTCGTACTTCATGTTACTTTAATTAAGTATCTCTCTGCCTCTCGGTGCTTAATGCAGCCTCTTGTAGGAGGTCATTGGTTTGAGTCCAGGCTGTTCGGATTTTCTGGTTCCAGCTGGGGTTGGGTAGTGGCAGATCGGTGTGGATGCAAGTTGGTCATCCTCCTCCAAGGTCTAAGAAGAGGAGACAAAAAGCATACACCTGCTGTTTCCTCATGGTCTTTTCTTACCATTAGGAAAACTGCAAAGAGATTATCAAGAAGCTTCTTCCCTTATTTCCAGTTTTCCCACTCCCTCTCTCGTCTCGTCCACAAGTAGTGTCTCTGAATTTCCACTTGCTGGGATTCACAGCGGTGGACGCTTTCTTCCTGCTACGCCAAAGCACTTCGCTGTGCTTAAGCATTTCTGTGGATTATGCACAGAAGAAGAATGTAGAATGAAAATTAGGCTTTTAGAGTGAAGCTGATCGTGTTTCATAGTAGGACTATAGTTATGTGTAATTTATGCAGGGCTAACAAATGCTAAGTAGTGATTGCATGCATGGTTTGTAGATGTTAAAGATGGTTAAGATGTCATTATAAATCACATGGTAGAGCTGCAACTGCCAATTAGGAGGGTATTAACACATGCAGTAACATTGCATTAACCCTTCATAAGCTTTTCCTCAAGTCCTGTTTCTATTCATGATACTCACTTGTGCACTGAGCTTAGAAATGAGAGTGTGAAATAAAACTGCATGAAGAGGAAGTTTATTCAGTTTGTGGTAAGGAATTCTGGTGAGATTTTTCCACAGAAGACTAATAATTTCATTTGATGAAATAAAAAATAGATTTAAAAAAATTAGATCAACAGAAAAACCATAGATTCATTATGACTTTATGGATATAAATTCTGAGACTGATAATTCAACTGCACAAGAATCTTGTTGGGAGGGTGCAGATGGCTCGAAGGCTTTGAACGTGCCGTCTGAAGGAGGGGGCCCTTCCCGCTAAATCCCACCGCCCCCAGTGATGGACCATGTTCATCCAAGATGGGAATGTAGGAACACGAAAGGAGCGTGAAAATATTCCCTTTGTGACATAAAACGGGTCCTGTTACAGAGTTAGGCACATCTTTAGTAAATCTTGTCTCCGTTTAAAAAAAAAATCAGGGTTCCTGAATGCCAACACTCTCATTTTTCACATTGAAATATAAATGACCGTACGTTAATACAGCAGCCTAATACTGCAAAGCTCAGATGTTTCCATCTTTAATAACATTAGTGATAAAGACAAGTGGCTTCTGAGCCTCTTGATGGTTCCAAGAACTAACCAAATTGTAAGACTTCAAATATATTAGCAATTGCCAGATTTGAATTACTTTTATTCAATTAACTAACCCAAGGATGGTTTTCAATGTAAATGATGACTTTAAACACAGTCACTGTGGAAAGGAGAAGTGAGGTGTAAGGTAAGTGGCGTATATTCCATGCTTCAGCATCGTGAGATTTAAGGGAGGGAGAGAAAGGTATCGCCAGCAACAACTGGGCTTTTTTTTTTTTCTCCAGCTCTAAAATGTGCATCTTCTCTGACAAGTATCTGAGGGTGGGGGTGTGGGGATGGCTTCTGCAGTAGCTGGTCCAGCGGTGGCTCAGGTCACCTTTCAGGGACCTGCTTGTATTTAAAAATTGCTGACTTCTCTGGAGGGGTTGGAGGTGAGATCCCTTGGAGGATCTGAGCTGTTGGGCTCTCTCCCCCCCAGTCCCCTGCTGTGGGGAGGCAGAGTTCATTTCAGAAGGGACGTCCGAGATTGGCAGGTGCCAAGTGATGGGGTTGAGGAGGTGGGAATGGTGAGGGAATATAAATGCCAAAGATTATCCATCAGATAGATAAAGCCTCAGGATTTAGCTAAATAGAAATTTACTTCGGTACATAACAGATGTCCAGATGTCCTTTGGGATGAATTCATTTATTTAAATCCTATCTATTTTAATGAAACACTTTTTAAAAGCTGGACTGAAACCTGACTTAAATGCCCCCTGAAAGGGTTGCCAAAAGCCAGTGCTTGACGGGTGGGGGGCATCTAACAAATGAGCTTCCATGTTCTCAGTGGTTGATCAGTACTTTGGGGCTGTCTTTATCAGACAAGACTTGAGCATCTCTGGGTTCCTCCCTCGCTCTCCTGCTTCTCTGTTTGCTGCAGCCACTGGATACTGCACCAGGTCGGTGTCCCTCACCTGGCTGCGTTTATCAGAAGCTGTAGGAAAAAAAGCCCCTTAAAATAGGCTTCAGCGGGTTCCAGTGCATTGTGAAGAAATAGGAAAAGATGATTAAAAGTTGTTGTTAGTTTTGTTTTGTTTTGGTGGTTTTTTTTCCCCACAACTGAGCTTATTCCTGGCTTCTTACCCCGAAGTTCTCATGGTGACACGGCAGCGGTGGCAGCGGTACGGCCGGTTTGCCAGCTCGCTCAGCAAGCAGGAGCAGGAAGAATTAACATATTTTTTTAAAATTTATTTAACATGCTCGCTATTTCCTGTTGATTGTTTTGAAGAAATGTTATGGCTGTAAAATCAAACCCTGGCCAGCTTAAAAACATAACTGCTTTACACTAAGGTGCTAAAACAAAAGAGAACTTCACAGTATTTGAAGCATGTGATGCTGGGCATCCAGGGTCCTGGGTATTTTCCAAACCCTGCAGGAATTGTTTTTCAAAACTAGGACTCTTGTTGGTGAGTTGCTGGGGTTTTATGTTTGTTTTCCTTTAGGAACGCTTTACCCATCTCTCTTAGCTGAAGAGGAAGAGTGGGATACCCTCCCGAGAATGTTTTGGAAGCGTCTTTTCAATTCGCTGTGTGTTCTTGTGTCACTGGAACAGGCGAGATGGAGGGAAAACCATCTCCTGCCCGCTCGGCTCCAGGTGACCCCGTGTGTCTCTTGTCACATGAGTGGGACCTGGAGAGTGTTGGAGGCATCAAGAGGCAACAGGAACCTTTCACGTGTGGCCCCAGCTTGTAAACTGGAACACCCTGGGGTAATGAGAAACCGGGGTGCTCACAGGCAGGTCCCAGGCTGCTCAAACGCTGCTCAGCAGCAGAGGTTTGGGTTCTTGGCGGTATTTAAAGATTAATGCTTTCAACAAACACAACCTTTTTAGAAGCTGTAGGAGTTCTCAAAGAAGGCTGCATAGACTCATTTGAGGGTTTTTGGGGGTATTTTCTTTAACTTTTCTTAGGGTTTACTGAAGAAGCGGTGCATCTCCTGGTACCTGAGGCAGACTTGTCTGTCACTGCAGAAGACAGAGAAAGACATTAAAGGCTGGGTTTTCGGAAGTCCCAGCAGTACGCGTAGCTGGAGGCAGAAGGAGTTTAATTTTACTTTTTAAGACCTTTATAAAATATGAATGTAAGGGTTTGCTTAAGTAGATCTTGTAGATTGTTCAGACTGCTCCCCAGCACAGAAGGTGAAAGAGTTTATTTATTTATTTTTAGTATCCCTACAAAACTTTGACCGTATATATCTTGTATGGAGGCAGGATTTTCGTGACTGTTGAGGAAGAGGAAAAGCCACTGACATACTGATAGAAGAGAAATCCATTGCCTGGTTCTTGGGAGATCATTAGACCACACAGCGGTTTCAAATGCATGTTCTGAGAGCAAAAGGAGAGGAAGAGGGGAGAACGAGCACTGACAAAATTTGTGGTAAAAGAAAAACACTCATTCCAAAATCATTTTGTTGGCTACTGTAGTAGATCCCAACGTGCAAAGATCACAGAAAGCTATGGGGTTGGAAGGGACCTCTGGAGATCACCCGGTGCCACCCCCTGCCAAAGCAGGTCCATCCAGAGCAGGCCTGAGGAGGCCTTTTGGCCACAGCCGCTGCGACACCAGAAGTATTACATGAGCAAATTTGGGTTTGTGTCCACGTCACGTAATAAATACAGCTCTAGGCTGGGTCTTGATAGATGGACTAGGCTCCACCGCTGCAGATTTGGCCGTAATCTGGCCCTTTCCTTGCAGCAGAGAGCCCCTGCCCTGGGTTTGGACTCTGTAGCCAGGTTGGTGGCTGGTGGGGCAGCCGGGCTGAGCTGGAATCAGTCCCCTCCAGTGCCACGTCCCTCGTTAACTGCCTCCCCTTCCCGTACTGAAAGTTGTTGGCTCAGGCTTTTAGTCCTACCTTTTCTCGCTGGATTTCGGTTGTGTTTCCCAACATTTGAACAGTCTGAAAAATCCTCCTTCCAGCTGCCTGGGACCTCGGGGACCGTTGTTATTGCTGGTGTATCGTGCTGTTGGTGGAGCCACCGCTTGCTGCAGCACCCCCCAGGGAATATACATTCTGCTATAAGTACAGCACAGGGCAGGAGTTTCCCTTTTTATTGCAGCCAGATACAACAAAGAAGCAGAAGTTGTTTAATCTTGAGCTCATCGGCGCCGTTTTCGTGTTGCGTTTAGTTACTCTGTGTGTTTGCCCGAGTGTGTCTGGGTTATCTTTTGGGCAGGAGAGTTTTCCTTTTGTTTGTTGGCAGTTGCACCAAGAGCTGGTATTGGACCTATGATGCTACACATTGATTACCTTCTCCTGCTCAGTCAATTCCTTGATGTGTTGTTATTTGGCAAATAAAAAAAAAAAAAAAAAAACCACCAGCTTTTGTAATCTCAGATGAAATGCATCCAGAGGAGGCTGCGTGGGCAAACCCCACCGCGATTTCCCACCAAGATGCACTGACAGGACACAGCTCCACCCTCTGGGACTGAAGAATTTTCCCTCCCACTTGCTGGGGAGTTGTGGGTTTTTTTTGTCTTGCTCTTGAAATGAGCTTTGTAATACTGTACTTACCTGCTGTTGTGTTGCCAAAAGGTGGTTTTGGGTGGGAATATACCCCTACAAATACTTCAAGGGTGGGTGTCAGGAGGATGGGGCCAGGCTTTTTCCAGTGGTGCCCAGGGACAGGACAAGAGGGAACAGATGCAACCTTGAACATAAGAAATTCCATCTCAGCATGAGGAGGAACTTGAGTTTGAGGGTAGCAGAGCCCTGGCAGAGGCTGCCCAGAGAGGTGGTGGAGTCTCCATCTCTGGAGACAACCGGACCCCACCTGGACACGTTCCTGTGGGACCTGCTCTGGGTGGCCCTGCTCTGGCAGGGACTTGGACTGGATGGTCTCCAGGGGTCTCTTCCAACCCCACAGCATTCTGTGACACTCCAGTGCTGTGATCACGCTGTGAGGATCCATCTAAAATTTTACAACATGTAAGTTGTTGTGATAATTGCTCTGAAAAGGCAGGATGTGACCGTGTGCCTCCATTTAATTTCTTTGCTTTTCTGAAATCAGACCAGTTGCTAATGGTTCATGTTCTAGTTTCCTGCTCTCTGCTGAGGACCGGCTCCTGCCTACTCCAGAAAAACATTGTTAGCATTTTGTGTTTTCCAGTTTGCCCAGCTAGTTCCCTGCCAGTGGGGAGGATGTCCAGACTGCTGTGGTCACAACCACCTTTTCATGTCAGCCTCCCAAATGTTGACAGGAGTGAAACATCTTAAATATCTTTTTTTTTGGCTACGTCGTGCTGCCAGCAGGTCCTGATGGATGATCCTGCAAGCTGTTTGTTAGAGGAATAAACTAAAGAATTGGCATTGGGATAGAAAAGCAGGGCTTGCATCCGAGGAGGAGTTATGTCCCAGTTAATCTTAGGTTATGCGCTATCTGTATTGTTGGGCTGCCTCTTTTTTTTCGGATTGGGTCTGCTAAGGCTGTTAGAGGCTTTAAAAGCAATTAGAGCTGAGATTAGACGTTTGTCACTAAGCAGATACGTTTATAGATAAAAAAAGTTATTAGATGTCTGTCTGAGAAAAATTTAAATAAAGCCTTAATTAAATGAAGAGGAAAGGAGTTTTGGTGAAGAAAATACTCTTGTGAGAATAAGGGTTTGGAAAAAAATCTGGAGAGCATCTCAAACCGGTGTTTGGACTGGTGCAGTCCAGCTTGTCCTGGGGTGTTCTCGGCTGCCTTGGATGGGATGCAGAGGCTGAAGCTCAGACCACTGTGAGTCCCATCAACCTTGCACGACGAAGCAAAAATTCTGTAGTTAGAGGCTGTGTTGGGGTTGTCTTTGGTTGGACCTCGGCGGAGCCGTGGTACCCGTCGGCAGGTGACGTTAGCAAGGACGGAGCTGATGGGGTTGGTGAGGGGACGACACAGATGCTGACTCTGCAAACCCTTCATTCGTGTGGGAGGTTACACACCAGTGGGAATTGGGTGGCTCTTCTGTCCTTTGGGGGTCTCAAATAAAGGCTGCTCATCTTTAGGAAATGGATGTCAGAGCAGAGCTCATGGGTCTGTGGTGGAAGTATCTGGGGGAGGATTCCTGTTTTATATTCTGGCTGGATGGCTCTGGCTGTTCTTTTTGTGCCTGAAACCTCTAAATCTATCCAAGAAGTCTAAGTGATTTTGTAAAGCCTTGAAAATGCAACTGGAATGCAGCGTAAGGGCTGAGTAGATCAAGGGGAAATAGAAAGTGCTATTTGCTGCCTGAGTCATGAGCTTTGTAAACTGGGATCTGGCAATACCCTGGACAGGCCCAAGCACCTCTTCAATTTGCTTATTTTTCTTACGTCGTTTTCACTAAGGAGCATTTTGAAGAGGCTGTGCAGGAGCAGCGCACACCTCAGACGTCCCCACAGGTGAAAATCACAAATGGGCCAAAAATCCATTAGGTCTCTTCCTCCCAGTGGCAGATCTGCCCCTGCTGCCACCGGGAGAGGTTGCCCAGGGCTGAAAATCGCTGCCAACTGAGGAGCTGGTGCTACTGGGAAGGGGCCATCCCTCCTCTTCCTCACAGGGCTGGGGGGGGTGGTACATTTTGCAAAGTCAGTGGCACGTGTAAATAATAGTTATTTGGGTTGTTAATTTTGAAATATTTGTGCATGGAACTGAGCTGGTAGACTGCAAGGCTCAGGGTTAAAATTCAAACATACTTGACAGTGTGTATGTACATACAGGTATACATGCATACTATAATCCCAGCTGCTAGTATTGATCAAAAACTTCATGAGACAGGTACAGATCCTGGAAGAGAAGCTATAGATGGTATGACACAAACGTATTAGTTCAGCTAATTTCTCTCGGTGAGGAGGCAGGAGGCTTTGCCAGTTGGAGGAGGATCAGCTGAGCACTTAGAGCATTTCAGGTCTCTCCCAGCCCTCTCAGAGCTGGCTCCAAAGAAACAGAACAAAACCACAAGCAGGTTTTTCATCTGCCTTCCTTCTTCTACCTCAGCGTCGTTTATTTAGGCTGATTAAAACTTTCCCATTTCTCCCTCTTTAGCAAATATTCAAATGGTTTTGTTTTCTATTTTATCAGAAAAAAAAAAGTTGAAACATGGAAGCGTGTAGCATCTATGCTCTTCGTTCATGCATTTTTGAAAACTCAGTTTTAGCTCAGATACTGAAGTTTTCTGGTTTGGAATTTGAGAAATGTTCCATTACAGCGTCATGGGATTTGTTATGTTTTTATCAAAACATTTTGTAGGAACACGGGGGTTTGAGTCTCAGTAGGTACATGGCAGTAGGAGAGCTTACGGCAGTGCTGCCTCTGCTCTGGCAGGATCGACGGATCCAGGAGAAGACATCCCCTGAGGATGGGGACCGTTTCTGTAGAGTTCGCTCTCCTCGGTTCACTCTCAGGTCTGGCAGAGTCTCAAATGGACTCTTCCTGGAGGATTATCAATGCAAGGTATAATAACTGCATGCTTTAGCTTTTACCTTTATTAGGAAATTGTATCATGAATAAATATGAATGTTAGCTAAACTGATACTGACTGTAATGCAGACATAGTTAATAGATGGAAAAAAGCATTTTCAACATCACTTATGCTAATTAAGTTTTGAATCTTGTTTGAGGGAGGTGTGTATGGCTGGCCAATTCAGAGTAAAAATAGTGATTAATTATGATTTTTTCTGATGCAAATCAATCTCTGATCTATAGACAGCAGCACATTCTTCCAACAGGATAAACAAACCCAGGGGTTTTTATTCAGAAACTTTGAGATGTTGCGTCTCAGTGTTGAGTGTTCTTCAGTCATAAAGGGAAATATTTAAAAAATATGTTAAGAAAATAAATAACACATAATGGTTTGCTCATGACAGACTTTTCCTAAGGTACTTCCACTGTTCTGGCATCTGAACTCAAGATTTGGGCTGGGAATTGTTTTGAATCACTGATGTAGCAGAGGGAGAGGAGGGTGCAGCTGGACAAATCGATAAGCTCTGGGAACCTGGGTTAAAAATGTTCCAGCGCAGCCCAGTGCTGCCCTCTGAGAAACCCGAGTTTGCTTTGAAACCCAAAATAGTGCCTGTGTGTTTGTGTGGGACTCTACTGAGCTTCAGGTTCACAGGGTTAACCAGAACTGGGGGGCAGGAGGGGGGGGGATCATGCGATGCTGATCTCCCTCCAGAGCCCTTTCACATCTCCCGTTGAACTGGGTGAGAATTGACTCAGGTTTTACTGAGGCAGCCAGAGACGTAGGGGAGGCGAAACGCTGCAGGAGTGTCATTCCCTGCGTCCCACCGCAAGGTCTGTGGCTGAACTCTGCTGAGATCCAGACCAGCGCTCTTGGCTCCGGAAGGGGGGAGAGCCTGGGGGGGGGGAAGGAGGGGTTTACAAGAAATTAGAAGACAAGAAGCGTCAGTAATTCTGCAGCTTCGGTTCTGCCTTGTTTATCACACACAGGATTTTTCTGATGAAAAATCCCCCACCGTTTCATACCACTTCCTCTTCTAATTGCAAATATTCCTTTTCCTGTTCTTGCCCTGGGAATACAGGGAAATACAAACAAATTTGCCCCCCAAAAATAGGCAGGTCAGGGAGATTCGAAAAAGATCAGGTGCCAAATTCCCAGGGAATGGGTGTTTTTTACACCGGCTGCTGGAAAATCCACACTATAAACACGGAATAATCTCGGGAAAGCAGGGGGGGTCTGGGGAAGGGTGGTGGTGAGCAAGGCAATACTGTGTCTTTAATTTTCTTTTCCGAAGGAAGAAAGTCTGCATAGCAATGACAGGATCACTTGTTCCTGCCTTTAATGTGTGATCTGTTTTCTCCAGTGGAGGGCACTCAGTGTATCACAAACTAGAACATTAGCACCAACAAGCTCCAAAGCATCATCACTCTCTGGAAAGCCTTCTGAATTAGACAAGAGCTGCCTCTCAGCACAGCTACAAAACACTTTAAACCTGACCAGCTAAATGGATAAACCTCGCCTGCGTGGCTTTTAAACTGGGGTCTTGCCCAGCAGAGGAGGCCTGGCCGTTCCAGGAGCTGGAGGATGGATTGCTGTGCCCGGGAATGGCAAAAGGCAGCAGAATGAGAAACGCTAGGTACCGGCAGAGCTTTTTTTATTTCTCCCGGAGAAGTTGGTTTACCTCCCTGCTCTGCTGTAGCTTTTCCTTGCTGATTGCTACTTAATGCTGATGGTTCTCTGATGACTTACACAACGGCTCTCGGAGCTTAGAGTCCCTCCCTACCCCCCCCCCCNCCAACCCCTTCCCTATCCTTTCCCTTCCTCATCCCCAAAATTCTCGCTTGTCCTCTCTAGGGAACTTTGTGGGGGTTACTGGCATGCACGCTGGATGGTGGTGATGTGCGTGGCAACCGTGCTGTGACATGAAGATTCTGATGGTTTAAAGAAAAGAGACCAGTTTTAAAAAAAGAGAGAGAGAGAGAGAGAGAGGCAAAGGGAAAGGGGAAAAAAAAAGAAGGGAAGAGAGAGAAGAACACAGCCGGAGAAGGGAAAAGGAGGACGTTTGTGGATGACAAAAGGATGGGTAAGTGAACTTTTCTTGTTTGTTTGTTACCACGGCTGCATGGTATATTTTTCAGCTGGATTTTTAGCTGTTCAGGAGGGGGAAACAGCCTAAACAGCAGCAGTGCATTCCTTTGCCAGGTGACTCACTGTACTTGCTATTGTATTTTTAGATCATGTATTCCCCCCCCAACACGCACACACACACACCTTTCCTCCTGCAGAGGTTTTATATGTGATTAATCTGTAAATGTATGCACCGAATTAAGGGCTGGGGAGAGTGCGTCCGCTGTCTGTACAACCCACCCACACACCTGCACACCCAGAGATAAGTACATGGATGCATGAGGCACGCTCACAATTTCTTCTGGGTTTATATTCCCATTCTCTGAGCCTGTCGTGGTGTTATTTCGGCTGTCAGAAAGGACTGTTAACACTTTGCAGTATCTGGAAGGCAAAGGGGAGGGAGGGGGGGAATTTTCTTGTATTAGGTGGTTTTTGAAAAGGCTCGTTTGGCTTTTTGAAAAGATACCCCTAATATTGCTGCGAGATTTCCAGCAGTCCTTTGCCTGTCTTATTTTTTCAAGTGTGACAGGTTTATTTCCCTCCCTCCTTCCCCCCCAGCCCCCAAGTCTGTACCAGCCAGAACATATTTCTAGCTGGCTGCTGCTGGCACACAGGCAGGAGCAAAAGATGAGGATTTAAATTAAAAAATCTATCCCTTAAAGTGAAAGGCAGAGACATGTACTCGGGGGCGTCTTAGATTAGGAATTATTTTGCAGATTGCCCCTTGTTTTAAGATCGGATTAGGTAACTGCAGCACAGGGCTGGTTTGTGTCTGTGATAAATAGTAAAGTAATTATTTATGGAGGAGATACCAGCCCTTAAAATCTTCCCTGTTGGAAAAATGCATTTTAATTCTCGGCAAGACAACTCTGGACAGAGGCACCAATGCTAAAATGATGACAGGCGGAGGAGAAGCGTGCGTATGCAGGTTGGCTTTGCTGACAGCCCTCCTGCCCCCTCTCAGAATTAGTCCCAGAATGTGGAAGATGTGTCCGTCCTGCCCTGGCAGCGTTGCTGCCACGGGAGAGAGCTGACAGCTCAAAGGCAAAATCTGGAAATCGGTAGCTCTGGGGAGGAGAGGGGGGAGTTGAAACCCATACGTACCCCTTTAAACTTTCTGTGTGTCGCTGCTCCCAAGGCAGCGTTTCTATGTGCACACTTGGGTGTAGGTTTTCCTAGAGTGTGTAATGTACATCCAAGATCATAGATGTCAGGTATTCACAGCTACAGCTGGACAACTTTCAGTGACGCTGTGATTCATTTGAGAGAAATCTGTCCTCTGTCTTGGTGTTGGGGTTCCACGCTAGCGTTCTGTGGTATCCTGCTCTGTACGGCTCCACTTTGCTTCTGTTCATCTGTTTATGGATTTTAGATACATAAAAATAATGAGTAAACCTACTTAAAGCTAGTCTTAAAAACAAATCACTCGATGCAAAAAGTAAATCCTTTATATTGCATCAAATTTTACAATAAATGCATGTTTTAAAGATGGATCAAACTTCATGATAAGTGGATTTCTCACTTTTTGCAATAATTTTTGGAGGAATTAGACTTGCAGTTGCTTTTATGAAGGAACATGTTCAGCAGCACGTAAATAGCAGCAGCTTTGGCTCATTTCCTTTCCAGCACTATGGAGCATTCAGCACAGTGACTTGACAAATATGTTTATTGTTAAAACCTCAGCATCTAGCGATAAGGATATACCAGCTACATTGAGAGATGATGTACAGGAGAAAAGCGAATAGAGAACAGGCTCTTGGTCCTTCCAAGGGATCGTAAATCACACAAAAGTAATTGAATAACAAGAGTGGGACTGGTGATGGTGCGGGCAGGAGAGCTGGCAAGCCAGAAACTCAAAGAACGGGAATTTACACAATAAAAAGTGCGAAACGGGAGGCAAACAGGTTGTCTTCAAAATCCGCTGCTTCACTAGGGCATTATTAGAAACCCCATAGACGTTAGTAATCTGTTGGCAGTTTATTTGAATAGCTCTACAATGCACGTTTGTTTTCTTTTTAATATTGTAGGTTTCCATTTAATTAAGCAGCTGAGAGGCATGAGTGTGGCGTTAGCGCTCCTTCCTGTGCTGCTGGTGGTTGTGCTTGCGGGGGCTCAGCGAGCTTGCCCCAAGAACTGCAGATGCGATGGCAAGATCGTGTACTGCGAGTCTCACGCGTTCAGAGACATCCCTCAGAACATTTCTGGAGGGTCTCAAGGCTTATCGTTACGGTACAACAGCATTCAGAAGCTTAAATCAAATCAGTTTGCGGGCCTGAATCAGCTCATATGGCTTTATCTTGACCATAATTACATCAGCTCCGTGGACGAGGATGCATTTCAGGGGATCCGCAGGCTGAAGGAATTAATTCTAAGCTCCAACAAAATTACCCATCTGCACAACAAAACGTTTCACCCGGTCCCCAACCTCCGCAATCTGGACCTCTCTTACAACAAGTTGCAGGTGCTTCAGTCTGAGCAGTTCAAGGGCCTTCGTAAACTCTTGATCCTACATTTGCGGTCTAACTCGCTGAAAACCGTGCCCATCCGGGTGTTCCAAGACTGTCGAAACCTTGACTTTCTGGATTTGGGCTACAACCGCCTGCGGAGCTTATCCCGTAATGCTTTCGCTGGCCTTTTGAAGCTGACGGAGCTCCACTTGGAGCACAACCAGTTTTCTAAGATCAATTTTGCCCACTTTCCACGCCTCTTCAACCTGCGCTCGATTTACTTGCAGTGGAATAGGATCCGCTCTATCAGCCAAGGGTTAACGTGGACTTGGAGTTCCTTGCACAACTTGGATTTATCAGGCAATGACATTACGGGGGTAGAGCCTGGGACCTTCCAGTGCCTCCCCAACCTGCAGAAGCTGAACCTGGATTCCAACAAACTCACCAACATCTCTCAGGAGACCATCAATACGTGGATCTCGCTCATCTCCATCACTCTGTCCGGAAATATGTGGGAATGTACTCGAAGCATTTGCCCTCTGTTTACTTGGCTTAAGAACTTCAAGGGGAATAAAGAAAGCACTATGATATGCGCAGGCCCTAAACATATCCAGGGTGAAAAGGTGAGCGATGCTGTGGAGACATACAATATCTGTGCAGAAATCCAGGTGGTGGTTACCGAGAGGTCGTACCAGACACCCAAAACCCCCCAGAGACCTGTCTTCATTCCCAAACCCACCGTTTCCAAGCTGGAGAGCAACCAGCCGACGTCTGTTGCGCCGAGCCCTTCTGCAGAGCTCCCGACGCCTGGGGTGGAACCAGAGTACGAGCACGTTTCCTTTCACAAAATAATCGCGGGGAGCGTTGCCCTCTTTCTTTCCGTGGCCATGATTTTGTTGGTTATCTACGTGTCGTGGAAGCGGTACCCAGCCAGCATGAAGCAGCTCCAGCAGCACTCGCTCATGAAGAGGCGCAGGAAAAAGGCCCGAGAGTCTGAAAGGCAAATGAACTCCCCTTTACAGGAGTATTACGTGGACTACAAGCCAACAAACTCTGAGACCATGGATGTATCAGTTAATGGATCTGGGCCCTGCACCTATACCATCTCTGGCTCCAGGGAATGCGAGGTATGAACCATGATCCTCCTAAAACCATTTCAGCTGCTGGGAAGGAGAGGTAAATGTTTGAAGCTCTTGAGGTGTCTCTAAACACTAGAAAGATTCATGAGATTTTCTTTTCTTGTTGGTTTTGTTTTTGCTTTTGGGGTTTGCTCGGTATGAAGGGTTGTCTCACTAAATAACAGGGGAGCAGTGGTGATTATTTTGAACAATTCAGACATAAAATGAATGGATGAAGTAAACAGCTATGATAAAGGCATCTGGAGTATTATTCTCCATTTATTAGCAGTGGCTACAAGAGTCCCGGTTTTAATGTATTGGTAGGAACAGAGGAGCTGAAGAACATTTCTCTGTAAAAAAAAATCAAGGGCAGAAAGCTCTTTACTCCAGACCTGACATCAATCTTGAGGGGTTTCTGGCCTATTTAAAGATGATGCCAAAGGTTTTCTGCATTTTCTGTCTGGTTGAGGAGCGAGGCGGGGGACAGCAGGACTGCAGCACAGCCTCGTCAGGCACTTGTTTGTTTTCCTGCAGAAGCGGGCGCAGACACGCTGCTCTACCAGCTCCTCTGAACTCGGCTCTTGGAAAGCCAGAAATCAGACAGGACGTTTGCAGATTCTGGGTTGGGAGACGGGGATTCTTGGGGTTTTGGTGGGGTGTTGTAGTTTTCATTGATCAGTGAAGACTCAGTTGGAGAGACAACCCTGGTAGAGCCAAGTTTCACGTGCTTGAGACCGTGTTATGGTTTTGACTCAGCAACATGGGAAGCACAAACAGCTAAAGCTCTCGGCTTCTGTTCTCTGCTTTACAAGAAAATGCCGCATTTCTTCATTGCTGTGTTGTCAATGACTCTATTAACGTGTTTGTAAGGACTGGTTTTGCTTGTGAATGCCATGGCTTATTTATACCTGGTCAGAAGGATTTGTGCCGTTACATTCTAGTCCTTGTTACTTCATCCTGCACGTGCTGTGGGATCAGGGGACCCTGGTTGATTTTGCTTCCTTGGTTGTGGAAAGCTTCATGTGCCCCTTGCAGTTTGTTCGTACCCATTTGTGCGAATGGGTTTGACGATGGTAGACTTTGCCCAGTGTCTCTGGCAGACGGGCGGTGTGGAGCAGGCGGCAGTTTCAGGATCCTGATCATTTAAAAGTGGGTGTTTTCACTTTCTGACACGAGGGCATCTTTCAGATATTTTCTATTTGGCACCCACCTGGCTTTGGACCACGGAGACAAGGGGAAGAGGGAAGAGAAAAAAAAAAAGGTGTATGTTTTGGGGTTGCTTTCTCTGGAGCAGTGTTGTCTTCAAAAAAGGAAGCCACACGTTGTACCTTGTCATTTCCACCAGTATCACGTGAAGGTCTGGGGATCTTTTCCTGGTAGCCGCACAAGTAGAGAGTAAGTGATGCTAACAAAGTTCTCTGAATTTTCACTGGCTGTCACAAGGAGCCTTGCTTTGACCTCAAAGGCTGTTTCCTCTCCATGCTCCAACTTAACACCTCTGAAGTTTCATTAGCTCGAATAAAACACTGATTAATTTGCACCAAGATGATTTGGAAGACAGCTGAAGCTGCACGTCAGAACTGGAAGTCCATGTAATGAAACCATAATCTGTTACGGAATTTGGATCCTGATTGTGGCGCAAGGGAAACAGGAGAAAGGGGATGTTGTTTGGGAGACTGGAATTTAGATAATTTGGGTTATGGCAGATGAGAAATGGAAGGGTCCTACCAGCTCTGGTACCAGAGGGGCAGGGTGACACAGTTTCCCCAAGCTGGTGTCGGTTGTTACACGCAGCGTTCATCACCAGGGGACCCCAGTTCTCCTGGTTTCCAGGTGCTGTTGCAGCACCAGACCAGTTTTATCCCGCAGTTCTGTTCAGGTTAAGTGTCGCTGGTGAGAAACTTTGCAGAACTCCAGCTGTTTGTGGTGGTGTCTGTGGGATTCGTGGTTACGGTGTAAATCCCTAAGACCGTACTGAACCCACCAGGGCTGTCCCGGGCTGTGACTGGTAGGAAGTGTGCCCTGTACTGGTGTGTGATTTAGTATCCATCGGCTGTTGGTGGGGAAGATTTCAGGAGACAGAAGCCAGCAGGTCACTGAAGGCACATGTAGCAGCCGTAAGCCCCCACTAAAAGACTGTCTTCGGCTTGGATTTAACATTCTTCGTCTCCATAGCTACAAGGTTCCACTTGTAAAAGGATAGATGTGCACTGTACAGTACTTAAAAATGGTAAGAAATACCCTTGGAGTGTCTTCAGCAGTGGAAAGGTTTCATGTTTGGGGAAAAACAAGAAAATGGGAGTATCTCATTATTTGCTTATTTACTTAGATGTGCATACTTGCGGGGAAACTGTAACTTGGCTCAAGAGAGAAGGCTCAGGCCCGTCCTCTGCCGACTCTGACTTGCTCCTTGTGCTCAGTCTCAGGTTCTTCCCAGCAAAGGGCCACTGGGAGGGGAGAGGAGAGTCTGGTTCTCGGAACGAGGGCAGGCAGGCTTTCAGAATTCATTGCTTACCAGTTTATTCATTATTTTTTTACTACTATTTTTCAAAGGATTGTCTGCATTCATGTGCTATGTCTGCAAGCTGCTGAGATGTCCCAAAGTCCTGTATCTTTCAGGAAAGAAATCATGCCTTACTTCCATTTCAGCCTGGGCAGGATGCTCTCTTGCTGGTAGTTGGTGACAAGGAACGGTTTCTGAGCGTGGCCTGGGGTGGGTCTGAGCCACCTGATTATGTTCACGGGGATGATTTTGTGTTGAGAAGCATCCAGCTCATCTCATCCCCAAACCACGTGTGTCCCGTGGCAGAACTGGCCTCGAAGCAACACGCTACGGCGTTGATGGGGGGTCTGTCTCTTCACCGCGGCTCTGCACGGGAGCAGGGGAGGTGGTGGTGGTTGTTTCGGGATTTCTAACCCACAGCAAAGCATCGGGGGCGAACGGGAGCTGCCCCGTGTCGGGTCCGTGTGCTGAAGGCAGGGGAGCTGCAGGTACCGGGTTTTGGGGCTGCTTCTTCCAGTCTGTGCTTTATGAATTATTTCTCGTATTACGGAGGGAGCGCCAGAGTCAGGCTTGCTGTAAATGGGAGCAACTTTCTTGGCATCGGTGGGGTTGTAATCACCGACACCTGGCCTATGGTATTCTATTTAGTCTGTTGGCAGGGGTTTCTAAAATAACTGGATGCTTCTGATTTTGGCTCTTGCCATCCCGTTAGCAGACTGCTGCTATTTCCTTTTGGTATTTGCTTTGCGTTGTGCCTGCGCATCTTATTCCCTCTCTCTTTCATATTTATTTGCACATTTGCTGAGGATCTGGGAGCCATAAAAAGCAATTTCATAAACCAAGCTATAATATTATCTATTTCCTATGTATCACACACAAAATATCTGTACATAGCAGACCGTGAAGGTGTATGGGCAGAGGGAGCAGAAATGTTTCCTCCCTTCTCCTGGAAGGTTAATCATCGCCCGTTTCTCAGGCTGGCAGTTACAAACCAAACAACAACCAACCACACAAGTTAACATCTTTTCCGTGTTACCCGAGCAGAGTGAAGCCCTTTGAGAGACGGTTGACACAAGACCCTGTGAGGTTACTTCGTTTCTCAACATCTAACCATACCCCAGTGCTCGACAAACAACCCCACCTGTTCACATGCAGGAACATCTCGGCTGCGACGCTCCCGTTCTTGCCATCGGAATGAAAACCAGGGCGGTTGTCACTTGTATTCATACATGCTAAATCAGTCACACAAAATCATGTTCGCTTTGAATTCCGCTTCCTCCCCTCTTGCCAGTGGGAAGGAATGGATTGATAAAGGGATGCAGCGTATGCAGATGTGCTGGGCCGCTGTTGACCTCCTCCGCTTGAGCCTAATTTAAAAGGAAATGTTGACGCACCACTGTTGTTTATTATTTATTTATTAAACACCATTACTGTGTTGTTTTGAACAAGATGCAAAAAGGGAAAAAACAAAATAGTCTCCATGGCCCAGATGCTGGTTCATCTGAGCTTCCAGTTCTGTGAAGGTGTTGATGGTTCTGCAGCCCAACTTTGGAAGGGCTGCCCAGGGGCTAAGAACGAGCTTCTGGGGGTATTGCCACCTCCTGAGAGAAATCACTCCGTGATTTAGCAGGATTTCTTTTCTTCTTTAAGAGCAGTGATTGAATTTCCTGTGATCATCAGCCCTGTGTTTTCATAAGGAACACTCAGCAAGGACTTCGTGGCAGAGCTGTAAGTTGGTCATAGCTTGGGGGAATGCAAGTGGAAGGTAATTCCACAGGAATTGCATTACAAAGAGAATATGGGAGGTGATGAGAATGGGAAGCAGTGCCTGTTTTTAGCCTACTGTTGTCATTTTAGGGCCCAGGTGGTGTGATTGTTTTTCCAGTGACCCCGTTTTAGAGCGCTGTAGGATGGACATTGTTCATTCGTCTTTCTCATGTCCTTCTGTGGCTCCTCTGCCTCTCTTCCTCCACCTCTCTGTGGTTGTAGATGGGCCTTAAATTCTTGTTTGAGTTGCAAACTGAAGGGTGAATCAATCTAATGAAACTCTGTCATAAGATCTGTGTTTGTACTGGGAGAGTAAGCAAAGGCTAAGCTGATAGCCCTTTTCCTCAGTGCAGTCTATCTGGAATAAATATGTCAGAAGCTGCTCAGAGGTGAAATCTTTTGGGCACAGGGCCAGGGAGAGGTTTGAGGAGAAGGTAAATTTTAGAAAGGCCTTGAGGATTAGGACCAAAGGTAGAAATCAGTGTTTGTTACTGTTCAGAGGCTTCGTTAGCGTTGCACGCTTGCAATAACAAATAGAATTTTGGTACAGAAAGTCTAGAACGCTGGTGGTGGAGCAGAAAATGCACGGGGGGAAAATTTCCTGGACTCAGCGCTTGGAAAGTGTGAGATTTCCCAAAGATATCACCAACATGACTGGCCCTGTTTATCGGAAGAGCTCAGCCAGCTGTGCATCAGCAGCAATTGAGACACTGTAAATTTGTAAAGGAAGCTGCAGAGGAAGCTGAACACTTGTGGAAGTCTCGCTCAGCCCTTGCTCTGGGGTGTCTGGCTGAGAGAGTGGATTCTCTGACATTTGCTCTTGCAATAGAGGTGCTGCCGAGACCTGGCGGGCACCTCTGAGATAATGCAGGTAACCTGTGGCAAAGGAAGGAGCTGAACCCCATCTCCCGAATTTTCACTTAGGCTTGGAAACCTTCCTGACAGCGTTTCAGACATTACATTTGCTCCACCAGATCTCGTCCAGAGCCTGACAGTTAACTGACAGGACTCTGAAATTGCACCGAGGACTCATACTCTTAAAGCATAACATCCCACTGGGAGGGCGACTGATGGACCGTCATCCTCTCTGCCTTCTCTCCATCTCTTTTTCTACTTCCCCTAAATTTGCCACTTCTAGAACCTTCATGGTTTGAATTACGTGGTGAGGACTGCTCAGATGGAGAGGTGCTGTCTTGTAAAAGCTTTGTACAAGAGGAGAAAATACTCATATTCCTGTTACGATCGTTGCCCAGGCCCTACCAAGGATTCCTGCGTTGCTGGAATTGTGACAGATGCGGTTTGCCCTCTCCTTTTCTCTTTTCCTTTCTCTCACCCCTTCTTCTGCTTTTCCTCAAACTCTGTGATGTGCTGCCAGTATTTTAAGGAGGAGGGAAAAAAAATCAATTTTACTCCATTATGTAGCTCATGCCAAGAGGGAGAACGCTAACAGAAATAGTGAAGAAATCTGTGGAACCTATTCATTTGTGTGGGTTGGTTTTTTTCTTTTCTTTTCAGCAGACACCAAAAAATAAAGAACCCACAATGGAAAAGGGGCAAACAATCTTATTAGTAAGTATCCTGCTGCTGGAAATGTCTCTCAAACTCTCCTCCGGGATAATAGAGTTGACCTGATTCTTGATGTTAAGACTGTTACCTGAACTCCAGGGGCTGGTAGAGCGCAGAGGGGGCTGGGGACTGGAAATAACAATTATCTGTGAGGCTCACTCCTTTCCCCTGGGAGGAGACACCTTCCAAAGCCCTTGAGATGCCATTCCGGGTCTCCACAGAGTCACGTCCACGAAGATGCTCTCCCTGCAGGATTCTGGCAGGAGCTGCTGGGCACCCGGGAGGCGCAGCCCCCGTCCCCCTCTCCGTGCCACCGACAGATCCCGCGTGGTGCGTGTCCACGGCGCCGCTGCCATCCCGGTGCTTGGTCATTTCAAGCCGGGTATTTTGGGACCGCACCGCAGATGGGCTGCAGCAGTGAACGTTTTTGACACTAATCAGCTTTTATGGCATCTGCCTGTTGTGCAGCCAAATAAGCCGAGATTGCGCGTGGATCTCTCCAGCTCCACAGAGAGACGATGGGATCAATTCTGAGGGATTTTCAGGGAGTTGTCGTCTCTGTTCCCGGCTGCAAAATTCCCGTTTTGTTAAGAAGCCAGAGCATGCAGCAAGGAGACAGCGTGAGAGCCCATCCCTTGGTGGGAACATGGGCTTTTTGGCCTAAGGAATTTGGGTTGTCTTTGCTGTTTAAGTCAGAAGGAGCTGGAGAGCTGCTGCTGCTCTGGGGACTCTCCAGTGGGAATTATCCACCTGCGAGAACGGGAAAGGCAGGAGAGGCCAGAAAATGCTGCTCTGTAAATGCTGCAGTCTCTCGCCATCCAGGGTGCGTTCCAGCTGCAGCAAAACCTCCACCCTCGGTTCTTAGCTCAAGTGTAGATTTATTTTTGTGGGTCTTTAGATACGTTTGGCTGGAGTATGAGAAGACCCTGGGTGCCAGCAGGCCAGAGGCGTTCCTGACAGCTCCCAAGGCTGGGCCAGTGTCAGCAGGAGCTTCCTTCAGCAAACGGCGGGACTTGGCGAGGATGCTTCAGCTTCTCTCCTTTGGTTTCTGTCCTCTGTGTGACACAAAAGCAAGGAGGTTTTTTGCGTAGTACTTCTTATCTGAAGATCTCAAAACTCGTCACTGAAGTGCCATCATCCTAATTTTTACTTCCTCTCTCACGTCGATCACAGTCATACGCAGCAGCTCTTTGCTGTGGAGGTTCCATTTTTCTTCTGTTTTTTCCACCATCAGAAAGTAAATATTCATTCAGTTTCCTGTGAAATACACAAAAATACACCAAAAAATACTATTTCTGAGTTTAGCCTATGGGGAAAAGTAGCTCGAAGAGTTTGTTTCTGGTCACAGGTGGCCGTCGGTGGTGTGTGTTTGCAAAGGTGTCTGGTTTGTTTCTGTGGAGGCCTAAGGGAGCTCTGACCTTCAGCTTGATTTTGATACCGAATTTTGGAAGTTCTTCTGTCGCACAAAAATACTTTGTATTTTCTGTCCGAACGTTTCAGCTGCACTGCAGAAGCGTTACATCAGGAGAAAAATTAGATGGTTGTTAAGTCACTTTGTATGAAATGTGCTGTGGAACGTGGCGTGTCCTTCAGCGCACCAGGCAGAGCTCAGGAATCACGGAGGTACCAAGATCTTCTGATGCGCTCAGCACTGGGGGCGCGGTGCTTCCCACTGCATACTGATACACGTGGCAGAAAAAGCAATCTCCATCTCCACTTCTTGACAGACAATGAAAGAAGCAGTTGGAAAGCAGAAGGTTCATTGTATGGGTTTGGATTTCTTCTTCTGTGTAAACTCCAGTCAAGATGTTTTTTTTCCCTTGTATGGCAGAAGTTGGCTTTTCCTGTACGTTACTTGCACTTTAATCCAATTAAGGAGCAGGCAATAGAAGGTGAAAGAAGGGAAGTTGTGTGTGTCTGGGTCCCAGCTCCCAGGTTTACTCACTGCATGAACATCTGGAAGGAATCACTTTGTGTTTGGAGAACAGGACCCAGCAGGGAGCCTTGGGCGAGTGGGGCAGAGAAGGAGAAAACGGAGATGTGAAGAGCGATGTCCTTGCAGGAGAGGAGTTGGAGCAGGGAGTCTTGCAGTCCGGGTTGTAAGAAACCTTTGACAATATTCTATTTATTGGGCGACTCCAACTCCCAGTGCAGAGTGAAGGCGTGTTCCGTGCACGGGGTGAAACTCCAGGGCATCAGGCCGAGGGCAGAGCTCTTTGGCACCGAGCGCGAGCTCAAGTTCTCCGTGGGAAGGACGCTCTCACCCTTGGTGCCTTGCACTCTCACACACCTCAATTTTTTTCCAGATTTTTCCAACGCAGAGAGAGCCTTTGATGAATAGACTTGAGTTGTGTGTTTTTGCTCATTTTCAAACTCACTTCTCATTAAAAATCATCTTCTCCTTCTGTGTGATGGCCTCTGAAACCCCAGATGATTCTTCACTGCTCTCGTCTGTCCCTAACGCATCCGTTTGGATTATCTTTGTGCCGTGATGGATGCTTTAAAAGGAACCAACAAGGCCATCAAATTCTCACCCTGGTTCAACTAGCATTTGTTAATGTTCTAAATCATCTTGGGCCTGAAATGTGCTACTTCTTAAATTTAGAATGATGTGATTGCCTGAAGCCTCTCCATGTGTTAATTAAATCATCATAATTGTGGTTTCTTGAGACTGACAGGTTATAAATAGTTTTTCTTTCCCCCCTCCTGCAGTAATTTGGTGTGAATGACAGGCAAAACAGCTATTGTTTAACCTGTACATCTGACACTGTCCTTCCCATTCAGACTCGATTGCTCTGCTTTTATTTGATTGTCCTGAGATAATCGACAGTGTCATTCTTAAAGGCTAGTTAATTACCGTGCACTTCTCACATTATGTGGAGATGAGAGAAATGATTTTTCTGGGTCATCATTATCCATTTAATTTAACAGAATGTGCGTATTAAGGAGCACTGAAGGTCGGGGCAGATGTTCAGTGTCTGGATGTGAACATACACACACAGAGGTCGGAACACACAGAACGTGGGGTAAGAGTAATACATTTGAGTAGTAGTTTTATTTCTATCTATAACGTCATGTCTCATCCAAGATTTTGTGGAAACAGACGCCTCAGTGTTCTTGATGGTCTTTTTCTCTGGTGTTCCCACGTGGTAGGACCTTCACCTGGGACCGCGTGTCCTTGCTGGGCTGGAACTGGGAAAAGGCAGGACCAATTAATAACGTCACGTGTTGTTTGGAAACAAACTGGTAACGGTTCTTCGCATTCTTAATATCGAGAAGAAAAAAATACTGCAAATACTGAAATTGACCAAGAATTTGTACAAAGCTTCTACTCGACTTTTGATCTTCGCGAGCTTCAGAGCAGCTCCGTCCCGTGTGTGCGAGAATGACGTTGGTGGGAGCGTCCTCAGGCTGGCATTATGCAGGATGCCATTGGGCATTAGGCACTGCTCCCCTTTAATGTGGGTCTGCACGCAGTTTACAGCTCTGGTTTGTGGAAGAACCTAAGGCTGGATCTTAGTTGGCTGCTCTGGATCCTCTTACTCTTCCAGTTACACAAAGAAACCACAGCATTTCCTTACTTGAACTCCGGAGCAGAGAGATGTGTCGTGCCGCTCCCGTAATTCAGAGTTCAATAAGATTCAAGAATATATAGGAGAGAGCTTCTGAGCAGGGAGCTGAACCTTGCTCTGCAAGACCGGGGGGCGTCCTTCCTCCTTGTGCATGTGCCACCCAGGGTGATCCCCCAGCTGAGGGACAGTCCTGAACTCTGCTGGTAATTTCTTTCTGGGGGTAGGAAGGGCTACGCGTTAGTCTGGTTTTGGTAAATTTGGCTGAAACCCCGACAAACAAAAGGAGAAAGCAAAGCAAGGTCACGTTGACTTTTGTTAGAATTTGAGCACTGAATTCAAGCCTTCAACCTCTGAAAATGCCTCTTGTCATCTTGTGGTCATTGCCCTCCCCTCTGCTTCTGCCAGGCTCGGCTGGGAAGGTCCCACGGGGTGGCACCGACCGGGGCTTTGGGCTTCAGCCACGGCTTCAACCTGAGAGCAGAAGGTATTGTCTGGAGCTGGCAGGGATTCCTGCCGAGTCTGTTTTGTTCCCGACATAAAAGGCAGCCTGAAGTGGCCCGCGTTGTCTTGGGGGTGGCATTAGCACATTTAGCCTATTTAGTTCTTTTAAACTGTCTATACTATATTCAGATGCAACAGAGACTGACTTCCAGCCACTCAGGTGCTCCCTTGGCCCCGTAGTTTTCTGCAGCGCAGGGAAATTACACGATTTTAATGTAAATTTCTGAGCCGTTTCTTTGCCCAGCGTTATCATTTTCTTTCCCGGAGCCTCTAAATCATACGGTAGGCTTCTGGCTTTAAAAGCCACATCAATGTCACATGCAAAGTGAAATGGGGAAATGAAGGCAGTTTGTGTGTTTTTCCAGTTGGAACACAAATCGTACAAATCAGAAAAGGAAGCAGCCCACTGGCGATTTTGAATTATTAGACATTTTTATATGAAAACAAAATCTGTGGGTATTTTCCTTGCTGCTTTTCCTTTGTTGAATACATTAGGAGTCCCAGGGTGCACAAAGCTCCGACAACCTGAGGAATCGATTAACCTTGTTCTATCTATGATTAGCTCCCGACCATTTATTGCATTAGCTTCTGAAATCTGAAAGCAAGGTCCAGACTTCTTTGGTTTTCTGTAATAGCCACGGGACTGGAGCTAACGTTGCTTCAGTGGGTTTTCCACGTAGGTGGTAAGTAAAAGGCAGGCACGACACCTCGTATTTCACCACCTCTCGTGTCTGATGAAGATGGGGGGGGGTGTTTTATCCGGACACAGGTAAAAAATTTGAAGTGGGGGAGAGGCGATTCGTCGTCTGCTTTGTCTTTATGTCACGGGCCACAAAACTTCCCAAAGTAATGCCGTTTATAAACCCGACAATGTTTTGATTAAAAAGCATCTCCAGAGAGTCACTTGAGGACTTAAAGAGAAAACTCCACTTCTCTGACGATTTGTTCCAAAGGTTAATAACCTTCACAGTGAAAAATAAGTTGTCCAGCTGTTAAAATCATTCCTGTCTCGGCAATGACATCAAGGTAATCTGCGAGGAGGATGTATGAGATGTTCGGTGTGTGGCTGAGGATCTGTGTGGTACCCGCTCAGGGAAGAGCAGTTACAGCCTGAACCATAGATCACGTGGAGGATTGCGCATGGAAACAGCCCTGCTCCTTTCAAGCTTTCAAGAAAATTGCATTTTAATTGAATCATTATAGGAAAATATATTTATCCAAACTGCTGAAGTAAGCAATTTTCTGCACATCTTATAGAATCATGGAATGGTCAGAGTTGGAAGGGACCTTAAAGGTTCCAACCCCCTGCCCTGGGCAGGGACACCTCCCACCAGCCCAGGTTGCTCCAAGCCCCCTACAGCCTGGCCTTGAACCCCTCCAGGGATGGGGCAGCCACAGCTTCTCGGGGCAACCTGGGCCAGGCTCTCACCACCTTGGAAGACAATGCAGGTCTGTATAAAAGATGAGAATTGCATTTCAAGTTTTATTTTCTTAATTTTTTTACCGTGAATTTAATTGCAGGTCATAACCTGCACAGTAGAGCTTGGAGGAAATTGTTGCAGGACAACATCAAGGCAGGTTTTGTGAACATTTTTTTTTCAGAAATATCTTGGGGGTTTGATATCCTCATTATAACTTGAACCTGCGACATTGAAGGTCTTTGTTTTCAGGAGAAAAGCCCGACCAGCCAGCATTTCCTTAAGCCAAGAATTGGTATTTGTTTTTCCTAACTATTTATCTCTGCAGTTTTATCGTGAATGGGTGTTTCCTGCGGATGCTTTCACTTCTGGATAGAAAATGCTTTTTTCACTTTTCAGAAGTAGCAATGACAACTGTAGCCAGTGCTGCTAAAGGCAGGAGTTAAACGTGCTGACTTCTTCCAACCTCTTTTCATTACAGCTTTGGTTACAATCCCTGATCCTGGTCAAGGTCCTACTTTGTGAGGTGTCTTGGAGACACAGAACATTACCATAAAATACATCCTTACCTGGGAAGGCGTGCGATCTGTCTTGTAGTCTGAGCTAGAGCAGCATGTTAGATCATCGCTAAGCAGAAATATCAGGACCTGAAAGGAAAAAATATTATTCCCTTTGAAAATGTGGCAGGTGAAAAAGATGGAAATGATTTCTCTTGGTTCCTTGCAAGTGTTAACTCCCTCCCTTCAGCCCTGGGATTCGCAAGAACATTTTTAATCCTGCCTGCTGTTTCAAAAAAATAATATCTGCCTGTGATGAGGTGATGTGATGATTTAACTATTTCATACTCAAGGTCTTAAGTAGTGATTAATCAAAACTATCAGCACAGAGCTGAATTCAGCTGAAAGGAAAAAGAGGCTTTTCTCTCATTCATTCCCGTAGATCTGGATGTATAAAAGAGTAATATCTGCATTTATAATTTGGAGTGGCAGAATCTGCCCTTGGTGTGTGACTCTCCCTGTTAGCAGGAAGGTGGTTATTGCTGGGTTGGCAGGAGGTGGTCAGCAGAGAGACTTCCAGCAGCTTCCAGTACTTCCATTCAGAGCTTTGAGGAGTGTTTCAAGCCAGTTGGCAAATATACTATCAAGTTAGACTCTTGTTATCAGTTCAAGCAGAGATTTTTTTCCTCTGACAATTTATTGTCACTTGTGAAAATGCCTGATGTATCATGGTCTGTGTGTGTTTGGGTTTTTCCCTTTGAGCTTCAAGGCGAATGTGTTCCACGGCTGGCTGTTCTGCAGGAGGGTGGTGGGTGTTGTCCTGGAGGTGTGCAGATCCTGCTGGGGCTTGTGGCAGTGGAAATACAGATGCAGCAGATACCTGAACCAGCTTTACATGTTTAGAACGTAGAACGTTGCTTTTCAAAATTATTTTCATCCTATATTAGCTATTATTTCCAAAACTAGTGCTCTTGAGCTTGTGGAATGTTATGATGGGAAATAACTTTGGTGATATTCTGAAAAAGCTTTTAATGTCACGTACACAAAGGATTTATTGAGAAGAGCTGAGGAACAGGGAGAATGAGGGACCTGAAGTCAGGTTTTGAAGTGTGTTCCATTTAAGAACTGAGATCAGGGGGCTTTCCTGCCTGGTTCTCCAGCCTGAAAACCATGTTTCTCAGTAGCACGATAGCGGTAGCAATTGTTGTGTGCTTATTATCAAGGACATGAAGTTAAATTAGCTCATGAATATGTTCTTTCACTGATGAACTTGAAATTACGCTGCCAAATTCCTGTTCAGTGACATCAATGCCTCAACTGAAAAAAAACACAAACCCTTTCCCCCCTCGATTTTTTTCCATATTATGTTATTTTGCATCTCTACTGGGTGGGCAGGTAAGAGAGGGCATGGGTTACCGAATTTCTAATCTAACATAGCAGTTAATTAGCCTCTATGTGTACATTTTGTAAGAGGTTTACAAAGTACTAGTTAATCATTGATGAATTTTAAAGCTGGGTAAGCACATGAATAAGAGGTCACATGTGATTTCTGATAGCTTCTTACAGTGTGTATTAACTATTTATTAATTCTTGATAAGCTATTTACGAATGCGTGCCAGATCTGAAACATCCTCAAAAGAGCCGTAATCATAGAGCAAATAGAAAACCCTTAGAAGACTAATGTCTCCTTCACAGAACCAGCATTTTCCTGAGCCAGGGAAACTGGGTTGAAACGTTCAATGAAGAAAACATAATTAATAATTTGTATTTGATGCTGAGATTAAAACTAGTCACAGGACCTGTCTGCTGGCCAGGCTGGGGGGAGCACGTAGATGCAGGTGGATGCTGAAGACATTTCCCTGCCTGGTTGATGTTGTGCTTTGCGACTGCCCGTGATGGGAGCCCAGTTTTTTGCGTCGGTCGGATCAAGAAGGAATGGTGTGGGCACCTCAGGTCCTGCGGCAAAACTTGGTTTTGCCACGGTCGGGAAAGCTCTGGGAGCGTTAGAACTTGAACCCACAAACCCAGGGCGCCTGCGGGACCGTCGCTCCTCTCCCAAACACAAGTGATGCCGTGTGGTGGTTTCTGCGGCCGCAGAAAGGATCCAGGTGAAGCAGCGATTCCCAAAAACCGCCCGGCTTGGGAGTGGCTGGGATTGTGGGAAGCATCGTGCGTGGCGCGTGTGCCGGTCGCCTCCGGGGGGATACGGCACTCACCGGTAACGCGCAGCTTGTTCTTTGAATTCCAGAGTCTTTACGGACTTTTCAAAACCTGGAAATGGAAAAATCAGCTTTTCTCTCTGCTTACAGTTACCGAATTTCTGTGTTGTGATCTCATTGCAAGCCGGTGCTCGTGGCGACGTCTCCCTGCCCGGCAGGCTGCGGCTTTGTTTCCGAGCGCTGCAATATTCTTTTGCTTTCAGGTGGGCGCTAAACTATTTTTCCTCTCTCCTGGTCTTGATTGCTAATTACGTGGATGCGAGGTTTTGCTTTGTTTCCTTTTAAAAGCGTGTGCTTGGGAGTATTTCATCGTCGTCTTTGGATCAGACAACAGCATGAATATCAAATGGAGCGCTGGAGGAGCTTTGCTTGCCACCTGTCTCCCTTCCAATGAGTCAGTTCTGATATTCTTTTTTTCTGTTTATTTTTTTATTTCAACTTCTTCATCCGTTTGATGTTTTATCGTCTGAAGTGTTTCTTTCCTCCCTTCTCCCCTTTTTTTATTTGGCGTTTCTTTTACCTACCTCTGAGCCTCAGCTGGTTTCTTCAAGGAAGGTCCTTGAACTTGCCAGGTTTCTTTACAGTGAGGATCCTTAGAACAGGCTGCTGCTGCTCTATTGCTGTCCAGTTTTATCTTTCTAAAAGGCAGTTTGAAGTTGTATTTCCCTCCTCGTGTTTTACGAAGCTATCTTAAATTTTCTAGCAAAAAAGCCCCGCTTCACCCATGGAAAGTTTGATCATGATTTTCGTCCCATTTTTGCTTTTCATAGCAATAATTTGTATTTATTGTAGCTCCGCTGAGATTGACCCACCTTTCCCAGATGCTGCGTGCACCTTCAGCTTTCTCTGCTACAGTGAACGGGTTGTTCCAACAGTGAAAATACTTACAGATTGTGATCAGATTGTCCTGGATGTTGTTAAGTGCACGTACGTACAGGCAAGTGGGGACAGCGCTGAGCTCGCTCCGTGTGCCCCGAGATCACCCAGCGTGGGGCAGGTCTAGGGACAGGGAGCTGCTGGAGAGGGCACAGCAGAGGACCACAAAGATGATGAGGGGCCTGGAGCATCTCTGTTACGGGGAAAGGCTGAGGGACTAAGGTTTGGGTTCATAAAGCTGTTTATCAAAGGACTGTTTAGCCCACCCAGAGCATCTCTGGTTCCTTCGGGCAGTGCCCTGGGCTGGTGGAAGGATGGGTGCTGAGAACATCCCTGAGTGCCATCTGAAAGGCAGACTCCATCAGATGGTACCTCTGATGTGTCAGTGTAAATCCAGCCGTATTAACTGCAGCTGAAAAGATTCCGTGCTGTGTGTTGTGGTCTGGCGTACCTGGGAAATGCTCCCTAATTCTTGGGAAGCTTCTTGGCAGATGAATGGAGAGATTTTTCTGTGTTTGTGTAGCACCCAGAACGTTGGGATCGCAGCAACCAGGAGAAATAACACCCGTGGAAACAGCCCGCTGCAGAAATGGCCCTAAAGGGCTTTGACAGACACAGCAGGAATTGGAGAGTCAAATATTCCTGCTGTAGGGGGGGGCGGTGGCTGTACCTGCCTGATGGCCGAGGGCTCCTGGCTTTGGGGCAGACAGTCTGCAAAGCTAAATCCCCCCCCTCAAAGCACCCATCTGCTGCAGTCCCGCACCTCCCAACCCTCTGTGCGGTTTATTTCAGTCTCGACTAAATTACATGCAAATGAATAAACAAAATAATGCAGCCCGTCCCAAGCTGTTGGTATTTTTTTCAACAGATACAAACAGACGATAGCTGTTTTCTCTTAAATACCCCTCGTGTCATCAAGAAAGTTGAGAAAAAAATTATGCTCCAGAGCCTGTCTGTGCTCCCCTCGCTCCTCTTCAAACCTAAAAGGAACCAGGAGTTTGGGGCTTTTTGGGGGGAACTTAGGAGAGACACAGAATTGGGAAGCGGCCTTGTTCCTTCAGGGAGCTGCCGCGGGCTCTGGCTCCAGGTCTCACCCCCCGTTCACGTCCAAGCAAGATGCTCCCTCCCCTGTACCTGCCCCTTCCCGGTCTCCGCAGCAGCAAAGTCCTTTGGGATGGGCTCTGCGGGACTCGGATTGCCCGGGTCTGTGAGTCCGGGGCCTCTGACGGCTGCGGCAATAAAAATAATAATAATAAATTTGCTCTTTTCACATTAGTCTTTCGCTTTGCTGCCATTTAGAAAAGCAGGTGGCACATAGCCGTGGGCAAATGTTGTTTGCAGGCGTTGCCCTCGCTGGGGCTCGGGGTTGGTGCTGGAACGGGGTGACTGAGAAACAGGCGGCACCGAGCGCTCTCCTGCGCTGGGGCTGCTGGAATGGCCTGGGGAAAAGGCACCAGGGAAACAACCAAACGAGCTGTTGAACAAGTTGTTTAATGGAACGTTAAGGAAGAAAGAAGAGACATTTCAACAGATTTCCTTATCACAATTCTCCTCTTTTATTCCTCCCCTCCTGCCCTGACTTCTATGGGCATCAGCTGTTTTTTTTCCTTTTTTTTTAATTGTCAGTGACAGTCTTTGGACATTTTTTCCTTTTTTTTTAATTGTCAGTGACAGTCTTTGGACATTCTTCTCCTATGTAATGGCCAATACTATTTAATTGAACAAATCTCATTTTTCTTAATGCTTAATGAAAAGATTTAAAGACAGTCTAAAAACGAAACCGGTGTTTCCGTGGATTTAAGCAATGAAGGTGGCTGTTCCTCCAGTGTTCCAGCAGGTCCCGTGCTCACCTGGGAGGAAGCAGAGCCTGGTTTTCCCAACGCTTTCAGACTTGCTGGAGACATCGCAGCTTCCAGGGCTCGGGCCTGAAGGTTGGGAAGAGGTTGTTCCTGGTCCTCGGGCGTAGGAGCCAGAGAGAGGAAAGGATCCCCGTCTGGCACTGCCAGGTGTTTTCTGAGTTCCGTGGGGGTTTTGTTTCACTTTGTGTACACACTAAATCCGTGCATTTCTCCCTGTTCCACGGTGAGTCAGCCCAGTTGGCAGAGGTTGAGCTGAAGTGAGCTGCCTTTTGTGCACGGGGAACGTAAGCAGGGACATTTGTGGTTCCAGCTGAGCGTGGCCGTGCCTTGGCCTTTGAGAGGAATTTTATCCTTTGAGAACATCAGGAATTAAGCCTTAGAGCCGCGCTGCGGGAGGGGTGGCCAGCCTGCCCCCTGCCTTGTTCTGCTGCTCTTCTTACTGCTTTTCCCTTTGCTGCAGTAGGTGGCACAAGAGGAATTAAGCAAAGGGTACTTTTTTATCTACATATAAAGTTAATTCTGTTTATTTTTCTTATTATGATTTTTGTAAAATACTGAACTCGATGGCAGATAGAATAAGCCATCTGGTTCCTGTCACAGCTACTGTATATTACATACATATGGGGAAACTGCTTATTGATTTAGCCAAGTGTGAACAAGGGCTACTAAGAAACCACAGAGTATTCGTAATGCTAACATTTACAGCCAGAAGTGCCACGTTGCACTTGAGTCCTGGCTGGAGGGCACGTGGATGAGGCACTTGAGGGCCTGCTCTAGTGGCCAAGATTGTTGGGTTTGAGTGATTTGTTTTGTGGGGTTTGGGTTTTTTGTGGTGTTTTGGGGTGGTTTTTTGGGTGTGTGTATGGTTGGAGTCGGTGATCTCAACTGTGACAGTGCTGTGACTCTGTAAGGTTGTGGTGGCTGAGATGCTGCTGGATTGGGAGAAGCATCAATGGCTGTAACTTACGGATGAAAAATCAAGGGGAAAACGGATGCAGTTGCTGCAAACGTAGGCAAGCGCAATTTTCTAAATTCTTAATTTGGCCTTGAAAATGTGCCAACTCATCTCTTTCCTCAAGCAAGAGCTCCTCAGCCCTTCCTCGTCGTTTGCACAGTTGAAACCAGGCAGCTCCACAGCCAGTAGCTGTCAGCGGGACCAGACTTGAATGGGTTGGACGGGGCAAGGCAGATGGGAAGTAGCACAACCCGCCTCGGTTACCGGAATTTCACACAGAATTCAAAAAAAAATCTATCCTGGGATAAGATCGTGGAGTTAAACTCCCAGAAGAATCCAGATAGAGGAGATTAATAGCAATGACTCATCTAAACATAAAATATTTGATTTTCATTTTCACGCTGCACTTGATTTAGGAGGCATTCATTTTAGCATCTGTCAAGAGTAATGTATGTACACAAATAGACTGTCAGGAACTGAATGTGATTGCAAGTCGGGTAATGAATCTCCTCTCTGACTTCATTAAATGGAGGCCAGAACCCTTTAGGAAGCCTGGGTAGGTGGGTTTGACGAACACAGGGAGCGCAAGGACTGCCTTGGAACGTCGCCTCGAGCCGGTGGCAAAGGCCCCGGGGAGCTCCGGGCTCCTCCGACCCGGAGTTTCAGTGTGGGATGTTCCTGGAGACCTTCCAGAAGGCAAAGCCAAGCATTTGGCCTTTGCAGATCAGAACTGACACCCGTTTTCTGTGGATGGTGCATAAAAGGGATGTGCGCTCCGCTCTCTTTCACGGATCATTTACCTGGGACCCAGAACTATTAAAAAATGCAAATGTGGAAAGTTTTGCAAGGAAGCTAGATGGTTTTTTGATGCGTCTCCTCATGAAAAGTAATCCTCTTTTCTTTTAGCGTGAAAATGCGGGCGTGTTTGCTTGCCTCGGTGTCCCCTGGGCTGATTTGACAGCTATAAATACCCATGTGCTGTCTCCCAAATGGTAGCAGGCTGCTCTGACACAGAACATTTCCAGGGGCTCACTTCTTGTCTACGTAACTGGGGAAAAAATAAAAGCACTGCACTCTGGCATGCGTGGTCAGAGCATGTTAACCTGCAGTGCTTCTGCCTGAGTGACATTTGTCCTGTGTACAGCGGAGATTTTATTAAATTAAAAGCCTTTCTTAATGGTAACGCTGCCCTTGCTCGGAGTCCTCTTTGCCGAGGCCCAGCAGCAGATATTAAAGCTTTTAATATCAAATAGCTTTCGGGGTTGAGTTGGTTGTTTTTTCTCTCCTTCCCGCAGTAATTGAGCGGAGTTGGTTGGGCTCAGGAAGGTACAGAGACAGTTAGTGGCTTTTGACTTTTCTAATTTAAGTGAGGTCCATATGAGGCTGCTTCGGCCTCAGGAGCCCATTAGCAGAGGTACCAGAACACTCCGAGGCCCATGGAAGCTTCTGGAATTGTGTCAAGAATCCATCTCCTCTCACCTGATGAGCTTTGGCTGGTGCCACTCGTGTGTGGCAGATAAAATCACGCCTCTGTTTGAAAGGAGGAGCCTTCAAAATGGCAATAAATCATCTGGGTTTTAATCTGCTTGGCAACAAGGGAGCCGTTAATGCTCCTTCCTGGTGCCTAATTTGTGCCGTGAGTTTTACATCGTGACAAAGGATCAGAGATAGCACCTTCAGCTGATCACAGCTCTTCGGAAGAGTGTAGGTGATATTGCTCAGAGTTATGGTAAAAATAATTTAAAACTGAACGCTGCGCGTAGTTAATAATAATGCTTAAGCACTTTACGTCTTCAAGAAGCTGTACAAACATTAACTAATTAGTACCCCCAACTAATACATAATACTCCATCATGGTATGTAATTATGAATTACTATTAGAAATGGAGGAATTATTCGTTGCGAATAAATTATCCCCCAAATTTTCCTTTTTTTCCTCTTGGCTGTTGTGAATTTTCCCAGCTGTTGTGGTTGCAGTTGGTGTCACCTCTGTCATAAGGATGCTCAAAGGTATCCTTTGTGGTCCATCTCATCAATTCCTGCTGGTTTGTGAGTGCTCTTTCTCCAGGAGGAGCTGTGCGCTCCTACTCCCTGACCCGAATGGGCATTGCAGTGAAGAGGAGGAAGAGTATGGGGAGAACCAGAAGAATACAGAAGGAAGGAATAAATGATTGGCCTGTGATCATGGAGCGTGTCGTGCATCCAGGCGGGGCTTGAAGGTCTCCAGAGAAGGGGACTCCAAACCTCCCTGGGCAGCCTCTGCCAGGGCTCTGACACCCTCACCCCAAAGAAGTTTCTCCTCAGATTCCAATGGAACTTCCCATGTCCCAGCTTGTGCCCGTTGCCCCTCGTCCTGTCACTGGGAACCCCTGAGAAGAATCCGGCTCCATCCTCCTTCANCAGCTCTCTCAGCCTTTCCTCCTCAGGGAGATGCTCCAATGATGTTGCTTTCCTAGTCCTTTTCAGAGCACGAGTGAGTTGGACATGTTTAATCTTAGAAAAGAGATGAGTAAGATGTAGCATGATTAAAGTATTCTCAATAATGACTGATTTGGAGAAGAGTTATTTGGGGCTTCTCTGCTTTCTCATTATTCAAAAATTATAAGATAGTGAAACTGAAAGATTTGAAACTAAAAAATAAATCAGAAAAAATACTTTTTTTTTTTTTTTTCACCAAAAGAAAGCAAGCCGTGGAAGTCATTGGCACAAGATGTCCATGGATTGAGAATTCCTTGCTTAAAAGAGGACTGGACAAGAAAAATTCAAAAGTGTTATAGGTAATGTTTAAAAATATGCACAGATCTCAAATTTCTTTCTTTGCATTTAAGCCAGTTTCAGATCATAAGGAAGAGGATGACTTTCTTGTTTAGGAAATGATCTTTCATCATCTTGTTGAAGAGTTTCTTGTGGCCTCAGCTGATCTCTCTGCCTTTCTGTGATGGACCCCAAAGGCCCTGGCTCTTAAATACCGTGGTGGTTCTCTTTGCCATGCAGGGTTGTCTCTCGATGGAAAATGCCACTATGTGTATATATACATATATATATATATTTCATATGGCACCTCCTCTTCTGTCTGCCATATTCACACTTTTTGTTAGCAGTTGCTCTGCTTTTGGTCTGCTGTTCAAAGCCCGACACTAAAAATTACCACTTGAATTTTTGTGTTGGATGCAGATGGAGCAGAGGGTACTGGATCGCTCTGGAAGTCTCTCTCTTTTTTTTCTTTTTTTTTTTTTTCTTCCCCTTGTCTTTTTTTTCTACTCTATTTTAAAGAAGAGGAGGTGAAAATACAAATCTGGTCCAAAAGCAGTGTGTTAGTCTGTGAGAGCTCAGCAGATCGTTGGGGCGGGCGCAGCAGCATCACCATCACCACAGCAACTCGGTGGTTTGTGCATTCGCTGTGGTATCAGAAAATGCCACTTTTGTCAAACACCCTGAATTTATAAATATTTGCCTGGAATGTACCTTCCAGGATTGTTCCTTGTAGTTTGACGCTGGCTGATTTTAATGGCGTTCCATTAAGAAAATGAAAGTATAAAAAGATTTTATTGAGAAAATAAAAGGAAGGGCATACATGCCTCAGGAATAAATGTGGCTGATCTGATTGCAGAATCCGTGTTCCCTCCCCGCAGGTGTGGTTGAGCTGTCTGAGCTTCAAAGAGTTCCAAAGAAAAAGGCATTAATTAATCCTCAAAGTAACTCTCATGCACAGATCTTGTGAAGAAGTAAACTGCTCTCTTCAGTGCGGGTGAGTCGGGACTCTCTGTGCCTGGGCAGTTTCCTTTCCTGAGCGCAAGGAACGGCATCTGCAATCAAATCCTTGGAAGCTGGAGCACCTTTTGGGCAGCACCAGTTTCTCTGAGGGTTGTGGGTGGAAAACGCGCTGTTTGGTGGCCAAAGAGTAAGGTTTGACTACAACAAAAGGGTGCTCAGATACAGGCATCAGCTCCTGGGACTTTGGGGAGCCGCAGCTGGAAATGGTGTATCTTGCCGTCAGGGGAACAGGCTGTGGTGAGGGAGAGCCCCTGGAATCCCAGGGTGGTCCCTGGGTGGGTGCCACCTGGGATGTCACCGCTCTGCCCCACGGCGCATCTGAGGCAGGTGCAGAGATGCCGTCCTGCCTTTCAGTTGTTTTGGCTCGGTGCGTCTGAAAAAGATGTTCATAAATCCCCCGTTTCCTTGACAACCGCAGACTATCAGATGATTGGTCAACTGATAAATATTTTTAGGATTAAGCACAATTTGTAGCCCGTTGCCAAACTTCCCGGGGAACAGGAAATTCGAAAAGATCTGAGACCTGTTCCCAGGTTTACACGGACTGTTTAGACTTGTCAGCATCTGAATTTCTTTCATCCTAATTTCGTGCAGAAGGGCTTTTCCCGAGCGTTTGGGTCCTCCTCCTTTTCCAGTCACCCATGCACTGAAGAATTCTGTAGAAGGAGCAGGGACAGGCGGCTGCCGGCAGCCACACCGGTCATTTTATATTCCTTTTATAACAGGTGCATCACTTTTTCTAACAGAACACTTTGGCACGAGGCAAGACTGTATTTTCCCGAAGCACCCGGTGCTATCGATGTTGTTGTTGCACTTTGTGTGTTGGGTCAAGCTGCTCTAACACCTGGCTCAAAATTCAGCGCATTGAGAGAATGGAATCGCCGGGTTTTCTTGCGGGAGTCAATAGGTGGGTTTCGGTAAGGAGGGGGAAGAAACGTAGGAGAAAATCAAACTGTGCAAGGGGAAAGGAGACACAGCTGAACCCTTCTTCTCTGCTTTGAAGAGTTTGTTTGATCAAGTCTTGCTTCTTTTGGCACTTAAACTTTTTTATTTGATGTGTTTTGGTTCCTTCAGCTGTGCAGAGGGCCTTAGTTGGTCAAAAGTTCGTAAAAGTGGTCCATGCTGGCCAAGTGGGCTTGGAACTGAGCAGCAGCGCGGAAGGGTCATTTTAATTAAGGGCTGGCACTCAGCAGAGCTATCTGAAATCGTTTCAAGCTGATGGAGTTCTTGTCCTAACACATTCAGACCTCGCTCTGATTTTCGGTACCAAGCTGTATTTCAGTTTCAACAGGGAGTTGTGAAAATAAGATTCCTTTATTTGCTTTGTTACCTTGCTGCAGATCATGACTTAATGATCTTAAGGGGGATTTCTTAAGGACAGGTTTGCAAGTTTTGTGTCGAGCACTGAAAACCCCACACCCAACTGTGCTGGGTGCGCTGGGTGCCAGCGCTTGGAATTCAAGCTTCAAGACTGCAGATTTAATTGACTTTTGTAACCTAATTTTGTAATAGTGTAAAATCATTCAGTCACTGTTTTAATTTAATATTTTATTTTTACATTGAAAAATAGGTCTAGCTAGGAAGAAATCTATACTGGGCCTTGTCTCGCTTCTTCCAATTAGTCTATAACTTGCTGCCCCTAAATAGCCTCGCAGGGATTTTACTTCCCTCAGGCTCTTTTACACCATGGAATTGATGCAGGAGTTAGAGAGAGGGATGCTTCAGTTCCCTGGAATCAGTTTGCATAGGAGCTTTTGTCACCCCATCGCTGAGAGTGGCTGGTGGGAGCTGGAAGCTACCGAAGGGGGGGCCAAGGTGGCCATGGACCTGCACGGCCCGGGCTCGGCGCTGACCAGGCCCAGCACAATCCCACCAGCTTGTGTCCTCAGAGAGCACTCATTCACTTCAACAAAAGGCAAACACAAGCATCAGAATTGTGTCTTTTCAGTTTTCTTATTAGGCTCATAAGTATGTAAATTGGATGACACCTCTGGGCTTAAGGAGCATTTCTAAGGAAGTCTTAATTGGAGGAGCGTGCGCCGTTTCAGGGTCCTACTGCAGGATCTTCAGAAGCGTTTATGTGACTTTGGAGTACAAGTCCTTTTATTATAATCATCAAGAATTTTTAGCACATTTTAATTTTGTTTATCTGCAGTTTACCAGCAGATAAGACAATCAGGAGTTAATAATTAAGCAAGACTGTGTGGGAGTCAGGAGGGTGACTGTGATCGTGGCTGGGATAAAGTCCAGCTGGAGAACGGGACGCTCAGAAGACGTGGAGATGCAGGGTTCCTTGAGCTACAGACTCCAGAGGGGCTGACTTCAACTGAAATACTTTGGGCATTTTGCAATAGATTTCTTGCTGAATTTCTCATTCTAGCAAATGTTTTCTTCCTTTGGTTTGGATCAGTAACAAATGCAAAAAAAATATTGAATTTTCTACACAGCAAAAATTCCATTTTTCAATGGGCCATAATTATAATAGATTTTAATTTTAGCTGATGCTTTAGGGGATAGAGCTTGAAGTTTTAGTGCTATAAGTTGAATACTGGGATGGGGGGAGACAGGAGGCAAAGCAGGAGTTTCACTCTATTTAAAACTGTAGAGAATTACCCGTGGTTAGGCTGATTCTGGTGAGGTGGGTATAGAGCTGGTAAGATTGATTTCATTGGATTTCAGAACCTGAAAACTGCATTTTATATTGAGCCTTTCCCTTCTGTATATATCATCAAAGGACATGGAGATACCTTCAAAATAAGTTCTCCTTTACATTCCTAAAGCCCAGCGGTAATTCTCGTGGCTGGGATGGTTTCATTGAGCTGGACTGATGTGACGCAGAGCCCCAGCCGTTCCCGCTGGGTGGGAACCTGACCTGGGGGTTCCATGGGGCTGGTGCTGGGCTCCTGCCCCTCTTGGGCTTCTCTTTGCCTCCGTCCATGGCTTTTTCCCTGCTGACAGCAGCGTGTCGCCCTGTCTGTTAGGTGTTTGGTGTCACAGCACTGAGACTCTGAGGTCAGGAACCGAGCACCTTATTTCCAGTTAAGGTGGTGGCTTTGACCTCTAAAGTCCAGAATGGCTTGAGGTTTGCCTGCGAGCTCGTCTCTCTCCCAGAGCTGCAATTGAGAGGAACTCAAGCTTGAACCCTCCTGATGTAAATGGGAGGGAGCTGCTGGCAAGAGCACGTTTGCTCAGAGACACAATTATTGCTAGAATCCGTTCTGTTTTTGTCTAAGGCAGGCAGAGTTTATTAAGAGTTGGGATACGCTGTAAGACCTATTTATTTCACTTGTGCAGAAAGAGGGGCAGGAGCGAGGCTAAATGCTTGTGTTGCTCAAATTGGTTTTGATGGTCTTAATTCTGAGTAATTATTTCCTGGGTATAATGGAGCAGATATTTTCCTTCTGCTCCTCTGGCTGAGGCTGCTCGAGCCGGGGGGTTTGGTCTGGGGGATCTCAAGGTAGCTCTTTGAACCCAGACGGTTTTGTGCTTCTGTGATGTACCTCTCCTAGATCTAGCATGTAATTTTGGGAGTCTGTTGGGAAAAATGTTGCTCGTTCTGTTATCTTGGCACCTTCAGATGGTGTGCACACACATTTGTGTTTGGCTACTGAGTCATTCTTGCATTTTTGCCTTTCTGTTTGCTGACATGAGGCCGGTGATTTCACCCGGCTGATGACTGTGCTGGCCCGTGCCTGGCAGAGAAATGCCGGACCCTTGTCCAGGTGAAGGTGAGGAGGACGTTGTGCTGGTGAGGACATTAGTCACGTCCCTTCCCCTTCCCCTTCCCCTTCCCCATCTCCTTCCCCTTCCCCTTCCTTCCCCCTCGTGATGCTGGAGCTGAGATCTGGCTTTCTCCGTGATGGTTGTTCACCTCCTTCATCATACTTTCCTCCTGCCTTTATGCTGGGATGCTGAAGAAAAGCTTCTTTTCCTTTGAAAGTCTTCTCCACCCGTGTTTCCTGGGGATGGAGAAGAAGAAAACGAAATGGTGCGTCCAAGAAGTTTTGTTGTTGGCTGTAACGGAACCGATATTCCATTTGAAGTGAGCAGAGGAACAGTAATAGTCCAGTAGGGAATTCCGTGAAAGGAATTTATGTGGAAGGGAATCGATTACCCGCCTGTCCTTCCTTCAGAGAGAGCTTCTCATTCCGAAGCTGGAGCCGGTGCCTGTTGGGTGGTTTTAGCTGTATTTGCCTCCTTTGATGCTTCATTTCCCTCGTAGCTGCCCTTAACCCCGCATTCCGGTGCTAGAGCAGCTCCTCTTTGCGCAGTGTAAATCAGGGTTTGCATGGAGTGTCCCAGGTGGATGAGGGAGAAAAATCTTACGCTGTTAAAATGATGAACAAGGTACATTTCCGAAGGCAGAGAAAAGAGTTAACGTGTTTACCAACTGAAACGCGCTACGGAAATCGTTCTTCATTGCTGACTGTGGGTATTGGTGAGAGCATCATTTTTGCACCTTCCTCCATCTCCTGTAGCTCATACTCTGTTAACTTTGTTGCATATTCTTTTTTTGCCCTGGCATTCTGTTATTGGGAAAATATCACTAAAAGGATGAATGTTTACAAGATCAGAGGACAAAATAACAGAAAAGCATCTATCTCAAGTAGAATACTGTGTAAGACAACGGCGGGGGGGCGAAGGGAAAGAAAGGTACGTACTTTTCTGAAACCTGGGCTGGTGTCATGAAGGGGAAGGTGTGGGAAACTCTTGCTTGGGTTATATTGCTGTTTCGGGGTTCTACCTCGAACTGAATAACAGAACGTAAAAATAACCCATGCTCTGAAGCTGCTCACTGACAGCAGCAGGGAGAGGACTTGAGCATACGGAGAGTGCCCGAGCAAGATCTTTTTTTTTTATTTATTTGAGCAGGAATAGAGGGATCTGGTAATTAGTCCTTACAGGAGCGTGGTGCTCTGGCTGTGAGCAGCACCTGCAGCCAGGCAGGCAGTGAGAGAGCAGATTCATTATTTATCTATGGACCAGTTAGCTTTAAATTAGAATTAAGACTAGCTCCTGACTCAGATTTCTCTTTAATCCTTACCAAAAACTGAACACAGCTCTAAAGTCTGTCGGAAGGTATTTAGCTCGGTTTAACAGCAATGTGGGGCTACACAACAGGAATGCTTTGGCACTGAGGGCCCCGGTTCCTGCTTTTCCCCTTCTCTCTTTGGTCCCTGCTCCTTGGCCAGAATTTGTCACCCCACTTAGAGCTCTCTGTGGTGCAAGAATCAACCCAAGGGCCTGTGGTTTCTCTGTCTGTGAGGTCCACCTTTTAGCCCAAGGCACTCCAGCTCAAGCAGTAGAAGACCTGGGCTTTGCTTTCCTTTGCTTGGTGTGAAGTCCTTTGTACAAGGGGGAAAAAAAAAGCAAAAAGCGTGAAATTTGTGTTCTGTCAGAAAGATAATGATTAACATCCTGTTCTCACAGCTCTAAACAGAGCTCAAAGTCTAGGGGCAATGAATAACATGAATAAAATAGAGAAGTAAGATATTATCTCAACTGCTGCTGTTCGATGGCAGAAGCTCCAGCAGTACCTTGCAGTGACGTGCAGAGGCCAAAACCAGCCAGTATTTGGTGAGAGAGCCTGTAGGATTTAGGTCTCAGATGCTTCAAGTCTTTTAGTTGCTAATTAATAAATGTCTTGAGCACGTTTGGTGGCCACATGCAGCTGTGAACGATGAGAATCCCTTTATGTCCCTTGAGGTCACATTTTTTTCTACGTTGGGGTTTTGTGGGTGGCATTTGGGAACTGCCTTAGTGTTACAGGGAGTTTGCTTCTAACCTAAACTTGCCTTACGCCGGCCACCTTTGAAAAGCTTATGAAGCAGAAGAACCCCAAAACTCAACCTGAACCCAACCACGTCATTCGTAGATAAGCTGGAGAAGGAGAAGGAGTCAGTTGGGGTCAAGCTCCGTTCAAATCTCTGCACCCTCAGAACCCTGCAGGGATACCCTGGGCCTCTGTGCTCCGTGTTTGAAATAGCAAAATCAGCACGTAATGGTCCAAAGAGAGGTGCTGTTAATATTGCAAGGCTCTGTGCTGATGGAGAGCGTAAAAGTGCACAGAAACAGGGAGTAGAGTGGAATTAAAGGAAGGAAAAGGCAAAAGGTGTTTGAGCACCTGCATGTGTAAATTCAGACTCTGGATTGAGTTACTTTTCCAGGGCTGGGGGAGGATAGCTGTTAACAGAATATGTAAATTCATTTAAAGAACACTTAGAATTCTTTTTCCGCTTTAAGAAATAAGAACAGAAAAGGCACCCTCTATAAATCTGATCTAATGGGCAAGATGTGTTCCAGAAAATGCAGCTGTAGGGTTTGCTGCCCGGGGATGGCGATGGAAAGGCTGCAGCCGCTCCCAGCGCTTGTAGGTTTTTCTGCTTCTGTTGCAGGAGCGATAGGGAAAAAGACAACCCTCAGACAGGTTTTTGGAAAAAAATGTGTTAAGTACCATCCTCCAGTTCCATGGGCTGCGTTTTCCATATGTTCTGACTCAGGCGGGCTTTGGAAATGGGAAGAGACTGTTAGAGGGGATTTATCACAGTTAATTAGGAATATGAAAAATCATCACTGAACGCTGGAAATTTTGGGTCTTGCTCCTGAATCTTCCTCAGGTTAAATATACCTTGGATTTTTTTTCAAGAGGCTCCCTCTCTGGTGTCCCTGGATGGCCAGAAAGAGGCATCACCGTTATGAAAGTGATTTATATAATGATTTTTACGCTGCTAGGGTTGCAAGGAAACTATTTTTTCCATGGGGTCTTTAGGTACTTTTGAAACATTAAATGTATTAAATGAGCTTTCAGAAATACCTTTTCCTTTTCGTCTCCAGAGAAATTAATCTGAATAGCAGAAAAGCAGGTTTCTTTTCCAACATAGAGCTGACTTGTGGCTCACAGGAAGAAAAAGATCTGATGTTCAGACGTGGTCCCTAGAAAGCTCTGCAAAACTGGTATCCCACGGTGCTGATGTGCTGGAGGATCAAAGAAATTATCAACGTGTATCAAAGGAGAAGGAAGTCTTGACCGTACATTATAGATTCAGATTTTTAAGCCAGCCTTAATTAATGAATGAGATAAAACATGGGTTGGGAGTTCTGGTTAAGCAAGAAGTAATTCAGCCGAAGCCACCGACAAAACGGCGTTGCTGGAGCCCTGCTTTCCAGGGGACCGTTCTTGTTCTACAGTGGGTGAAAGGGACGTCAGAGAAGAAAACACGGGATTTCAATGAATATTCATAATAAAATGTGGTGACTGGGTGGTTTCCTGCTCTGAGCCAGCACTCGGGGACATCCAGTGGGTCAGCAATTACAGGTAAACTTCCTCTGAAGTACCTGGGATCAACAAGGGCCACAGCTCGATATTCGGGTAAAATTTCTCAGGGGTCAGTTGGGTGCAGGATGTGCCTGGCACAGGATTAAGCAGTTGTTGTACTGAGAAATCTCCTCGAGGGTCACGTGCCAGCTGTGTCCTGCCTTCCTTTGGAGCGTGGGGCAAGGCTGGAGCATCATTCCTCAGCAGCAAATCTCCTGCTCTCACAAGGAACCTGGGGCTCTTTTGTCCCTTCTACAATTTTTTGGTCTCACTACAAAGCCCCAGTTTTGTTCCTGTGTGTTGCCTGGGGCATTTTGGGAGCGCAGTGGTTGAGAGGCTTTGATCCAGGGTCCTGGTGGGTGATTGCCCTCGGGGTCTAATCCTGCCCTCCAGTCTCGTGCTGCTGGTGTGAGTGTCCCTCCTGCTGGAGATCTTTGAGGTTCGGGCCTTCCTTGGGGTCAAGGTTGTCAGTGCTGTACTGAATACGAATTTCCCAGTAGGAATGAACCTATTGGGCTTCCAGAACTGGAAACTTTTCCGTTACTTGTGTTCACAGGTGTGGCTTCTGTGTTTTTAGCATGAGCTCCTGATTGCAGTCGTGGCCCTACCCACCTCTCTGGAGTCAGGTCAGCGATGCCTGGTCTGGCGATGCCGAAGGCACACGGTCCTTGGTGCTGGGACTGCCCCAAAACCATAACCAAATACCAGTCCCGGTGTTCCTTTGTGTGGAGTTAGTGGATGAAAAATAAAAGCAGGGGGTGCGTAAGGTAAAGATGCCGTTTTCTGTCGCCCTGTTATTGCAAAATATGCAACGTCTTGCGAAAGAAAAGTGATCCAGACTGTTCTGTTGAATTTGTTGTGTTTCATAACCGTGCTCATGTTCCCCATTTCAATAGAAGCCCTTTGCTGGCGGAGCAGGAAGGCGCGGGGAGGAGGAGGAGGAGAGAGAGAGAAAGGCAAGTGGCTCCGTAGAGTTGGAATTAGCATAATCAGGCAAAGCAGAATAAACGGCTTTGCAGCGACGGCTCTTTTGCATAATGCCATCTCATCGGGGTGCTGAGAGGACGGGCTGGGGGGAGGGAAGGAGAGGACCCCGCCGTGGGGAGTTTGCCATCACAACAAAGCCCGGTCTCCTGCCCTGTTGTGTGGTGTAAAAGGTGGTTCCCCGGTGCTCAGGGAACAACCAGCGACGAGATGGAGCTCCAGGGGAAATGTCTTGGTCTTGGATGAAGCAGGGGGCTGGTTTTTACAGCTTGTGGATACGTGAAAAGAGGAAAAGCTTTCTTTAGGGCCAGTGGCCTTCACGCCAGTCAAAGGCATCAGATCTCAGGGACCAAACTGGGTACAGAACCATGGAATTCACAGCCTGAAAAGCTCAGGAATTGCAGGTGAAAGAGAAGTTGGTGAGAGGACATACAGGTTATTGGTGCAGCTCTCTAATGCTGGTTTTTAGTAGATGAACAAGAGGCAGTTCTGATGCTCTGGATGGTCTCTTCCAACCCAAACCATCCCGTGGTCCTGGCGGTGCTTCGGGCACTGCCATCCAGCGTTTCAGCTCTCACGTGACCAGGGAGTATTTAATCAAGCCGGGATGTAATCAGCAGCTTCATTTACCAATGTGCTTTACCCAGATTGGTGATTAACTGCAGCCGTTAACCCTCCTGCAAACCCCCGGGCCTGACAGGGTGGGGGTGCGGGGTCTGAGCAGCCTCCTTCAAGTCAAACCCTTGTGCCCAGAGGCACCTCACCGTCGCCCACCGTTGCCCCCCTGCACCTTCCCAGCCCTCGGTGCCCAGGAGACGCCTGGCTTTGGTCTCTGCCCGATCCTCTCTGAGCTCCAAAGAGCTAGAGAACAGTCGCTGTGCCTAGTTTTTGGGGAACATCCCCTGAATTTGCAAATTTTAGTGAAACTGAAAAAGAGGGTTGAGAAAAACTGAACAAGCCGTTTGGTTTTCTGCGGAAAATATCGTCGTAAGCAAAGCTTTGTTATAAAATATTGTATTTAACTTATACACTGCTTGCAATCAAAACAAGGGAAAAAAAACCCCATTTTTAATCTGCACTTAATAATACAATATTTTTCCACTTGAAAGGATGTTTATTATTTTACATGAATGTTTTGATTAAAAAAAATGAGCTCAGCATTTACAGCTTAAAGATTTTTTTACTGCATGAAATTCTGCAGTTGCTCTTCCAATATTGGAAGAGAGAATAATCATAAAAAAATCAAATCTCATTGATAAAAAAAGTAATTCCCCGGAGAATTCTACTTAGAAACAGGAAATTTGGGCTCAAGTTTGTACCTGGACCTTTTTTTTCTGGTAACCCCGTGCTTTCCACGATACCCACTGCTTTGTGGGACCAGGTTTGCTGGTTAAGAGTGTTTGGGGCTGGTAAAGCTGGTAGGTAAAAAGGGGGCCATTGTCTTAGTGCCTTCTCCTAATGACTGCTGCTGAGGGTGTTGACAGGAGGAACATCCCAGATGATCCGAAAAACGGCATCAGGAGCACAAGTCTCCTGAGGAGCAGCTGATGGAGCTGGGGGTGTTCAGCCTGGAGAAGAGGAGGGGAGACCTTCTCGCTGTCTCCAACTGAAAGAAGGGTGTAGCCGGGGGGGGGGTCGGTCTCTTCTCCCAAGGAACAGGCGATGGGACAAGAGGAAATGGCCTCAAATTGCACCAGGGGGGGTTTAGGATGGACATTGGGCACAATGAGGGTGGTGAGAGCCTGGTCCAGGTTGCCCCGAGAAGCTTTTTTTCCCCTCTTCTTGTACCCCACGCTGGGGGGGTGTCACACTCTCATCATCTTTCCGTGACCAAAAAAACCTATGAAACTGTGCTGGAAGGTACGTAAGTCATCGGAGGTGGGGTCAGACGTTCTGAGGAGGGATCGTGGGCGAGTGGTGGTTTTGGGTAGAGCCCAGCCGGGTCCTTGCTGCCGGGTGGCCCAGAGCCAGAAGATGCTCCTCTCTTCATTCCAACCACTGGAGATGATTAACGGAGCCGGGGCTTGTGACGCTTGAATCAAATCTATTCCGTGCACGTTCCCATAATTAGGTCAGATACAATGCACAGGCAGAACACAGCTGTTTTACAAATTAATCATGGTTGAAAGGAGTCTTTCTGGTGAAAAAAAAAAAACATTGCGTACTGCATTTTTGTAATAGCGGAAATTTCAATATATATAATCTCAGGTTCTCAAGTGTTCTCTTCGGGGCAGTGTCCCGCTGCTCACCTGCATTTGCCGAGGGTGTTTTAGCTGATAGGGACTTAGGAATATGTCATCGCATCCAAGTACCGTGGCTCCGGGGGGAGCGTTGCTGGAAGCGGTGGTGCCGGGCTCGGCTGGGACGTGTCGGTGGGGTGTCCAGGAGGTGTTGCTGATGGTGATGAGCTTGTGATTTTAAAAAATCCCAATTGTTTTCAGAGGTTTAAGCGCCACTAAATGTCAATAGAATTTAACTCCAACCCATGTAAATGCTTGATTTTTGTTTTTAGCCCAAAGTAAATCGTCTCTGCCGTGTTACTTTTCCAAAGTTTGTTTATTCACGGTGCGAATCTAGTAATTAGTTGTAATTTTTCCAGTTTGATTGACCCTTGGCTCCTTTTAACAGCCCTGTTCTAGAGAACTTCATTCTCTGTTGTCAACAAACAGGTTTCAATCAGCGCATTCACTCCAGGTCAGAAATGTTGCTTGATAGAAGCCCCGTAACTCTGGCAGAACTTGTCCATTAATTTGCTATGGGGAGTATTTTGACCTGCAGCTTTTGGGAAGCTTGATGCAATGTCTGAAGAACATCGTGTTTCAGATGAATGTTTTAAGTTACACTGAATATCCCGCTGCGAAGTGCCAGGACTGGGAAACGCCAAGGCAGCATTTTTGAGGCAGCATTAACCTTTCATACAGGCCTGGTTTGTAGAGCAGATAAAATTCAGTGTGGAATGAGGGCGATTTCATTGCATGTTTTAAACGTGTAGATTCCAGCCCGAGCTAAAAAGGAATGGCTCAGAGTCCTTTGGAAGTGCTGGTGCCACCCCGAGTTCTGAGTTACATTGAGTAAGAAGAAACGAGATGAGTTCCGGTACGTAGCAGGTGTAAACTTGATTTATATCATTCTCATCATGAATTTAAAAGCTCTGATATAAACACTCTGGTTCCACAGATGTTAGAGTTGAAAGCTTCGATTTATCAACCTCAAACTAATTAAAACCAAATTAATGCCATTTACTTTTTATATGGAAAAAAGAGACTTGAAATCAAAGATAGGGTTGACATCAGTGGGACGGGGTGGCTTAAACAGTGTCGGGCCGTTCCCAGAAGGGATGTGGATCGGAACCGGGACGGGGTAGCAAAACCCACGCCGGGATTGAAGTGGGGTCCCAGGGTGTGACCTGGGGAGTCAAAGAGCTCGTGTGTCTCAGAGCCCCCTCGTTGCCTGCACTGGTAAATCCCAGCAGGGGAATAAATTCCAAGACCTAGCCCCAAGCTCTCACAGCACCAGCATCCCGACAGGGTGTGTACTGGCATTGCACTGGTCAGCACGCCAGGAAAATAGCGTAAAACCTGAAAAAAATACAGTTAGAGCAAAACCGGGCAGATTTCAGTGGAATTAAGTCAGTTCTGGACTCAACTGCAGAGGGAAAAGAAAAAGAAAAATCGCTTGTCTTGCCTCCTATTTGAAATATAATGTAATGCATCTATGAAAATATAATTTATAGAGACATAAATTTTAAAATGCTTTGAGGTAAATGTTAGCTAATTTGCATTTATGGGACCACAGCAGGACATTCTTGTCCAAATTTGAATATTGCTGCTTGGGCCTTACTGGTGCAATCTGAGCACTGCTGTGTAAGGTGGCACAGCGAAAGGCCTGCTTTCGGGCTGCCTTTGGGTCGGTGGTTTTCAGTGTCAGCGATTACGTGTCTTTAAGGGCAAATAAGTTGCTTTTATTTGGAGGGCAAATATTTTTTAGAAATAATGTTCTCGTCCATTCTCGGATGCTCCCGATGAGCCCGTGATTTCCCATTTGATCACAATGGTGCTCCTCTCTGAAAAATGACTAGAAAATTGTTGAGTTGGACCGGTTCCCTGATGCAGTTCATTGTGCAGCTGCGGGGTCTTCTGCGCCGGCGCATCGGGAGGGACGACAAGAGGAGGGACGAGGGTTGGGGAGGTCTGGGACCGCTTACGCCTGCCCTGCTCTGGTCCCAGCCTGGCACGGGAGGTCCGGGATTTCTACCCGACCCGCTCCCTTATCCCGGGTTGTGCAAAGTGGCCGTGCAGCAGCCGAGCATCCCTGCCCTCCCTTGCTGGAGTCTCCCTTGTCAGTGCTGTGCAGTCATGGTGTTTGACCAGCTGTGAAATACCGGGGTCCAGACACAGGACTGTGTTTCTGATGCTGAAGTCAGCTCTTGGTAGTCTTAGTGCATCAGGTCGTGGTGTATCATGTGCCACAGAGATGCTGGGAGGGCTGGAGCCCCTCTGCTGGGAGGACAGGCTGAGAGTTGGGGGGTTCAGCCTGGAGAAGAGAAGGCTCCGGGGAGACCTTGGAGCCCCTTCCAGTCCCTCAAGGGGCTCCAGGAAAGCTGGGGAGGGACTCTTGGTCAGGGAGGGGAGCCCCAGGAGGAGGGGGAAGGGTTTGACACTAAAAAGGGAAGACTGAGCTGAGATCTGGGGAAGAACTTTGGTGTGAGGGTGGTGAGGAACTGGAAGAGGTTGCCCAGAGAAGCTGTGGCTGCCCCATCCCTGGAGGGGTTCAAGGCCAGGCTGGATGGGGCTTGGAGCAACCTGGGGTGGTGGGAGGTGTCCATCCCAGGGACTGGATGGGCTGTAAGGTCCCTTCCAAGCCAAATGGTTCTGTGATTCTAATGGTTCATGCTGGGTGTTGAGATACAGCTCAGAAATTTGGAATTCAGCTGCTGTTCGTTTCAGCCACACCAGACTGAAAAACCTTAGAGTGAGTTGTCTTCTAGGATTTCTGCCGTTTTGTGCTTTTGACCCCAAGCAGAAACATCTTCAGAGCTTATTTTCATCTTTTTAGCTTCAGTTCCCACTGGAGTTCTATAGCCTTTGGCAAAACAATCATTTTTAAAGAAACCCCATATAAACATTTTGGAGTTTGAAGGGAAGGAGGGGGAACCAAACCCAACTCTTAGGTCTGTCTTTGAAAGTGTAAGGACATTGAGGGTATTTCTTGTGGCAGAAAATTTGTTAGAGAATTCCTGAACTGTGGTATCCAGAGCTTTTTCTCAGGCAAAATGCCCACTGAGGTTGATGGGGGCGGTTGCTTTCACAGGACAGAATTTTTTTAGGAGTTTATATGGAAAATTAAGGGTTTAATTATGTCTTTCTAAGGAGTGTGTGTCCATAGGCTGAGCACAGCAGCCTCCCATTTCGTGGGAATATAGAAGATGTTGGCCTGTATGTGCAGGGACCTGCCCTTGGGACGGGTTTGCTTGCGTTTGGCAGGTGGCTGAGCGAGCTCTAGGGAGGAAGAACTTGGAATCTGCAAGGTCCTTCTGCTGCTTTTGGGGTGACACAGTGAAAGTCTGAGCTGTGGAGGAGCTGCTTGCAATAGTGCTAATTTTTCCAAGGTGGCTAAAGAGGTGGAGGGCAGAATTCCCCAGGAACGATCGTAGCATGGAAATGTGTAAATTTGGGCTTGCTTCTCAGAAATCCGTCATCAAAGAGACTTTTTCCCCCCATCAAATTCCTTAAATGAAGTGCATCCTTTTGTTCAGTTCCCTTCTTGGATGCCTTGTGGCCAGAGTTCAGTCTGGTTTAAAAGAGAGATAGACTCTCCCTTCTGCCTGGGGACAAATAATCTGATTACAGAACTCCATTCTTTCTAGTCCATTGATCCGCTGTATTTCCCGTCCTGTCTGCGCTGAACGGGCTGAATCCATCAGTCACTTCAGGGGAGGCTGTAGATGTTCTGTCCCCGTCCCCCTGGAGCTGCCGGGTGGGAAATTGTACACAGGACTCAGGAGGCGAGGAGTTAAAAAAATGTCTGTAGGTAAAGATCAGCCGTTGCTTCTGATAAAAAAGGGAGCTGTTTGGTGTGACTTGAGTTCAGAGGTGTATTTGAAATTGCCTAATTTGATCGTTTACACTTCAGCACACAAATTCATTCCTATTCAACAATAAATAAAATATGAGGTTTTGCTGTACCTTCATCTGTCACTTGGGCTTACTGAGCAGGAGGAGACCCTGCTTTTGGCCAGCATAATATTTAACAAATACCACAGATTAATTACAAGAAAACATTTATATAAACCATAGAAAGGGTATGAAATCCACGTAGGCTATAGAAAGGCTTGTCATCATCTGATTTGCGTTGAAAAGTACCTCAAAATGTGCATCTGTCTTTCATCCGACACGCGTTGGTGATGCTGGGAGGGAGGGCAGGTTGGTGCTCACCAAGGAGGGCACTTAATGCATTCTGTAGAACTTGAATTTCTGCTTAAAAGCCCAAAGAATAATGGAACTTTTTGAGAAGCTGACAGGAAGCATTTAAAACAAAAGCTTTTGAGTGTGTTTTTTCATGTTATGTAACATGAAGTCATTCTTGGGAACTCATGGCTGTGAGATGGCTTTGGAATCAAGAGAGCAACAAGGGGTAAAAAGAAGGCATTTTCAGGAGACAGGTATGTGGGTAATGAGGATCTCGATTCTAAAAACGCTTCTGTGTGAAGATCATTAGTTCTAAAGCAGCCGCGTTCCGAGGGCCCGTTCCACCGCGCTGTGCGGTGATTCCTCCGGGGCAGCTGGTGACTGTCGCAGGTCTGGCCATTTGCCTGTCAAGATGCCAAAGACCGTTCTTTGATGACTTTTTTGTCTTCTTTCTTTTCCTTTTCCCACCTTCTTTTACACACCGTGGTAGCTCTTCTACAGGAAGAAATGCCTCACGGAGCTTCTGTTCAAAATACACCCCCAAGCTGAGAGAGAGATTTTAATAAGGACGTAAGTCGGAGCATTTATGTTGTGGTATTAGAGGGAGACAGAGCTGCCCGTCTGGGCTGCTGTTAGAACAGCTTCATACCGGCTGGGAGAAGCTCAGAGATTACTCTGATGGGAAATACAAGAACCTGTATAGATGATAAACACTTAAGCATGTGAGTTATTCTTGCCGATGCTGTGCCTGATTTGAGAAGGTCTACGTTAGAAAATACAATCTTAGAATCATTGAATGGTTTGAGTTGGAAGGGACCTTAAAGGTTATGGAGTTCCAACGCCCTGCCCTGGGCAGGGACACTTCTCACCACACAGGGTGCTCCAAGCTCCATCCAGCCTGGCCATCAACCCCTCCAGCCACAGCTTCTCGGGGCAACCTGTTCCAGTACCTCACCACCCTCACAGCAAAGAAGTTCATCCTGTGATCTCATCTAAATGTGGGGGTGGGAAGAGGCGCCCAACCTCATCCGAGAATCTGGACAGTGATGGGAAGAGAAAGGAATTTAATCAGCTCAACATGACTTTGTTGCATATTCATCAATAGTTTTGTTAATGGCAAAACAGGGTGGTTCTGGTGTAATTAAGTAGGTATTAACCGTAGAGCAAACTGAAAAATGTGGGTTTCCATCCCGATGCCGACTCTTTTGGGAAGGGTTTGAATCGAGCGTGAGAGGAGAGGCCTTCCCCCGTCTGCGTAAAAACAAACCCATCCTTCTTTGTGTGATGAAAACAAATGGTGCTGCTTGCAAGTGGTTTATCTGCAGATCTCAAAGCACTTGATCAGAATAATTATTAGTGATGGTCGGTCTCAGAGCACTTTGTAGAGAAGAATTAGATATTTTTCTTGTTTTATGAAGAAGAGTCCAAGACACAGAAAGGTTATGGCCGAAATTTGATTGCTGCCCTCTTACTAGAAACACAACCAGAATGTTAAAGAGTTAGTTTCTTCTTACTGCACTTAAGGGAATGGATTTGATATATTTTTTTTAAAAATAAAAAATAGCGTTACCTTTCGGAGCTCTTTTCAAAACCCAGCCAGGGTCTGCAGGTATTTAAGTAGGGACCAATTAGTTTGCAGAGGCTCAGGGTCAAGTCTGTTTGATGTTTATCTGGAGATACAATGGTAATTTGTACTCATTGTCATTCCCGTAATAAAAATGTAGTAATTAAAGTACCTAAAACAAAAGAAGGTTCTTGAGACACAAATGAATAATCGGCGTTGGCTTATCGACTGCAATGCTGGTTGCGTAAAATCCGCTGGCAAAAATACCAGCCAGAAGTAGGCTGGAGCTCAGCAACGAGCTGCTCACTTATTATAGCACCATTAGTCATTTCATCACACCTCCAACCTTTCTTTTTTGTTCTTTTAATTTCTTCTGCATAGACTTATTTTTAGAGGAACTTGCTGCACTCGGATTCATGCACAGCAACACAGCCGAAAATATCATCCTTTGAATTAATTCTATTTTTTTTCCTTCTACATCAAAACAACTAAAATTATACTGCGTGGCATATCCCAAGCATTGCTTCTACCCACCCTCTGCTTTTTATGTATGAAAAATATATGCAGTCAATGTGCAATGGCTTGACTGGGCTAATTCTAGTTAATGGTGTTGAAAAATACTTTGTAGCTCTCATTTGTACCGTGCTTTTAAGTTTTGGAGCCGTTTCTCTGGATGAAGTGCTGAGACGTGAGGAGGATCTGAAGCGGGTTGGTTCCTTGGGCCTGGCAGGATCCCGTTGGGCAGAACCAACCTGACGGGCTCTGGGGACCGGTGGAGTGTCCTTCGCTTGCGCAGTTCTTGGGGAACAACTGGAGTTCCTTCAAGTTGCGGTATATTATGGGATGCGATGCTGAATTAGTCCAGCAAATCACGGCTAAATTCTATCCTACAAAACGTAAAGAACGCAAGCGATAGGATGAGATCCTCAGCGCATGTTCTTCAGCAGCTGAAATATTAATTGCTGTAGCTCTTCACATTAACTCAGCTTGCGGTGGCGCTCGGTTGCCAGCTGATAGGGCTGCGGTCTCCGGAGCGCTGTGCACAGGGAAGGACAGGCTTGTTTTTCCTGAAGTCGTTTGTATGCTGGAAACACTTTGTGCTCCCAACCTGGTAACAGCAAAACAAAGTACTTAACCTCAAATATTTCTGAAAGAACATCTTTAGAAGAGACACTATTTGTCCTGGGAGCGTTTTTCTTAGAGGTATCATCTCACTTTTGCACTTATATATAAAAGTGTAACAAATCTTTTGTCCAATGTTTTTGTAGCTGCAGCTGCCGCATGAAGCATGTTCTTGGCGGCAGTCAAGTGCACCGTGGAGCAACAGCGGGATTCTCAGATGTTGAAAAGCATCCAGATAGTCACCAAATGGGGATTATTGGTTATCCATCACCTCTGACATCACCTGGGTTCCTGCAGGCTGCACCGTCTCTCTCTTTGTATGTAATAATAGGCTAGAACTTGTTTCCCACTCAGATCGCAGACTCGCTTTTAGATGTTTTCCAAGTAAACTCGTGGCCTGATCAGAGCAAATTCTCTCTGTTGCCTCCTCACGTTCACCTTCCTCTTCCCTGTTCTATGAAGAATTATTTCTCTTTGTCACAGTCTGTCATGACGTATTACAGTTTTCCCCATCGTTGATTCTGGAAGTTCAGTAACACCCCAATCCATCTTTTCTTTATCTTTGAGTTTAATCATTGATGGTTTAACACCTTGCTTGGCTAACGGCCATTATCATAGAATCATAGAACTGTCTGGGTTGGAAGGGATCTCCTTAAGATCACCAAGTCCAGCCACCACCCTGACACTGACAGTCACCATCACTGACCCGTGTCTCTCAGCACTACGGCAACCCAGCTCAACCGCTGCCCTGGGCAGCCTGTTCCAATGCTTAATAAACCTTTCCATGTAAAATTTTTCCCTAATATTAGTCTGAACCTCCCCCGACACAGCTTGAGGCCACTTCATCTCGTCCCATCACCTGTTACTATCCTGGGTTCCCATCCTTCATTCTTGATTGGTTTGATGGACCTTTCTAAGCAGCATGCGTTTGAGGAAGATGAGGAGTTCGACAGTTCCTGGGCTCCGTTTCCATCCCTGTTTGCCAGAATTGGGCTGGGGAGCAATTTACTTCTGGTCTAGGCTAACAAAAAAGAATTACCCGAAGATGTCACTGAGAGAAAATGCTTCTGAATTTCTCTGTTATTTCTGACATAATGCATCTTGCACGTATGATCTTATTTTTTAATCTCTGCTCTAAAGCCTGGTCCTCCGAGGAAGTAGGTTGTAGCGTTATTGATGGTGATGGCAGACGCAGTGTTCCCTGGAATCAATGGTAAATACAATCAGTAGTGACTCCAGGACGTGTGTCGTGCAGCAACTTTTTTGCTGTTGCGTCGTCAGGGAGCCCTGATGGATGCACGACGGGAATTCGGGAATCCTGGGTTTCACGTCTGTCCCCGCCGCTGGTCTGCTGACCTGGAGCGAGTAATTACATTTCTTCAGATCTCAGTTTTCCCACTTCTGAAGGAGGGATAATAATAATGATTTTCACCACAAAGTGCCTGAGGCTGCTGGCGGGGCCTCTGGCTGACAGTGATGTCTCATCCTTGTGACCCAGAACCCGAAACCCCCCCGCCCCATCTCACGGAGGGCAGCGTGTGAGTGGCTTCGCGGCAGCTGAACTTTACGGGACGAGGGATGTCGTGGCCCCACGCGGCAGCTGACGGCAGATGCAGGTGGTCAATTAGCTGGATGTGCCAGGGATCAGGAAATCGGACAGATCTGAGGACATGATAAGATGTAATTGTGGCGCAGAGGAAAAAGAGCACACAATTAGAAGTGGATTCTCAAATTAAAGCCCAGCGGGTGATGTGAAATCCTGTTGGTACTCCGCAGGACTGTCGGATGCCACTGGGCTCTGGCATGTGTTCCTTTTGACTTTTTTTTTTTTCCCCTTTCCTTCCCCCCCCTCCTTTCCTAAACCCTGCTGCTTGGTAACGGCAGTATTTTTGGGACTGATTCTTTTGCTAATTGCTAACCAGAAATAGCACCTAAGTTTGGCAGAGCTTTCAGGAGAAGAAGAATGAAGGCTTTTTGGGGGGAGAAAATTCAGATATGCATAAAACTTGCATAAAAACCTGTTTTATTCGTCTCTCTGAAAATTCATTGCTCAGGCGGATGCAGAATGAATTACGGTTATGACAAGTGGGAGAAGGTCCAAAAAAGCTGGCCTGCTTTAAAGAGGTTAAAGTTGTAGCTGTTCACTTTTCAGCATTTCAGATTTGCATGTGATTTGCATGTTGTGTGTCTTCTTGGGCGTCCCTGGTGCCGGAACCTCGGCGTGAGCTTCTGTCAGTGCCCTGGTGGCTCATCCCTGGGTGGGCGGTGGCTCCCAGGGCCAGCGTGTGTCCTGCTGGGCTACACGGGGACAATGAAAGGAGGGAGGAAAAAGGATGGGAGCAAAAGAGGATGGAAATATTGGAATCTCTGTCCTCTTATTAGAAAGCGCTGTGTGGTGGGAGTTGGGAGAAACGAGTCAGGGACCGCTCAGCCACTATGAGCATCCTCGTTTTATCCAGCAGCTAAAGCTCAAAAAAAAAGAAAGGTATTTTAGAAACGTGTAGATGTTGCACTTGAGGGCATGCTCTAGTGGCCAAGATTGTTGGGTTGGGTGATTCGTTTTGTGGGGTTGGGGTTTCTTCCTTTTTTTTTGGTGTGTGTGCGGTTGGACTCGATGATCTCAGAGGTTCCTTCCAACCATGAAGATTCTGTGAAATACGGACGCTCGAGAGTGGCCCCTTTATAAACCATTGGCCTGGTTGTGTGTGAAAAACAAAAGCAATAACCATTTAGCGACCAAATTCTAGACGGTTTTCCTGGTAGTGGTGAGCATTTACTCATGTGAGTGGCCTCATTGACTTCAGTAGTTAAATGAGCCGCGCCGTTAAGCTTTTAATGCTAATACCCTTCTGTGATGGCACAAACGAGCAGTTTCCTTCCAGGCTGGGAGACGGGCAGGGAGTTTCGTGGAGAATTGAAGTTGGACACAGCGGCACCTGTTGTTGGCGAGCTAATAGAAATATATGGGATTAAATATCCAGGCTGTGAGGCTTTTAGCTGAGCCCATCACTCAGTAGGGAATGCTATAATTATTTCGTACTGGAGGGTGATATAATATATATCCATTTTTATTTTTTCTGAGTCACATATTTTTTATGGCAACTGCAGAAAAAGAAAGCAGCAAGTGTACATAAAGGGGAAGCTGGAGACCAACCAGCTTTGAGCTGCAACAGCTGAAGATGTACATTTAAAGGAAAAGAAAAAGTAGGGAAGAAAAAGAAGAAATGGAGTTATTTTTATATAACATTATGTCCGAGAGCAAATCAAAAGACCACGCGTTCTTTTCTTGTCCTAATTAACGTCAGATCGGGCAGCGCATTTCAGTTCTGCAAACTTCTCTCATGTTAAGTTTTTTTATCCAAAAGTATTCTTTTCATTTCTGAACAGATTATTGCAGGGAAACCAGGATTACAGCGAGTGTGTCTCGGCAGCACCAGCCTGCTGGCGGCTGTCAGGGGGTGCTGATCCACCCCAGCGATATCTCAGGCCGAGCGTCAGGTTTTCTCGTTGCTCCGTCGCTGCTGTTGGTACTTGGATGCTCTAAGTCCCCAGTCAGAGCATGAGAACTCCTGGGATTATCCAGAAGTGAAGGGAGTCCCTGCTCGTGAGGGTTTAGAGTTGCAGTCACTCAGGAATTGTTGGTTGGGTTTTGGCTTTTTTCTTCCTCCAAGAATTGTTCTGTTGTCTACCTNTGATTTATAATTTTAATTAAAAGTTTTTGCTATTTATATTAAGTGACCTTTTTGTATCTGGGAAGGTTAAAAAGCCCAAATCAAACAAGCAAATAAAACTGGGGAGGGGGTGGCTCCTGAGCATGCATAAATTATTTGGGAGAGAATATGGCCAAGGATCCTCGAGGTCTGCGTGTTCCCGTGTCCTCCCCCTCTGCCCGTGGGCGTGGATGTGACAGCACGTATATGGCTGCCTAATTAGCACCACCTCTCATCACCAGTCTCCCAAGGGCATCAGGACCTGGTCAGTCTGTCAGAGGTTTTTAATTGTTTGTGCGTTTTAGTAGGAGAAATGTATCGCTGGGGGCCAGCTCCGCCTGGCCTGGTTTCCCACCCTGATGGTTTCAAAGGCGATGGGACCAGAGGTGCCCCATCGAGTACAGCTCCACACGGGGGCCTGAGCACCCAGAGGTGCCCCATCACTGGAAGGTCTGATGAGGACAAGGTGCTGAGGTGCACTCGAAGGACAAGGTCTGTGTAGAGACAAAGTACCTGGAGTGTTTCTGGGTTACTGTCCGTATCCCCAGCTGCCCCAGGTCCCATGGTGGTCATGAAAGGAAACCTGGCTGCATGGTCAAATGAAAGCCACCCTGTGCCCCGAAAAGGACTCTTGTGAGATTAAATGAACAAAATGTTTATGATCCTGTTAGAGTTTACAAGAAAGGAGCGTAACCAAGTGACACTAAGGTCATGGCTAAAAAAATCCAGACATCTTCTGGAGATGGTGATTTTTAAAAGACCTTGATGTGGGAGAGAGCGCGGTCATCGGGTCCTCTCTCCAGAGGACAGCAGCTGGATTCTTAACCACACAAACAATCACTGCGTGTTAATTCTGCAATTGATTATAAGACTGTGCTCCATACGCGTTCTCTGTTAGCTAACTGTTATTAGTTTGATTTAAAACATTATGCTGTAGATTAGCTTTTGAAACTTCTGTGGCTTTTCAGCAGATGAAGGTTCCCTCCAATCATCTGGTTTGTAATGTTCTCATTATGGGCTCATTGTCCAGCAAATGAGTTATTTGCAAATATGTGTATAACTGGGATGAAAAATCTCTGAACCTAGTTCTTGCTGATAGAAAAGCTCCTTTATATTACTGTGATTTGTGAAAGGGTCATCATGTGGATAGAACGTTAATTTAAGAGAGCCTCCATTTAAGGGGGGCTGGAATTAGGTTGTATACTTGTCCATCTTCTAACAGTGGCTGTAGGCTTGACTCTTAAGTCTAATTTTTCTTTCAAGATTGAATATAATTGAAAGCATTGTTATATACATATACAATAAATCAATTTCTCCCAAAAGGCAACTGCCTCTCGAGTTAGTGTTCTGATAATCGTGACTGAGCTGCATTGATTGCGCACCCGGCAGAGCGTGCCTTGTGTTCCTACAGGAGAGGAAGGGAGGTTTTGTTGGGTCAGTGCGGGGACTCGATGCAGGATTCAGGCACTCAGTGCCTAAGACTTACCTTAAAGATGCGTTTGGAAGCCTGATGGCTCCATGGTATTGAATGTTTTAAAATCCTCAGATCACTCACCTGATAGAATTTCTGAAAGGACCTGAGTGTCTGGACTGTGGAGCGCAGAGGGGTTCATACGTGTCCAGTAGACCTGCAGGATGATACGCTCCATGCACCCAATGGAAGATGGACAGGGCTGCTTGGTTTGGATCCCCTTCCCTGGAGCTTTGGCTGTTCCAGGTGAAGGGCTGTCCACACAATATCTTTAGTTAAAATTCCAGAGCATCCAGTGTTCCCGTCTACTGGAGAGCAGGGGGTAAATGTTGTATGTTCTGCTCAGCTGCTGCCGAGGTCTGCGCATAAGGGATGCAATTGCTTATGGTAAATTTTCCCCTTTTAATGAGGACACGCTCTTAATGAGATAGTGTTTTGGAGAAGGGTTCATTAGTCATTTGCTGTCCTTGTCACAGCTCACAGTTAAGCTGGAATGGTTGGTTTGGCATAAATGCACACTGTTGTACCTCCATGCTGGAATGTCTTGAGAGACTTTGTGACCTAGGACACAGAAGCACAGAATGCTATGGGGTTGGAAGGGACCTCTGGAGATCATCTAGTCCAACCCTCTGCCAAAGCAGGGCCACCCAGAGCAGGTCCCACAGGAACGTGTCCAGGTGGGTTTGAATGTCTCCAGAGATGGAGACTCCACCACCCTCTGGGCAGCCTCTCCAGGGCTCTGCCACCCTCACAGGGAAGAAGTTCCTCTTCACATTGAGATGGAACTTCCCATGGTCCAGTTTGTGCCTGTTCCCTCTTGTCCTGTCCCTGGGCACCACTGAAAAAAGCCTGGCCCCATCCTCCTGACACCCACCCTTGAAGTATTTCTAGGGGTTGGTCAGATCTCCCCTCAGCCTTCTCTTCTCCAGACTAAACAGACCCAAATCCCTCAGCCTTTGCTCATCAGAGAGATGCTCCAGGTCCTTCATCGTCGTGGTGGTCCTAGCAGGAAGGGGTGCTGGCTGGGGGGAGCCAAGGAAAGCTCATTCCCCAGTGCTGTGGGTCTTTCTGCAGGGCAGATCCCTGTGTAGGAGGCAGGTGGCCACACGTGCGTTCATCTTTCGTCTGGGTCGTGGTGGATTGCAGAGATTATCCTCTGCTGGACTTGGGTCTAGATTGGATGACCTTGCTGGGCCCTCTGGGTGTTTACCCCGGTTACTGACCGCAGAGCAAATGGGAAAAAGCTATTTGTGGGCGCCACGTGAGCGGGTTTTAATCTGGTTAGCGTGGAGACGATGGCAGCGAATCCACGGTGACGGGATTTGGGGTGTAAAGCAGTAATCTGAGTACCTGCCCGCAGAATGACTGTGCTGCTGTTGCTTGCGGTTGTGTTGTGAGGATAAGTCCGGTGAAATCTGTGACGTGTTCGGTTACCATGGTAACGGAAGCTATATAAGTCAATTAGAAGGGTCCTTTGGAGGTTGAAAACATGGAAGAAATAGGCTTTTGCTGATCAAAACCGGTGTCCTTGTACAGCAGCTCTCAGCGTATTGTTTGGGAAGGTATAGTGTTTGTTTCTTGTTCCCGTTGTGCTGGTGGCACTCAACGGCAGCGTCCCATCCTAAGCCCACCACCGGAGAAGCTCCTTCCATAGAGATCAAAGAGATGGCCCTGGCCCCGGGGGCTCGTGCCAGCCGCTCTCTGTGTCTCTGCACAACCCCCCCGTGGCTCAGGTCACTCGCTGGGGTCCCCCTGCCCATCCAAGCACCTTTACAGAGGAACAAGCTGAGGATAAGCCACCATCACAGAGTCTCCCCCTGGCTTTTCTAGCAGGTCCCGTGTGGAGGGGGAGGAGGTGACAGTTGGGGACCCCGCTGTGTTCTCGGTGTCCTCATCTGCTGAGGCACAGAGGACGGAGGATCGTTGCGGTGACCGGGGACACGGGGAAGGACGACAAACTTAACAGATTTTTACCCAAATAGAGAGTGACAGACTTGGAAAGAGAAGAATCATTCAGCTCCTCTGATGGGACTCATTAGCGTATGTTCTGACGATTAAAGGTGCCTTCCAGCGTGATGAGCAAAGGGCCTCCAAGTAGCTCTGGTGGGGCAGATGCAACAGATCGTCCTGTAATTCTCACAAAAGGAATTAAATTGCTCCGTACTGATCTTCCCTGCGTAGCCAGCAGCTTTACTGGGATGGCCGGGGCCTTCACTGGGGCACTGCAGGGTCCGAGTCTCCCTTCATTTGCCGTGGGAGCTCTCAGGGCAGGGGAAGAATTTCAAACCCGCTTACCCTCTGCTGCATTTGATTAAACCCAAACCCCAGTTCCCTCCGTGTTGACATATCGTAGTGATATAAATCAGCCAAGCCCCACTCAGAAGGAAGGTTTTTTTCAGAACACTCGAGCCTTTCATACGCGTCCTGCAGCGCTCATCGCTCTCCTCACAACTTCATCACTTTCTTAGCCCTTTTGTTAATTTGCCTTTTTTAAGCTGCAGATTCCAGTTGGGTTGTTGGCCAAGGCGCCTCGATACCCAACAGTAAAAATGGTTTTTCATCTTGCAAACGTTTTAATGACAGAACCTGTGAGGTGGTTACAGCTCCGCTGAATGCAGACGCCTGGAGCTGCCATTGCGTTGGAGATCACCCTCCTTTCCAAATAACTGAACCCAACGGCGCACACTGTAAGTAAGGGGGGTCACGCAGGAAACTGCATTTGCAGTGGTTTTACAAAGTGTTGTAGAGGTGACAGAGATCATGCAGTAATTGCCACGGTGATCTCGCTCCTCTGTGTTAGGCCATTGAGGGAAACCTTGAATTTACCTTTCACTGCAGTCAACTGGAATCGGCTGGCGTCCCCGGCCGGCTGGCGTGCTCTGTAGCCAAGAACGCACCAAACTCCAATTATCAGCCAAACCTCTATGATGAGGCCTAAACAAATCGCCTCAAGCAGGTACAAATCTCCAGGGAAGGTTAGGGCACGGTATCAGGTCCAACCCTTGGAAAGATAAACAGAAGTAAGCTATTTTACCCAGCAATAATTGAATCTTCCTTGATTGCTGACTGATGGGATGGCCACCACTAAACCACGACACATCCACAGCACCTCGCTCTCTCATCAGTCATTCTAATCTGCACTCTCACGTATTTTAAATATGTTCTCAAGGTGACTCTGTGTAATTTTATTTTTTTCCCCTTCACAAATTAGAACTTAGAAGAAAGATGGGAGAACTGCAATTCAGAAAGCGCTTAACAGATTAAGATAGGTAATTTTTTTTAAGCTATAGTAGAGAAACATTAGTGGAAAAATGAAATGCTTGAAGAATTTGAACAGGAAAGTCCACTTTGATCAGGATTCTGGTTTAACACTTGAACTAGAAGAGATCTCCTTACCGAAATATAGAGAAAGCGTCGGTTCAAAAGAACAGTCTCATAAAAATAGCAAAAATATCAGTTTGGGCAGCAAAGAGAAGTCTGGGTCTCGAGTGTGGGTGGTGACACTCAGCTCGACCAGCGGTGGTTCAGTGGGGCAGGTCAAGCCGGATCGGGGGACTGCAGCAAAATGCATAGCAGAAAACCACAATTTTTGGAAGCCCTAAGGTGGCTGTGACTCGGGAAGCATCAGCAGAGCGTGCGAAAAACATAACGAGGTTTTTGCAATTTTTAGGACTTCCGTAATTTGTATCGTGTGTCTTCCTCGGGCAGCTCCTGTTGGCTCCTGACTGGAATGTTGTAGCTCGGGGAGGCTGCAAAGTCATGTTCATTATTTTCTGAGGGATGTTTCCATGCTAGATATATACATTTTTTGTACGGGTGATACAGTTGGGGAAAATTGCAGCCTGATAGAGTTGGTATGAAATGCAGATATCTCTGTAGCATTCAAGATTGTAGTGTTTGAGCACCTTAGAGATGATAGGAAAATAATAATGCATTTTACAGAGAAAGTAATTTGATTTGCTCAGAGGATACGCGTCTGAGTGGGCCAGGAATTGAGGAGAGCAGAGACCCAGACTAGGACTGGGGAAAGGTGGTTTCTCTCTGTGGCTCATCATCTTGAGTGAGCCTGATCCCTTCACTGCAGTGGCTCAATTCCCTCATTTTTAAACGGCGATGGTGCTGCAGAGCTCGGCGATGGACAGACTGACTGAAAGGGAAAATACTGCTGTTACTGTTTGCTTTTCTGAGTGACGAGCTGGTGCTTCGGTCACCTGCCAGCACCCTCCTTCCTAAAAGAGTTACAGGAAGAAATTATAATTCTAACAAAATTCCTGACGTAAATGTCACAAGGTCTTTAGTACTTGCCTCTATCTACTATAAGAGCAAGACAAATAAAAATTAGATTAATAAGTTTTGACATTGAAAAGGAAAGTTTTTCTACACTTTCTTGGTAGGGATGATGTATTCGTTAGGCTGGAAAGAGATAATGACCCTTGAGTGGCCGCGGGTGCTGCGGGTGCCGGTGGGCAGCTCTGACCTCTGTAGAGCAGCAGGCACCTTTGGCGTCTGACGGAGTTTCTTTCCCTTCCCTTTGCTCCCTGTGTTTCTCAAACAGAGGTGGTTTTGAAGCTTTGAAATCCTGAAATCCGTGCAGCCAGCCGGGCTTTCAACCTCTGCCAGAAACCAGAAAAGAATTTGGTGGAAGATGCAGGATTTTACCTTCTTGCATCTCCTAAGAACCCATTTTTGAATTGTTTCATCAGAGGCTCTTCAATTTTTAAAAATGCAGTATATTTTTTTATCTTGTCTTTTTTAATGAATAATAGATCTAGCCCATCCGTGGTGGGCATAAACAGTCTCTATATAATGTACTCTTTGAGGTGGTGGGGCTGGAGCTGGGCTGGAAAACTGGGCAGCTTTTGGGTCAGGACAGGGAAACCAGCGCCGATGGGGCAGTCGGGTTCGCGGCACTCAGACCTGAGGGCACCCTCCTGTTTTCCGGCCCGGTCTCCTTGGCAGGTATTTTGCTTATTCAGTTCAAACGATTGTTAATTATACAATTATTTATTTCACGACATGAAGTTACATCTTAAAATCCCCCCTTCGCTGCAGCGAACACACCCGGTGAGGAGACGGAGCGCTCTTTTAGTTGATGTAGAAATCGGAACTCTGGGTTTGCTCCGACAGATCTCTCTCTCTCGTTGCGGTGAACACTTGACTGCGGCTCCGCTCCCGAGGAACAAGGGCAGCTCTGCCTCCCGCTGTAAAAAGGAAAACAAAAAACTGGGATTGTACTCGTTGGCCGTGATTCAGGAAGACGTTCCTGATTGCGCTCGTCTCGGAGCTTCAGTGAACGTGCTCATAAGTATTCATGTGCCGTGCAGCCTGGGAGAAGCTGAAGTAGCCTTCGTGGGCAACTTTGATCATCTTCAAACTGTTAAATTATTTTTGTTATTCCAGGCTTCAATAGACGTGAGAGGTCATACCAGATTTTTTTTTTTTAAGGAAACAAACAGGAGAATCGAGAAAGTCTGGACGAGTCATATAGTAACAGACAGATGTTCTGAAACTCCAGAGGTGCAGCTTTATCAAGTTTGTGAGATTTGAGTTATAATAATCCTATTGAATACTTCCTTGGGGCAATGCATGAATGAAGTCACGTAAACGAGAGAGTTTCTTCAGCTTTTTCCATCTTCAGAGCCCGTCTGTAGCTCTGCAGTCATTTGTACTTCATCCACACGCTGCCAGTAGTGCCAGTTTAGTCTGGATCAGCTGTTGGATACAGGATCCCGTTCCTTTCAAGCTAGAGAAAAAGATACTCAAGCTACTCCAGCCCCGCCAGGTGATGCAGCTGCTGTGGAAGGACAGACGGAACCAGATCTGGCCTAGATTTGGAGCAGCACGGGCAGGAAAGACAAACAGCACCCGATCTAGCATAAAGCCTCGTGTGGTTAAAACATCAGGTTTTTCGTAATCGAATTACACTCACAAGAGCGAGTTCCTCCCACATCATTGCTCTGCATCATGCGGCCACCGCGGTTTTCATCTGCTCGTAGAAGCCCTAGAGCTAGATTTGCCGTAGCCTTGAACTGTGCCCTCAGTGTCAGCCCCTTCTGTTTCTCTACCAAACCACAGATTATCTCCTCCAAGGGTCCTCTAAGACCATTTATGCTGCCTGGGAGAGAACAGAGGTGATTTTACCCGGGAGGGGCAGAGGGGGGAAGGTGTTTGAGATGCAGAAGTTTTAGAACTCTAGGTACAACCTTCCAAAATCTGGTTTTAATTTGCTTATTATATGCTATTTGCATTACAGGGATATGTGGTGATTCTAAACAGGCTTTGGGAACCTGTTGTATTTGATACTGGTCAGGCGAATCTGTATGCTTTCAGGACTTTAAAAATTAAAAAAAAACCACCAAAGCACTAAGGAAATCGAGCGGGTGGGATAAGAAGAGCGAGAGGTTTGTACTCAGCGCTGCGGCTGCTCTCGTGTGTGTCTGGCAAAAGCCCTTCGCAAATGTGCTCATCTGATTCTTTTTAGATTACAAATGCTCTGCAGTGAAAATTCTTCTGTCCTAAAAATCTGCGCAGTAGCTCTCATGATACATGGACTTTTATGCTTTAGATATTAGTATTATTTATAAATAATACATGAAAATGGCATTTTCTGCTGTTTGCGTTGCTTTCGATGGATGTTCCTTTTCCTCCTTCTATTACAAGAATATGTAAATAGTAATATCTGATTTATTTGATTTCTGTGTAACGATACATCTGACAACTCTCTCCAGCGGTTGTACGCAGAGCCTGGATTTCCCAATGCTGTAAAGGAATAATGCCATTCTTTATTAATTATTATTTAAAATGCAGATGATTTTCAAGATGCCTCGTTGGCTTCTGCTATTCTATTCCTTCCCCAATTTTTCCATTGAAGTTTTAGAGGCTGTTGATCGTTCTGGAGATACATGACAGCCTCACGAAACTCGCTGGGAGGCAGAAAAGTGGATAAGAGGTGTGTTAATGCAGCTTTGAAAGGCAGCACGAAGTGTTGGAAAAGAAAATGTGTTGACTGATGAGGGGTGTGTGGACTGATCAGGCAGGAGTTTTAGTTTCTGACTTGGTCCCTGGCTCCTTCTGTGACCTTGAATAAATAATCTCCCGAGTTCCTGTCTCAGTAGCTGCATCTTTAAAATAAGTGTAAATAGAAGTCAGAAAGGGAGTGAGAATTTAATTACTGCTGGTAAAATGCGTGGTAGCATCCAGAGAGAGATGCTGGAGTAACACAAAATAGGCAGTATGCTCCATCGGGCAGAGGGAGAGGCTGGAAGGAGTTGGGAAGAGTCCTCCACGGTGGGTTCTCGAGGCCAAAGCTGAACCCGTCCAGCTGGTGGGTCCTTTCCCAACTGTCAAAACGGGTCACAAACACAGGGACTTGAGAATCTCCCTTAACTCTGGGTCCATTCCAATTTGTAGCCCAAATCCCACAAGAGGTCACTGGCAGAACCCAGTCAACAGCAGCAGTGGATAAAACGGGCCATTTAGAGTGTGATTTTACAGTCACCAGAGAAGTGCTATTCCAAGTAGTAGCAATTTATTAAATCGAATTATTTCGGGAAAAACCCCTGTATTTAAGTAGTCTCACCACACGCAATATGTTTTTCCCTCCTTGAGCTGAACCTACGTCTCTCTTTTTCTCCCCCCTGATTTTCTCCCTGTGAAGGCTCTAGTGCGTTAATACATTTAGTGGGTAAATACTACGTGGAAAATAAGCAAAGCGAGACACTCATTATCGTGATGGAAAAGCAGTAAGAAACTTCTGAGTGGTGAATAATGAGCAAAGTGTTCAACACTGAATTCAAGCGTTCTGCTTCAAAGTTCTGATCAAACTTGGGTAAGATGCTGCTTCTGCCTCTGATGCGTCGCTGGGGGGATAAAGCCAGCTCTGCCCTCGGGCCTCCGGAGTCTGGAATTTAAACTGGGCTTTGTCTTGGGTGAGTGTTTGAAACCTGGTAGAGAACCAGCTATGAGGATAATCTTAGTCTTTAAAATTTACTCTTCTTTTTTAATGTTGTCAGAAGGCATGTTTGTGTACGGAATTTACAGCTCACTCAAGTTTTCCCCTGACGCTTCACAAACTGCGTACAAGACGTTTCACCACTGAGAGCAGCTCACGGGAGCCTGGGGACACATGGAGGAAAATCTGAAGTAACAAGAATTAAATCACGTTCTGACATCGTTTAGGAACTGCTGGCAAGACGGACGTTGATCTTCCTGAGTTTAGTACTCGTTCAGAACCAGCAGATGGAGCTTGCAGTAATAGAGTCTCTAGGTGTTCCTCAATGGTGGAGGCTTCTTGAAGCACTTTTTAAGTAGATAAAAGGGTATTAAGTATATGCAGCTGTAGACAAGAGTGTTACTTGTGTGACAGGCATCTTATGCTGAGTCCAGCTTATTTTGAGAAGGAACTTCCATGCAGATGTGTTGGTAGGAATATTCCAAAGCATTTGTGCCTGTTCTGGGCAGTAAATACACACGGGTGTTGGAAAGAGCCGAGCCCCACCGTGAGCCTCCGAGGCAGAGCCGGTGCAGCCGTCCCCTTTCCAGAGATAAACTGCTTGGAGAAACTCCCCTTTCCAGAGAGAAACTGTTCTCTCCTTGGAGAACCTGCTGTGTAAATGAGCTGATTATAAAAACTACTCGGTGTTCAACCACTTGTAGAAAAAACAGGCGCTGTGACTGCATTTCCCCGCGTTGTTTAGATACGGAAACAGGAGCTGATGCCTTTTAGAGCTGCCTGTAGTTGTGTGTCTTGAGGTCTTCGCTGGGTAGTAATGTATGGAAAGGAAGTTTGCACTAAGTTACGTGTCTATCCAGTATGATTTTATTGGTGTTGTGAGGTTGGTAAGCCCAAGCCTCCGCTTCTGTGTAGGATAAATACTTTTTTTTCCGACCTAGTGTATGATCTGGTGGGGAAGATTGAATTATTTCAGTGCGGCATCTGAAGGCCGGGCATTTCTCACCGCGAGCGCACTCTGCTCTGCCATGCTTTTTGTGGCCGTAGAATTTATTATCTTCCTTCCTGACAGTGAAACCTTCCTGTGGTTACCCCGTCGGCTCCTCGGCACAGGAATGCCAGAGACAAGTGCCTTCCGCAGGGGGAAGGCTTTTAAGACCACCCCGACCAGGCAGGTGTCCTTCCTTTGCTGCCATCATTTAACATTTTCTCCAGCCTGAGTGTGACACAGCCCTGTGTCTTCTGGCTGTCGTAGATTCTGCAGACTTTCTGCTTAAAACAAAATGAAAATCCCCGTAACAAAACCAGCTTTAAACTCAATGAATTCCCAAGTGTAAGCCCTGACCTTGTCTTCTGATGGTTTGATCTATCTCCGGCCTCTTGAAGCCGTGAAGGTTCTTCCCCATTGCTCTGTTCACATAATTGCTTTTTGGATGAATGAATGATGACTTCTGCTATTTATAAAGCTTTATAGATAGGAATTGTGATCCAATGCATCTCGTATTTCTGGATTAAATTGTATTGGCTCATTTTCCTCATATGTGATGTGACAAACGTGGCTCCATCCTGGAGAACCGTTTCTGCCGCACGTCCTTTTGAAGGGAGCCAGTTTATTACAAGTGAGCGATAAAGAGGTCCCCCTGGGTTTTCAGCAGGGACCATTCGGTTCCAGTCCCTGCAGAAGTTCCCAGTGGGAACTGGTGTGTCTTGTTTCTAGTTCAGCTGAAGTCGGTGTCGGTTCTGCCCCGATTCAGGTTGGTATTTGGCTCCCAGGGCTCGGATCGGGGCTCGAGAGATCAAAGAGGTGTCGCCTTCCCAACCAACACTCGGCGCCACAAGAACTACTCGTAGCTTATTTTAAGGATTAATGAGCAGATCTGGGAAATGCCGGTTCCTTTTGTGACTTCAGCAGTCCCTGTGCGTTTTCGTGTAGGGGGGTGAAAGAGTCAGGGGAGGGCAGTATAAAATTGATGCTGTTTTGTGGAGTCTAAAACGGATCAGGCAGAGGGATGGGAAGGACCTGGGAGCAGTAGAGCCAAACAGCAGAAAGGAAAAGTAATTTCTCACCATTATGAGCTGGATTTTCCAAAGAGAAGAGTGTTTTCTGGATAAAGCCCACTGAAAGGGGATGGGACTTGGGTGTTTTGAATCTCGTAATTCCACTTTGGATTTTCAAAAGAGTTTAGTCTGTGGGATGTTGATTAGAGCCTATCAGAAAATGAAAGGAGGTAGGAAAAAAGGAAAATATTTTCCTCTGCTGAAAGTTTTGATGCAAATTTTGCTTCCAGATTTGATTTGCTTAAATGTAGGAAACACAGGAAGGAACAGGGTTTTTAGGAAGTGGGATAATGGTGTACAGGCAATGCAAAAAGCCGCAGGAAGAGACCATTTTTTGAAAAGCAGAGACAGTCAGTGCGATGGAGTGGGGCTTTTTCTGTGCCCCCGGGTGATCAGGTAACGTCGTGGTGCAGTTGTTTGACCTTGGAGCACCTTCTCCATGAAGCACCACGTAACCGCACCAGGACGTTTGCAGACAGAGCTCTTCATTTAGAAAAATGGTGAAATATCTAACACTTGGAATGTCCAGGTCTGGCGTCAGTGTTTTGCATCTGTATAATATTCGTGCTTTACCTTTTCTTCAGGAGCAGTATTAATAGTGGGAGAGCCGAGCTTCAGAACAGCATTAACATATTCTTTAATTTCTGTGTCATCTCGCAGCCTGTCTGCCAGCAGCTGATGACAAGGGATGGGCAACTCTGGGCTCTACTATAGAACTTTCATAGGCTGCAGAATTTATAGATCTGCAGAGATTTATAGTACCATTGGCTCAAATCCTCTCTCCAGGGAACATTTTCCAGAGCTAGGTAATTACCTGAGTTCTGAAAGCAATGTGCCATCATCAAATACATCCTGATGTTCTCCTTCCCCCTATTCCCTTTACTGTAACTATCTCTACTTTGAAAGCCAGTTTCTTCTTTTATTTTTTTCCTCCTGTTAGCGCAGAATGGCTTCCCTGCAGGCTTTGTCTTGGGTTGTGAAAAAATTCCAAAAGCCAGCAGAGAGCATTGCTAACAGGAATTTACCTGTGGGACTCAATGAACAGAACCATGGTGTGACCATCTGATCATCTAATTACTGCTGTCACGTGTAACAAAATACGGGCATAAACCAGCAAATGTTCCTTTCTGGCTGGAACTCCTTGATCCATGGGAGCAGCTCCAAGGGCGGCTGAATCGATGGACTCGTGGCCCTCGGTCCAGCAGCCGGGCTGTGAGCCTGGCAGGCAGGAGAAGCCAATTACTCTCAGGTTGTTTTGGTGGCCTCTTTTCCCTCTTTGCAGAATGTTCACATTATCACTCGAGTGCTGTGAAGGATGCTTTTGAAGTTTATCAGGTGTTTCTTCCTACATGCTTTTTCACTCAAGAACATTCTCAGGACTCTGACATGTCCCGTTTTATTACCTAGAAAAATGACGACGTGCAGCAGGGCAAAGCAGCTAACAATCAGGTCCAGTTATTAAAAGCCTCTATTAGCAAAATGGCAAAGACTCAGAATCACAGAACGCTACGGGGTTAGAAGGGACCTCTGGAGATCATCTCGTCCAACCCTCTGCCAGAGCAGGGCCACCCAGAGCAGGTGGGTTTGAATGTCTCCAGAGATGGAGACTCCCCCACCTCTCTGGGCAGCCTCTGCCAGGACTCTGCCACCCTCACAGCAAACAAGTTCTTCCTCATGTTTACATGGAATTTCTTAGGGTCAGTTTGTGCCCGTTCCCTCTTGTCCTGTCCCTGGGCACCACTGAAAAAAGCCCGGCCCCATCCTCCTGACAATACTCCTTGAAGCATTTCTAGGGGTTGATCAGATCCCCCCTCAGCCTTCTCTTCTCCAGACTAAACAGACCCAAGTCCCTCAGCCTTTCCTCCTCAGACAGATGCTCCAGGTCCCTCAGCATCTTTGTGGTCCTCTGCTGTCCCCTCTCCAGAAGTTCCCTGTCCTTTTGGAACCGAGGGTCACAGGGTACGTCAATATGCCTTTTGCTGTACATGCACAACTGTCTTCATGTTGTCCCTGGAGTGTCCTGGAGATGCTTTTTCATAGCCCTTCCCAGCCTTTCCTGCTTCTGAAGAGAGCATGGAGGCAGATCAGAAAGGTCATGAGATCGTTCTATTGAGGTTCCCCTACAGGAGCTACCCCGTGTGTTCATGGAGAAGCTTCATCAAGTGAAAATTCTCAAGGTCGAATTTCAAGTATAAAGGCCATTTTCCAGAAGGACTTACATGCAAAGGGCCCTGGTTTACCCGTTCTCAGGCTCGTGACCCACAAATGAAATCAAGGGGAAGGAAGGAGTCTCTACTGAATCTGGCCCAGAGGAGTCAGAGCCTCTCCAGGGGTTCGCTGGATGCAGCAGCGTAAGAAGACAGTATTACCTTGTGTCTGTGCAGGAATTCCCCGAGTGGGGAGATCTGTCATCTCTCTTCCTGAGCCCCCAAATCCTCGTGGAGGTACCAGTCTGCCCCTTCGGTCTGTATCTCCACTGCAGCCGTTAGACAGGCTCACAGAAATAGAACTTGTCCTTTTTGCCCTCTGTTTAGCGTCGTGCCTCGAGCACAAGAGTCATTGAGCATAATGTTCATCCAGTAAATACAAGTGAAAAGGATACTATTCATTTGCAGTTCTATTAGTGGAAGCTACGGTTAACAATTCAAATCTAGGGAGAAAGATAATTGCAGGAGCTGATTGCCAGCCATCCTCCTCTGTTGACTCACAGGGCAAAACGAGTGAGAGTGAGAAAGAGAAGCTAAAATTATAATACAACTCTCCGAGGAATATTAATGTAATAGTTTTAACATGATCCTGCTCACATTTTATCAAGTAATGTTAATAAAAAGGATGGCTCTGGTAATTTTTGCAGTATTACATTTTCCTTGGAATAATTGTGACTCGACACTCACTTTGCAAACTAATGAAACTTTTACATTTCTGAATGTTTTTATAATTTTTTGTTATTTAGGTGAAGATTATACCTTTGGGCTGAGAAAGCGCGTTTTGGAATTTTAATCTTGTTTGCTAAAATATTTATGTGCAGTACTCCCGAGATACTGCACGGTGAAGGATCGTTCTTTGTGGGAACGTGTCGTTATGAAATCTCAGGGATTGCTTTGAGAAGCTCGTTAGCTATGCAAAGTAGGTTCATTTTGGGTTAACGCAAGCATAAATTATTCATGATAGCCCCAGTCAGGGATCCGGGCTCCGGCGTGCCTGGCGTGGCCCTTGCCTGGTGACAAGCACGGAGCCGCTTCCCGAGAGAAGGAGCCGTCTGCGCGCTGGCTGGATCCCCGCGAGCAGATGAAGCACACGAGGAGGCAACAACAGAACCGGCGGAGCTTGGCTAAAAAGCAGAATTAACAGTTCACTGCCTGCACGGCCGATTGTTGGAGGGTTTGTAGACGCTGAAGGGAAGAGAAGTCTTAGCGTGCTGGTAGACCCAGTCGGCGTGCCCGGTGCGGTGTTAACATTCAGGCTGTGCACGGAGAGGAACGGAGCGAAGATGCAGAAAAGTGACTGATTTCAGGACCTGAGCCGCTTGCTGAGCTGCCCTGGAGGTAGGTCACGTCGTAGCCCTGCGAGCGCCCACAAGGAGTGAGGTCCCTCTGCGGGTCTGAGCTGAGAACCAGCCGGTGAATGGGAAAGGCCGAGGTGGCAGCAGTGGCCAGTGTGACTGAGGGCTGGGAGCTCGGCGCGGCTCAGCCCGCGCTCCAGAGCCTCGCCGGTTCCTCTGGTGCGGAGGCTGACCTTCTGTGGGCTTTATTTCTCCAGCTGGAGGGCCTGTCTGGAGGTGCAGTATTGTTGGCCGGGCATCTGCCGCTCGGGCTCCAGCCAGCAGCTAAGAACAATCTGCTGTTCTCTCAACTGACTCACCTACGATCCACACACCCTCTGTGTCTAAAACAGCCATTCGCCATTTTCCTGTAGCGGGACAAAATAAGCTGGTTCGTGCTGCCAGAACTGGATCAGACCGTATTTTGCTCAGTTCCCAATGCTTTTCTTGGGAAGCTCAATTTTAGCTCTTCCGCTTTGCCCCTTCTCTTAAGCCCACCTTACTGTTTGCTGCCATTTGCTGGCGCTTCCCCCTGCACAGCCAACGCGTTCTGTACACAAAACACACAGAACTAAAAAATGCTGTTAGGTTTGCTTTCTCCTCCGACGGCAGGCAGCTTAATGAGGCCAGGCCAGGATAAAAAATATTAGCATCTGCTGTGCAGAGCAGCCCAGAAAGCTAATGCCATGCGTTCAGGTAGGTCTTATGTATTCTGTCAAAAGAAAGTACCTCCTGGGTGTTCATTCCTGCAAATGAGATAGAAAAGAGTTTCACATTTCCCTGGGGTATCGGCACTGTTCACTCCATCAGAGTCTGGTGGACATAGATCCATTAAAAGTTTTAAAACTAATCATCTGCTCGGTTATGATAGCCTCACCCTGCTCGGCCGGGGATGGCAGCTTTCCATCACTGTCAGCAGCGCCGGTTTGCCGTCCTTCGGAGGGGAGCTGCATTTTGCAGCTATTAACGATCTAATTCCTCCAATCTTGGTTCCTACCTCCCACCTTCTGAGCATGTGTTAGATTCCATTTTATAAGGTGTACAGTACCGAGAAAAAAAAGGTCAAGAAGGGATTGTTTACTTTTTTTTGCTTTTCCAGCACGTATCTTCAGTCGAAGTCCACAGAGATTGCCAGTGTCTTTCTTCTTGTCTTCATTCTCCAGCAGCTGCAGCGGTACCTGCTGAAAAGCCGGTGTGGTAGCACATTCCGTGTTGTAAATTATACACAGCTCATTAGATCCCCCTAAAGAGATCGGGATTCTTTTCACAGGGCGCTGAACGCCTTCCAGCTCTCACCCAAGTCAACAGCAATGGTAGCTGGTGCGAACTGGGTTTCTGGGCTTTCCTGCTGCTGCCCCTTGCAGGATGCTGGGCGGTGCAGAACGGGAGGATGTCAGATGCTGAGAGAAGATGAGGTCGTAGACGGGCACGAAAAGTACACGGGTTTCAAGGTAATAAGTTTGAAGATAATAAGACTTTGAAAGCTGAGTGATGCTTTTAAACAGCCGATATTTTACCATGTAGGAGCAGCCCTTGGACACTTCCAAGGTGTTAAAGATGTCCTGCATTGCTTCTGAACGGTCTCTAAGATTTTATTTTCTCTTCTCGTGAACTCAGCCCTGCTGAGTCTCAGCTTTAGAAGTGTGCATGTTGTATGCTAAAAAACCGTACACAATGAAGTGACAGTAGTGTCCCCAGGAACCTGCAACTCCCAGTGAGACTTTTATTAAGAAATGAAAGAGATTCTCATTTAAAACAAAGAATAAAGGTGCCTCAACGTGGCATGTATTTCAAGCGCTGCTTTCCACATTAGCAGTCTTTGAAGTGAATGTACTGGTTCCAATCAGGACGGGAAAACATCTTTTAAAGAGTTTATTCAGCTGTTACAGGAAGAGTTATTTTTAATTTGTAAGAAAATTATTGTTATCCCAGTGTGTGCATGTAAAATGCCCAGGGAGAGGGGGGTAGGAAGCCTTGTTACCTTCATTGCCAGTGAAAATCTTCCTGGTTGGGATCCAGTAGAATAATCCCGGGTATCGTTCAGACAGAATCGTTGCAGAGAAGGCAGTTCTTGGCTGCGTGGGAAAGACAGGCGAGTTCTAAACATACAGATATGATCTATACGTGTATGTCTGTACAAGGAGCACTGGCGATCTGCTCATGTAAAATTTCCTTGGACCGCAGTTTTAAAACATTTACCAAATGTATTGCAGAGTCAAGACACTGAGAATTACCAAGGGAGGCCCTTACTCTAATAGCTAGCTGTAGTTCTTCCCACAGTATCGAAACATCCTCAGTGATCTATACCTGTGTTTGATCAGTCGTATCGTGATTGAGCTTTCTTTCAGTATGAAGCCTGTGTTCAGAGGTTGGGGGAGCCAAACCGAATTTGGAATTGTTTGTTAAAATTCACAAAGGGAGAGGAAACCACAATACATTGTTACAGTGATTAACACAGTGCACTCAATTAATACGTTCTAAGGCCAGAAGGGACCATTAGAACATCTAGTCCTGCTTCCCGAGTCCGCAGGCTGCGCGCTTCACCTGGGGCTGCTGAGCCCAATCCCTTAGACTCGATTTCTGCCTGGGCAGTCCCTCAGTCCTGATTTGAGCGCTCCCCAAGAAGATGCCTCCGCTTCCCTTGGCAGTTTGTTCCGGTGGTTGCCCACCTTCAGTGTACAAATAACTGAATAAATCCTGCCTTGTAGTTCGTACGAGTCTGGCAGCTCACGTCCGGCTCCTGTTTCTTTTGATATCTTTCTACACTAGATTTTAAAAGTCTCTTTGGGCGCTCTCTGTTTGTTTGAAGGCTCTCCGTTTGTTTTCTCCGAAGGTACGTGTACATGATAAGCTGGTCACTCCTCTTTTTTAATGGGATAAATAGATTGAGGTCTTAAGGTTTCTTGCTGAAGGACGTTTTCTCAAGCCCACCAGTCATTTTTGCCTGTCTTGCCGTAGTTTTCCAATTATCCAAAATCCTCTGCAAATTGCTGCACCAAGTGGGATGTCACCACCACATGTTTCTCCTCTGCTCCGTACACGATTTTCCTGTGTATTCCAGGATCCTGCCAATCCCTCGTGCAGGGGCCAAGCGTTCAGGCACAGGATGGAGGGTGATGGGTACGGGAGAGGATGCGTAACCTCGTGTTTCGGAGAGGAATCTGTTCTCCAGGCAGCGAGGGCAGGGTTTGACCAGCTTAATTGGCTGAAACACATTAGGCAAATTGGGAAGGATTCACAGCTGGAGTTGTGTGTGTTTACTTTTGACCTGTGTCTTGTGGGTCTCCAAAAGGTGTGAAAAAAGAAGGGGAATTCCAGATGTACGTGTCACATCTGCCCTTCCCTCAGATAAACCCATTCACTGCCTCTGCTCACGCCGTTTCACATCCCCTCTGTTTTTTCCAGCCAGCCAGCGTGGGGATTACTGGTGAAACAGCCTATTACTGACCCTTTTCGGTGCTTTAACTGGCATTTGCAAGGGAATTTCCCTCTGCAGACCTTCCCGGGTCTCAGGGATCTGTATTACTTATGGAGCCAATTTGCCTCTAATAAGAGTTTTGCCTTTCAGTTTAGTGAGGACCCCAAATGAGCCCAAAAATCTGGATATTGGCAGCAGCGAGTCAAGGCAGACATTGATTTCAAATACGCTCTCGACATCCATGAATGTTTATTTTTGTAAGAGGATGAGTCAATGTGATCATCTGATGTGCTGTAGTGTTAAGAAGGGAAAAAGAAAAGCAGAAAGAGCAGGCCAAACGTCCGCGTGGGTAATGGACTTTCTGCTTGAGTGGTGATGGTTTGGAACCAGCCCTGACCCCAGCGGCTGGGATTCACTCTCAGCAGGCTGTTTTCTGAGGCAGCTGACCAGTATTCCTGCTGAACTCTACCGGTTTGTGGCAGCACCACTCGAGTCCCGTTTTGGGCTCCGATCTGAACTGTTCCCATGAGACCTGCAGACCTGACAGATCCTCTTTACCTCCCTTTCCTGGTCCTTTTTGTTCCTTCCCCACTCGGTGGTGAAATTCACTCCTCCAGCTGAAGCTGTGGAGACTTAATTTGTTTGGGCTGGAGAATGACCCCATGGTAAGAACGGTGGCCACTGTGCAAGTCGCTTGACGAGCAGGAGTCCCCAGAAGGGTTTGCTCAGGGTAAGGTCCATGTTTAAATTCCTTGCTGAGTGAGGCGGGTTGGTCAAGCAGATGCTGGAAACAGACACCTTTTTCGATTCTCTGTATTCATCTGGGCCAAAAGAGACGTTTTACAGAGAAGTGGCCTTGAAACAGTGAAACCCTGAGGTTTAGAAAGTTCTTTTTTGTTGGTTTCTGTATTAAAAAAATGTATTTCTTTTACTCTTGGGCAACAAAGATGCTGAAGGACTTGGAGCTTTTTAGTCTGGAGAAGAGCAGACTGAGGGGGATCTGATCAACCCCTAGAAATACTTCAAGGGGGGGTGTCAGGAGGATGGCGCTGGGCTTTTTTCAGTGCTGCCCAGGGACAAGAGGAAACGGGCACAAACTTGACCGTAAGAAGTTCCATGTAAACATGAGGAGGAACTTCTTTGCTGTGAGGGTGGCAGAGCCCTGGCAGAGGCTGCCCAGAGAGGTGGGGGAGTCTCCATCTCTGGAGACATTCAAACCCACCTGGACACGTTCCTGTGGGACCTGCTCTGGGTGACCCTGCTCTGGCAGAGGGTTGGACTACTTTTGTCTTGATGTCCAGGTGGAATGAGCGCTTGGGGCTCTTAGTGAGGAGTTGGGACTTTGGGTGCTTTGCATTTAAAATACTGAATTTGCACCAGCGTCAGACACCAGAGAATTTCAGAGAACTTTGCAGAGAATTTTAATAATTATGGCTCAAGGAATGTGGAATCTTGCCTGAAACTCAAAAGCAGGTGTCAGCACCTCCTTGTTTTGATGAGCTTCCAGATCTGAGTAGTCTGTAGCCAGGACAAGGAACTTAAGGAGGAGCAGCACCTACTTGAGAATAAGACTGAGAAGAAAAAGGGGTGAATGGGAGGGAAGTTTGCAGAAGGTACTTTGGGAATAAACCATTTCAGCTGCAAGAAAAAGTGAAGAGTGTGGGGAAGGGGGGGGAACCCCACCGAAACAAAGTGCTTCGTGCATTCAGAAGCGAGAGGCTTCATCTCAAGAGCTGAGGCTAAAAAGAGCTTAATCAAAGTCAATGGACAATTATAATGTTGGAACAAATGATGATAAAATACTGGATCTTGAAACTGGTCCAAGGGAAGACAGAGGAGCCTAATGTTTGCCATAATTGATTTCAAGGCTCAGATGGGGAATACTGTGTATTACAGAAACATCAATTGTTCTGTTTTCTTAATAATTTAGACTGGCTGTTTCTTTGATAATGATGTTCTCGGCAGCTGTGAAAATAACATTCTGGGTAAACACAGAGTAAAGGCGAATGTAAGCACTTGACATCAGAAACGGTTAAGAAAGGTTGCACTTTTTGCAGCAGTGTTAGGAGTAAATAAAAGAAAATACAAGCATTTGGAGGCCATTATTTGGTAATTTGTATGCGGACTGTTTCTCAATTACTTTATGACTGCCTGGGACTGCAGGAGACACACTTAGGGATTTCATGTCCAAATTGCCAATAATACCTAACCTCTTTTTGATGGATCTCAAGGTATTTTACGAAGGAGACCAGTATCGTTATCCTCCTTTCACAAAAGGGGAAACTGAGGTACAGAGGCATATCTTGATTTGTTGACTGGCTTTAGCCACATATGGCCTGTGGACATAGAATGCCACCTCCTCGGGCTTTTAACTATAAATCAATAATTTCTGAAGGTTGCTTTAGTTTGTAGCAGAAGAATGACTGTTTTCCCCTTTAAAGGGACAACTTCAGGTGACGGTGTCCTAAGAATGTGTAAGCAGGTGGTATGAAGGACAGTTAATTTAAATACATTAGTGCCAGAAGCTGAATATTTCAATTATTTAGCAACAAAAGTAGACTTATTTTACAATGGTGTTTATTAAAGAGAGAGTTTAGGGCCTAGATCACAATCCTCATCTTTGCTGTGATTTGGGAACGGCTGCAGCCGCGTCTCAGGGGTGTCCCCCGGTCAAAGGCACGGAACGGTAAAAGACATCCCCAAAGTTGAGCGGGGCAAGACCGGGTGTCCCGTTTCTGGAAGAGCTGGAACCTATAGGGCCGATGGTGAATCACAGATTCTCACAGAAGTCCAGCATTTGAAATCTGGGGTGTGTCAGTTGGGGCTTCTCCTTTGTTTGTTTTGTTTTTAAATAGAACGGTTCTGGGAAACCAAGGAAACAAAATCTTCAGTTCCTACTAGATAACATTGCAGAATATGAAACCCATCCATACCGAATAAATACATGGACAGCAGTCTAATTGCCCCAGATTTTCCAATAAATTATTTTAGAAGTTAAGGGGGGAAAAAATAATCCTTTGTATATTACACTATGCAACCCGGCTCGATATTGGGTCCTGTTGCCATAGCTGCAGCTCAGGAAAATGCATTTTTCTCAAAGATTTATAAACAGAGATTGCAATGTTTTAGCTCTGTGTAGCAACACACAATATCCCGTGTCCCCAAGCTGCATATCAATCCAAACGCCGGGGAGTCGTTCAGCTCCCCTTGGAGCCCCGGCCTTACGTGAGGCACAAGAAGAGCATCGCCCTGGATGTCCATTAACGTCTCCTGTACTGTCCACCACCGAGATTCATGGACCGAGGTAGAGGCTGGGAACAGAGGGAACAGTTCCATCATTTGAAACCTTAGGGAGTGGACTGTTTTGCTGGGGGGTAGCCAGCACTCGCTAAGCTTATTTTCCTTTCTTTTTTTTGTTTTTGTTTTTTCTTTAGCAATTCTGCACTTTTTGTGCCAGCCTCGATTTTAGAAATCCCACATGCCCTGGTGAAGGTCACGGTTAGGGAGGCTTGATTCAGTAACGCCACCGTAACATGCCTTGAGGTCCAGGGTGAGATAGTTTCAGTAGGCAAAGCACATTATTTGAGTTGTTTTTATATATATATACATTTTCTAGTACTTCTCTGAAGGGTGCGTGAACATTTTCCACTCCTTTGGGTTGTACAATTCTAAAGAAACGTTAACAACTCATCGGTGTCAGCCCCACGTTGTCCCAGGAGGAGCAGCTCCAGTGACATTCCCACTGGGAAGCACACCCTGTCGCCCCAGCAGCTTTTGAAATTGTGCCCATTCAGGCTGAAATTTCCAGGAGCTGCGCTCCTTTTTTAGCCTCATTCCTACGGGTAAGCGGCTTGGGTACTGTGCAGGCAAGGGAAGTGGAATTTAGAGTTTGCATTCTTTTTTAAATCTTTCTGAAGCGTTTTGCTCTGGAGTTACCTGAGGAGAAGCAGGATGGGTATTCCAGGTGCAGTCTGATGGCACCCTCAGTAAAAACACTGTCCTGGGGGTGCGTTGTTCACTTTGGCAAATGCAAATTGCTTTCCTATTCTCATGCTTTATTTTTTTAATACTGGTAGCCCTTCATTTAAACACAGAATTCTCTTAGAGAGATTTAAAAAATAAATAAATAGAAGGATTCAGCTTAGTCAAATCACAGCTTATTGCTTGTGTCTTGTTTTGCGAGTCGAAGCCCTCCTGTAAGATGGGAATAACGCAGAGGTTGGAGTTTGAAGGACAAAGGGAGACACCGCACAGGAGGAACCATTAGTTGCTGTAACACACGTCAGACCCCGCTGACGAGTCTTAAGCGGTTTCTCCGTTTCTTCCCCCCACCTTTTTAAAAAGTTAATGAGCCGTAAGGAAAAGGCTGCTAATGAGATATTTATTGTCAGGATCATGGGTTGAGGGGATAGTCTGCTGATGTGTTGTTGGAGAGAAGCACTTATGTTCTGGAGGATCATAAGATGTTGTTTTTGAACAACACCTTTTGTATGGCCAGGGATGGATTTATTAACAGGCTGTACACTTGGACCTTTTATGTAGCTTCTTAACAGCAGTTTGATTTATGTAGCCTTACACTTGGTACATTTTTAGTCTTGCCTTTCGCTTTATTTTTGGTAAAGCTTAGAAAAAAGCAGTATGTATTTTTCCCAGGAGCTGGAGATTTTTGATTTAACTCTTCACTGGCTGCTGATTCTATCCTGATACGTGTGTCCCTATGAGGCTTTGGGGCAGCTGTTGCCTTTTTCCAGAGAATGATGAGGTTTTGAGCTTTATCAGCAGTTTGATAACAATTTTCCAAAAGCGTATTTGAAGAAAATAATGGTGTGCCTTCCACTGTATTAGTATAATGCCAGACCTTGTCATTTCTCCTCCTTTGCCTGTTAAGTGAAAGCTATTTGTATTATCTGGTGGATACTATAATGGCTGTAGAGAGGAAGGGTAAAGCAGCAATTTTTAATTTCAATTCTAGTGTCTCAGTGTTAACTATAAACCTGCATTAAGTACAGAAATTACACAGAAAGGAGCTACTTTCGTTAGTCTGTCATATTTTCAAGAACTAAGTGTTGCTGATTCATAAGCATAATTATATTGTTCTTTCAGGCTTTTGTATGGAAGGGAGAGAACAGAGAGCAGCTCTGCTCTTGGGAGGTGCCTGAAATAACCCCCGTGCTCGGAGCCCTTGCGCTCGCAGGGCTGCTGTGGGGTTGCTCTAAAATTGTCTGTTTCTGCCCTGAAGAAAAGCTCACGCTTCCAGATGCCGGCGTGTGCTGGCTGCACACCCTCGCACCCACGGGATAAGCACTTCTTCCCTGCGGCACGAACCGCAGCTCTCCTTTCGGAAGGAGCCTGGTCCGCATCGGGAGCGGACTGTCGCCTTCTTCGAGGCAGCTCGGACAAGGTCCTTCGGCACCAAGGAACCGAGGGCCAACAAGTGCAAATCCTGCACATGCTCCTCATTATGCCATCTTTGCTGTCAGTCTGTAAATTATCTAGAACTGTGTTTGCATCCTTGTAGTACCAGTGAGTAGAGGCAGGCGACACAAAGTAAGACACTAATTAGAAATGGACTTGGAGGCTGTTACCTGTTGTCCTCTCTGGTTGCATCAGGGCAGGGAGCACAAGTGACTCATAGGGACTGCCCAGTGGTTGTAAGTAAAAAAGAAAAGAGGGAAAAGAGGAAAGAAAACGTGTTTCTTTTTTTAACGGACTGACTTGACTGAGGAGAGGGAGTAGCACACCAAGACCTGACACAGACCCGCTCAGAACCTTCTGTGCTCACCTTAGAATGAGAAACTATTTTTCCTTCCAATATCCGTGTGAAACTGGGCAGCGCTGAAACAGCAGCTACAGCCCAATCTAATTGGGGGCTGCCCTTGAGATAGGAGCGATTCAGAGAGGTGGTTTTTAGGTTCCCACTGGCTGATGTGGGCAACCACTGATGGTTTCATTTGACCATTTCTGTGCACGTGCAGCAGAGGGGCAGTGGTGCCTTGTAGCTGAGCATCAAGCTGTGCCAGGGGAGGCTTAGCTTGGATATTAGGAAAAATTTCTTCACTGAAAGGGTTGTGAAGCACTGGAAGAGGCTGCCTAGAGCAGCCTCTCTGGAGGCCTGGAGTTGCCATCCCTGGAGGTATTTAAAAGCTGGGCAACGTGGTGCTGAGGGACATGGGCTTGTGGTGGTTTGGGCAATGTTGGGTTAACGGTTGGACTCGATGATCTTAAGCATTTCTTCCAACTAAAAGGATTCTAAGATCAATTCCTGGCTTTGCCACCTGAAACTCAGTGTGTCCCTGGGTGTGTCAGCTCCTCCTCCACATTTCACGCTGAGTCTGATGTAAAGCTTTCGCTTCCTTGTGTGAGTGGGCAGTGAGAGAGGTGACAGCCGCAGCGAGACTGACCTCTTGCTAAGCAGATACGGTTGCAATATATTAAACTCACTGTGGTGGCGTTCTGGAAAAAGAAAATTGCTAACAAAGGCACAGGGTCTTCAGGAAGCGATGAAGTGTTTTCCATCTGGTATTTGTATTCTGGAGACAATCGGAGAATTGCAGCGAAGTGGTACCACTGGTTGGCAGGCCAATGGCCGATGTGGCTGCGTGGGCGTTTGGGAGGGGAAGCCAAACTCTCTGCCTTGGTACAGAATCTGCCTGCAGGAATCAGCTTGTCGATAGTCTCAGGGAAGAAAGAGGAAAGAGTTCCTTCTCTACCTGTATGGCAAGAAGAAGGTGTCTTTTAGGAAGCACCAACCTAAAGGTTAAAAAAAAAGTTGTGGGTTGAAAGCCTAGATGGTGCAAGCTTCAATCCAGAGTTGGATGGGAAGCTCCTTGGGAGTCTAAAGGGTATCTAAAAGAGTAGTTAGAAATAAGCCAACAACAAAAAAAACCCCAACTTTGCTTGACCCACATATAAAAAGAGAAGGAACTTTATGAGTATTGCAGTGAATAAATCCTAGTTTCCAATATACTGCTCCATGGATTTTCTGATTGACGGCTCAGCACTTGTTTTTAACTTTTGACAGCCCGGTCTCCAAAGGAACCCAAAAGGCAAAACCAAAAAGACCCAATCCCCAAGCCATTTTGATATTTCTGAGATGAAATCATTTTGTGTTGAAAATGTCAAAACGGGATGTGTTTATCTTTTCAAAAATGTTGCATCCATTTTTTACGATGAAACTTTTATTTGAGTTCAGTGTGGCTTCAAAGCAGCTTCAGAGCTTGACAGTGATCTCCTGCCCCCTTAGCTGTTTAATGATTCACTTCTGTAGAAATCTTTATTAACTTTACAATATCTGAAGTTGTATCAGCATTTAGGAGTAGGCCTTGTTCCTTTCATTTGTCTGTCAGCGTTTCATACTTTCTAAATTTTAAATAATTTTTGTATTATTATGGCAACAGAATCCTGTTTGGTGACACTGTGTACTGTTTATTTCTGCTCAGGACTTCAGACTGCTTTAAATTGGGATCTTGATGTGTAAGTGTGTGTTTATATAGTCAGAAAGTGAACCCTAGGAAGAGTACACACTGTAATTACAGGGCCTGGATTTAATTCCATCTGCTCGACAAGCCCTGATATATTTTTTTTCTTTTTCCTGACTCTGCATTCTGTATCTTGGTAATTATTGTCTTACAGGTGGGATGAATTTCATCTCCACTGCTTCCCATGAGAGCTATTATTTTACCTTTTATCCCTAACTGCTTGAGTTTAGTGGGACAACCGCAATTTTCCCCCACTTTTTGGATTAAGCCGCTAAAAGGTTTCTCTTCAGCTTGTCAGAAATTAATGTTCCATTGAAAATAAATTGTCCTGTTCTCGGGTTGATTAAAGTGACGGGAATAACCCACATGTACCGGCTGCAGAAGGGCAGTTTGGACGACCCAGCCTGGGCTGGCTGTGGTGGTCGGCCCCGACACCTTCCCTTCTGGTGACAGAGGAGATGTCATATAATCCAGGAGCCAGCTCCGCTTTCAGCTAATTAGTATTTATTTTGCTGTGTGGGGTAATGGCCGCGAGAGGGTCCCTGCCCTTTACTTCACAAGGCCAAGCCCTCCCTCTGCCCGCCACGTCGCCGTTGGGGTGGCCATGGCCCGAGGAAGGACACCTGCTCTTCAGAGCCCCGTTGTGGGGGTATCACCCTCCCCTGGTCGTGGGGGCTCCAGGGCCCTCAGGGCCCCTCTGGCCATGGGGGAGCCTGTGTGGGGTGGCCTCAGGCCGTCCCTGGTGGGGTGGAGGGGTTCATGGTGGAGGAGCCCCTGGTGGTGGACGCTGACTGGGAAGCCCCTTCTTTCCTCACACCTCTTTTCTGCCACCTCCTGTCTCCCCAGGGGAGCATGTTTCCTTGTTATGGAAACAAATTCTTCCCTGAATTTTCCGGGAGCTGTGCGATTCTTGGATGGAAGGTGTTGCGTGTGGCAGACGCAGTTCTTCAGCAGCTCTTTGCCTTCTCTTTTACTGTATGTTGCCTGTTAAGATGAGTTGCAGTTTAAGGGTAGTCACAGCAATATCCAAGATGGTTTAAATTGAAATGTCAATGTATTTTAATGATATGCTAAGGAATAGTCATATGAGATCATGTGTTTTATATAATGCAGATAATAACTTTTCTGTCAAAACCTATTGACACACCTTATTTTGACTTATTAGCATCATGTCGAAACTCCTGATTGGCTTTTTAAATTCCAGGCTTGGAACTTCCTTGAAAAAAGCTCTGTAAGTCAGAACAAGTCATTCAGCATCAAAGCTGAGGCTTCGAGCTCATGTGGAAATGTTTGTGCGCAATCACCCGTGGTGGAATGAGTGGAGAGACAGAGGAGAAGGTGGTTGTGTCCCACCCGTGGTTGACTCCTGCCTCGCTGTTAGAGGAACTGAAAGAAAAAGGGTGGTCAGGATTATCTTTCGTTTCTGTTTGTATTTGTGTGCTGCTTGCAGATGGAGGGCGGTTTCTAGACAAATAGGTGTTGTTCGAAGCTGTCTTCCCTCTAGCTTTGTGAAACAATTCTCAGCCTTTACCTTTCTCAGAAACATTTGAAGTCCGAGCCCCGCTGCCCGGAGAGCAGAGGCCGTTCAGTGTTGATACAGGTGCTGAGCGAAGGGGGACTTTGGAATCCAGTTGTGACAGCTCCGGAGTGTGGCTGGGAATTCAGCAGTTCTCTGCCACTGAACGGCTCCCTTAAAGCACTTGGTAAGAACCATTCCCGAGTGCAGAAAGCAGCCTCAGCGCGCGGCGTCCTCTGCAAGTCGTTAGGAGATGAGGCCAGATTTAATGCTTTGTCTTCCCTAAGCGTTTACCGTGGCCTCACAGATAGAGGTTACCCAAACTGAGCTCTCAGGGCCACAGGAATTGTGCAGTTTTAATGATAACCTAAAGGGCGGAAAAGTCCTTTCGTATTTTTAACTTGTTGCCCAGTTTAACTTTCTCCCAGTTACCCAGACACGAGGAGTGAGTGGGAAGAGGCCTGTTGAGACCTGTCTGCTAGGGTTTGCTATCGGTGAGAATATCATCCTTTAACAAGGGCATAAAAATAGGTCTTCTTTTCTCTTTTTCCTCTGCCTACTCTGTTAACGTGCAGAAGGATGCCTACGGGTGCTACGCGCTTGTTATTATAGAATTGCAAGTCTTTGACGTGGGACTGGATCTGCCTGAGCACCAGTAACAGCTCCGCATCGGAAAGTCACTTTGCCACGAGAAGATAGCGAATGCCTGCCATGTCCTTATGCTCCTCGGCAGCACGTAGTTCTTCTAACAGAGACAGGGTATTGACTGAATTGGCTTCTGGCTTGATTTGGGAGGTTTGTTCTTATCCTGGTTCTGTTCCCCAGGCAGGAAGTTTTCATTCTGGCTGTACAGCAAAATGGGAAGAAAAGCCGCATTTATGAGGTTGCGTTCCCTTCTACGGAGGAGCAGCAGTTAGGCAGGTCACATACAGACGAGCACCCTCTTGCAGCTCCCCTTGCGTACGCGGGGAGGTGATCTGCATCTTCTGATCACTTGAAGAAAACTAAGACCTGGTGCTGTTTAGTGAATTGTAGCCTGAGATGTTCCAGCTTGTGCTTGTCTGATGGAGTCAGCGGGGCAGAGATGTAGCAGCGATGCTCAGCGTGCGGGGCTGGTAACGTGAAAGCTGCAAGAGATCAAACCCAAGCTCTTGATTTCTTTAAGAAAACAATTACAATTATTTTTCCTAGGTTTCCATTTTTAACACATGAAAGAGAACAAATTATTCTTATTCAAGGGTTCAGAAAACAAGTTTCTAGAAGAAGCCAGACGTATCTAGACTCTGGCAGCATTTGCTAATGGTGGTCAAGTGCTCCTGTGGCTGACAAAGGCTTCCACAGGGAATGACCCTTGATGTCACTATTTTGTATTCTCTGTGCCTTTTTTTACTTTCAGAAAAGTGCCAAATCTTGTTCAGTAGCGATGCCCAAACAGAAAAATCCATGAGACCTCTCGTTGATACCTCTGATACAGGAGAAGGTCCTGAGCTGACGATGACCAACAGTGCAGACCCGTGCGTTAGAGAAGATGATCCAAAAAGCTTGGCAACATCTGGTAGAACATAATTGCATTGACAAGAAATAGACATTCTGACTAATGAGGCTCTCCTAAAATCCTGCTTTCTGAGGGGCTCTGGAAGCTAATAACGCTGCAAAATGTGACGTACTGCAGGGCAGCGTTGCTGGCTTGTCACTCTTGTAGCCTGCTTTTCCCAGAGATGCTTGACAGCTTAGCAAAATGTGCCATAATCCGCACTAAAAGCTGAAAGTGTGCCTTCTGCTCACTCGGGGCCAAATTGCCTGCTATGGATGCTCCAAAACTCTATTAATTTCAAGAGGATTGCATGGGATGTAAATACAGGCGGCCCATGATTTTCAGTCTCCAGTGTGCTAAATTTTAAGTGTAGCTGAAATCTGGAATGGAGGTCACTGCCGTTACATGCCTTCATTAGCAGTAAATGTCTGTGCCAAAGACTGGGGCAGAAGGCGTTTGTTTTAAATGCTGGGTCTTAACATTAGCCATCACATAAATAATTCAAGTGTTGTGATGTCTGGACCCAAGTTTAATGTTTGAAACTACAATTCAGGCCTGGAATTAAGTACCTCTTTAACATGTAGTCCATAACTTCGCTATGTTCCTGTCAAACTTAGAGATATTATAAAAAATTAGAGTCTCAGCATATTTAGACGCGTGTTGCATAGGCAATACTTGATCCCAGAGCCCTGAAAAGCTGAATGGATCCGATGCGCCTGTGGATTTCTTTCCCACCCCCCGTTTTGCTGTTCCTGCTCAACTGGTGGTACTGGGGATATTGATCCCTCGGTGCAGTGCAAAGGCTGATGCTGCAGCTGTTGAGACTGCAGGGAAATCTGTATGATGCTGTTGCATTTCTTAGAGCCGGGTCAGCTCGGGGACGGCGCGCAGCTGAAGATGTCCTTTCTTCTAGCAGGGGCAAACAGCTTGCGAATCCCAGTGCCTTGGGTATCTTTTCTGGAGTTGCCTTGTCTGTGACAGCTGTGGTTCTGCGTATTGAAGGTGGTTTTACACCCTGTTACTGATGCCTCTGAGGTCAGGGAGATCAAAACCAAACAACTGCTTACCCCTGGGCACCTTTGGGAGGCAGGCGTTGTGGGTCTGGCTAAGGCCAGCTTTTTAATTTACTGTACAAAAAAGAGTTGCAGCGCGTTCCCCTCAAGCTTTCACAGAGCAATGGTGCGGATTCTTTAGCGTCTTTCAGCTTCAGCTCCTACCACTTTTTCAGCAAGGACCCAAACCGGCACATGCGCTATGCAGAAATGTCATTTCCAGTTGCCTCCATCCTCAGTTCCACCCTGCCCTGTTTGTTATTTGTTTTGTATTCAAGGGACTCGGCATGATAAATGCCTCTTTGCCCGTATGAATCTCCTAACGATCGGGGATTGCTTGTGCTGATCTGCAGCAGATCCCGCTGAGGTTCAGCCTCCCAGTACGGAGGATGAAGGAGGACTGGAGTTTGGATGGTTCAGCAGCCGCTTCCCGTGCAGCCGAGCTGCCCCTGCGGCGGGACCAGGTACGCTGGGAAAGGGCCTGGGTGGAAAGCACGGCACCCAGGCTCCTCGGGAATCCCAGTCGCAAGTGGTGTAGAAAATACTCTTTTAAAACCCTTCAGTGAGGGGCTGGTGGCATTTCCCTAAGACTTTGTTCTTCAGAACATGTTTGTACAAATAAACTTAATACTCCTAACGTTCTACAAAAGCAAATTAGATTTATATGAAAAAGTTCAATGAACAGCGTTTTGAATGGGATTCATAATGGGCTTTTTAATTAAATGAATATAGTCATTTCATACAGGCAGTTCTCATTAGCGTGGCAATATTGAGATGACCATTTCCTTCTAATTGCATTGTGTATTTATCTAAGAGGCTCTGGTTTAGGTTTGATTTGAATAGATTGATGTGTGATTGTGTCTTGACACCTAATGCACGGATAAAAGGTAGAATAGCTCTGCCTTCTAAATGAAGCTGTTAAATATTCAGTAAAACAAATGGCAGTTGTTTACTGTAGCGTGGCTTAGTCGGTGCTTGGACCCGGTGCAGTGTCTGGCGCTCCAGCCATGGAAATTCTTTTGCCCAGTAGAGTGAATTTCATTAAATCCCATCGAGTTCCCGCTCTAAAGGAGAGGAGACACATTTTCTGTTTGTGTGAGAGACATTAAGGGACTGTAAAGTTCCACTGCAGTTCAGAAAAAAAATTGTTTTCCTCGCAACCTCTTTTTTTCCTTTCCGTCCCCCCCTTTCCCTTGTCTGACCCTCTGGGGTTTAACCCCAGCCAGCACCCAGCACTGTGCCGCCCCCCCGCCTCCGCGAGGGCAGGGAGGAGAGGGAGAAAAAGGAAAAAAACCTTGTGGGTTGAGATGATTCAGTTTCATAGGATAGTGATGGACGAGGAAATAACAATGCTAATAATATTGATAAAAGAATATATTTAAAAAGTTAGGCAATCCACTCGCTCACCCCCCGATGCCCAGCCGGATCCCTGCCCCATCGCCAAGGCCGTTTATGCCCGCAGCGTGGGGGCTGTGGCACAGAGTACCCCTTTGCTCAGGGGTGCCCCTTTGCACCCCTTTGCTGCCCCGTCTGTGCTCCTGCTCACCTCCTGTGGGACGCTGAGAGGGTCCTTGGCTTGATGGAAGCATTACTCAGCAGCAGCTAAACCCACACGCTTTCCCAGCGCTACTCTCATACCGAGTCCAACGCACAGCAGCTACTGGGATGAAAATTAACTCCATCCCAGCTGAAACCAGGACAGAAGCAAAGCAGTTAGGTCTTTTCCTTTGCTGTTTTAGCAGAATCATCATTCTGTCTCCAAAAACTGGAATTTCCTTCTTCTCCAGTGTGTTTGTTGCTAACGATCAAAAATTTCCAGCTGGATGCAAAATGGTTTCCTGTTGTTCAAGTCTAAAAACACAGTCAGCTTCCAGTGGGTGAGCGCTTTGAACAGGTAGAGCTGGGAATCTTCTCTGTTTTAACAACATAAGCTGCACAAGTGCTTTTATAGGAAGAGCTAAAAATGTCAAAGCACAATTTAGGAATGTTAATTACGTTTCAGTCTTTGTGGACAACACTGTTAATCACAGTAACTGAGTCAACCGGCAACCCTTGGTGTTCTCTCACATCTTATTGAACAGCAATCCGTTCCCACTCCTACGTGTCACTTCTACTTACTCTAGTCAATCTTCCCATCAAAAAAATAATCACTTAATATTGGTTCTTTGGCCAATTTACCAACTAAGATCCACCATTAATTGGTAAATTTAATCTTCTGCGTTTTCACTCTTTCTTTTTCAAGTTTTAATTACTGCTGTTGCTGTGACGATCTCCCAAAGGCTATATGCTTTTCAAGCATGAAGGTTCAATGTTTTTGAGTCTGAAAGAGGTGTCATACTCCAGGAGAGATCTGGAATAATCTGAGAGACCACTCCAGGAGAGGTATCCTCAAGGAACTCTAGGCTGATGAGTAGGAGATCCACAAAAGGAAGGGTGGAAAATCATATACATCTTCGTGGCTTCTTCACAGTAAGGAAGAAATTGTGCAAATGGTGTTTTCTGCACTTGTTTGGCGTAGGCACCGCCACCTTAGAGAAGACTCCTGTGCGGACGCCGGCAGCAGCTGCCTCTCACTCTGGGTGGCTCGGGGCTCCGTACCCGCCCGGCTTGGTGTGCCGGCAAGTGAAGACAGTCAGCTGTTCCCTGTCTTCAGGAAAAGCAGAGTGTGATTTCACACCGCCTCCCTCCACGTGTTTTAGCGGTGTCTGGCTTGGGGAACGCTTCCTCTTTGTCTGCAGTGTCTCGGTGATCAGCAGGGACGGGCGAGGAGGAGGAGGGCTGGAGGAGAGCATTCCGTGTGGAGAGACGCCGAGGCACAGGGAGTGGCACCGAAAGGGCAGTACAAGGATGAGGAGGACCAAAACACAAAGGAAAGAGGGCTCCTTCGTCCCTTGCTGTGGCCTCACCTTTCATCATCAGTCACATATTGGGTATGTCTGGTTTTTTCAGGCTGCCAGCCTTGATAATGACTCTTAATGTAACGCAGGCCTTTGCGCTGCACTAACGATTCTTAAATTACTTTGAATATTTTTCACTTTGCTCCTTATATCACCTCCATCAGCTCTGAGCCGGGGCTGGATGAGCCTGTTGACACACACAGTGGTTTACTGACGCATCCACTCAGTTTTACTTACAGCAGTGTTGCCTTCTAATGTTTTCCCCCTTTAATTATTTCCATTACTCTGAGCCAACGTACATTATTCCTCTCAGCTGTCAAGCCCTTGCAGAGGGTTTTATCCAGCTAACTGTAATAAAAAAAAAGAGGAATGTTATTGAAGTTGCAGCTTAAATCATACTTGCTTTGTTCTCACCAAGTACAGGCGGATGCCAACAAGGCTTCCAGTGTGTGCAAACGTACCCTAAATGCATTTTGCGTGTGTGCTTTCGGGCTCTCTGAAGGATGAGCGGGAACAGTTCTGGGCAAGGCTGCACTTTGTTTACAAAGAAACCCACCAAACCAAACCCACCACCACCAAAACCAGCCCAACACCCCCCCGGCCCTCGGACTGTCCTTTAGCATGTGTCAGGCTTTGATTTACTTGTATGTAAAAAGACAAGTGGCACCTGGGTTAGGAATTTTCAGCCCTAATTAGGGCAAGAATTGCCTTAGCACGGCAGTGTCTGCCTCTCCAGGCGTCGTGCGTTTCTTTCTGAAGTCGGTGTTTGAAGGATTGAGACGTGGGGCCGCAAGGAGAGGAGGAGCTGGGGAGCAGAAGCGGAGCCTGGGGCCACCAGGAGTGGGTGGGCAGGAGCGGAGGCTGGAGGAGGAGTGGGTGCGAACAAATGATGGCAAAACCCTTTCCTGCCCTGCTGAGGGAGGAATTTCTCGGTACCACAGGCTTTCTGCACCTTCAGCACCCCATCTAAGGCCTGTCTGTCTTATCTAGCTTCTTTGGAAATATTTATTTACTTTCTGTGGTACCGATCGCGGTGACACTCAGACCGTAAAAGAGCTTCAGCGGAGAGTTTGCAAACCCTTCTGCAGCTCCACAGATTTATTCAGCGCCGCAAATTAACTGCTTTAGAAACACCGTGACACCGAGGATGAACTGCAGCATTTTTCTTGCTGGTGAACGCTGTTAGATGAGCCATTTCTATTCCGTTCCTTTGAGTGAAATACAAAAGGGGAGATGTTTACCAACAATTCAACCCTCTGTTTAGCAAATGTCCTTATAGACCCAAAAGCAGAAGCACTTCTGGTTACAGGTGAGCAGCGCCTGAGTCTCCGACACAGACTTAGAGGGGGCCTCAGGGACAATTAGATGTTCTGATAATCCATGGCAGTGGTTCTTTTCAGGTAATAGATGGAGATGATTATATTGTTTTTGGTGTTGGTTTTTTTCCTCATTTGTTTTTTTTCCTCATGTTTCCCGGCGCTGGGTCCTTCCCTCCTGGTGTGTCACTGCGTGGCTTTGTCGCCCTGTCCCACAGCTTAGACTGACATCTGTCAGCCTCTGTTTAGGAAGGGTTCAACGCTTGGAAGTACCGAAGGGTTTGAAGTTTGGTACCTTACACGGAGCCATTTCAAACCAATGTGCTGCTTTGAAACTTCGCTTTTGGTGTCAATGCCTCCATGTGAACATTTTTGACACACCTGTACCAGTCTTCATGCTTCAAGGGGGTTCAAAGGGGGTTTTAGGGGCTTTTCAGGACTGGAAGGGGCCTCTAAGGTCTCTCCTTGTCTTCCAAGGTGGTGAGAGAGACCCTGGCCCAGGTTGCCCAGAGAAGCTGTGGCTGCCCCATCCCTGGAGGGGTTCAAGGCCAGGCTGGATGGGGCTTGGAGCAACCTGGTGTGGTGGGAGGTGTCCCTGCCCAGGGCAGGGGGTGGCACTGGGTGGGCTTTAAGGTCCCTTCCACCCCAGACCATTCTGTGACTGCAGGGCTTGGTTGTGTCCTTTCCCTGTTCCACACACACCAGTGCAGAGCGGAATTGCAGCGCTGCAGCCGGGTGGAAGTGTCTGTTTCCTTGTGTCTGGCGGGGGCCTGTGAACCTGTTTTTCTCTAGAGATTTCCGTGCCCTCCTGTCAAACTAGGAAGCTTCCAGCGTCAGGTATGAATTTCACAGGTGGCTTTTTGATAGCCTTTGCTTATCGCTCACCCCGTGCGATGCTGGTAGGTCTGTCATTGCTTGAGAGACCTCGCCGAGACTGCGGCCGCCGGTCCCTCAAGGTTCGGCGCAGTTAACTTCTCCCCGAGCCGACTGAAAGCATATAGGTCTGGTTTGAAGAAGTTAAAACCCCTCAGCATATTTATCCCCTAACTCAGGAGACCGTCTGCTTCGTGCTCTCTTGTCATCTCCACAAATTGCACAAAGCAAAAGAGGTGCTGTTAAATTGAGGAGCGCAGCTCAGGACTCGCTCTCACAGCGCGCGGGGGTGCCTTGGGCACTGGCATCAAACTGGGACCAGGATACTGGTGGGAGATAGTTCTACTGGAAAGGTAGCTGTCCTCCCACCACCCCGTTCCAAATTTTACCCTCCTGAATTTGTTCTTTTTTCTTTTCGATTGTCCATGGATCTTTACAAAGTGTTTGTATTGATCTGAGAATCTAATAGTCAATCGTATTTCAGAAAAAATGGAAAAAGGTGATACAGGTGAAGAACTTCATAATAGCGAACTGATAAAACTTGTTACAAAAATGCTTTCTTGCAACTTCTTTTTTGTTTCCCTCTTTTGAGGACAACTTTTTGAGAGCTTTCTAAATAGAAGGCCTTTAATTAACAAAGTTGTGCCTTGATCTACTGCCGTTCACAGCTGGGACCTCAGAGTTATATCAGCTTTAATTAAATGTTCTCAACACCTCCATAAGAGGGCAAGGCGCGGTAGTGAATGTATTGAGTATGGGATTTCCAAAATCCCACTCCGTTGATCCGACTTTCTTCTGTCTGAGGTTGACAATTACCATCCTCAGCGACTTGAATTCGAGCAGATACAAGTCAAAACTGAATGTTTTTTGCAAACCTTGCTCTAAAAGAAATCTTTAGCTGATGTGATGTGCGGGCAATGGTCAGGGGTGGACCCAGGAATCCACATTCTCATCCCTCTGTTCTTACCTGCTTTCTTCTCTTCATGTGACCGTTATTGAAAATGGAATTGAATGGAATTGAAAGAAAAGAAAATTACAGCCCAGTGAGAGCAAACAGGGAGTTCCTCCCCCCTCTGGAAGTACAAACTTAAGAAAAATAGAAAATACAGTGCTGAGAAATTCTGAGCCAGAGGCTTCAATGCAAATGCTACGAGAAAGGTAAATGGGTCTTTTGGTGGAATCAAATGGAAGCAGTTTGGGTTGTTTTTTTATATATTTACCAGTGAGAAGAGGGGAGAGGGTTACCATTTGCCGTGTCCTTTCCTATCTCTGTATAAGGATCCCAGTGGAGTAAATCAGCTAGATTTTTGGCCTAAACAGGAGTTTTCATTACATTAAGTGCTTAGGACAGTTGGATTTCATCCACTGAGAAAAAACGTAGCGTTTCAGGATCACGTGGGGCATTTTGAAGACCACAAAGTGGCGTCGGGGTGTCCATGGCAGCGAGTTGTACCGAGGCTGCAGTCAGCAGGAGAGATTCTCTGTGGGGTTCTGCAGAGTGGCATCTTGCTGGGTGCTCTCCTCTGGGACACAGTTTGCTCCCTATAATCTGTTTCCCGGTGTTTTTCACTCATTTTAAGGACTCTAAACTTACATCTCCACAGTTATTAGTGCTGTCTATAGTGCTGTCTATTAGTGCTGTACTATAAATAGCCCGTGGCAACAGTAATTATGCTTTTGAACAAAGAAACTCCTATCGGGGAGTTTCTGTTCCAGCTTCACAGTCTGGTCCACTTGTTTCCAGGAGGTGAGTTTGGATCACTAGGTTTTGGTCTTGTGATCTGACTGGGAGGATGAGAAACTTCTGGAAAGATTCAGGGGGTTGGAAGTCCTGAATTTCAGGTTCTTTTCGGGACCTGATGACCTTGCTGAGCTCTTCGTCAAGAGAATGGAGCAGCACAAGCAGTACTGAGGGTGAGCTGATCCTACTTGGTCAGATAGAAATAGATGAAGCTACAGTCAAGGAGCCCAATCTGTGTTTGGAGGCAATTAAAGGAATTGTTAATGAGAAGGCGTGATGCTTGTCACTGCTCCCCAGTTCCTGCTGCGGGGTTTCTTCGTTTAAGGTGGGTATCCTGGTGACAGGTCTGTGTCCTCTGACCGTGGAGCGGCAGAGGGGAGTGAGATGCTCAGGGGAGATCAGCTCCTTTCGGTCTCTGCACTGGAAGTTCCAGAGAAGAGAACTGACCTCTTGAAATCTGCTCTGAACCACAGACACAGTGGTGGGGGGAGAAAGGGGGCTGATGTGCAAAACTGCCACTTGTATTATTTCCTTCTAGTTTTCTCGGTGGGGAGGTTTTCAACTTCCATCAGTTTTTCAATCATCTGTGGTACTGGCATGTGTACAGAGGGGTTTTTATTTGGTTTTCCCCACCTTAAATTGCTTGTTCTGATGTATAATGATGCTGTAAAATGAATAGTAGCAATAATGCTTTCTTGACAGATTCTGTAAGCCTGGCTTTATTTAGAATGCATCCATCACGGGTGATATTAGCATTCTCCAGCTCTCTCTGCAATAGAGAGAAATCTGCTGTGCAATGGCCCCGAGTTATCGCTATCATTGTGGAAGAAAAGACAAGCATCGCCCTTTTTTGTCCTCTTTACAAGACAGGGCTTCCTAAACTGTCTCTTGCAGGTCAGTGTTGGTTCACGGAGAGCTAGCTGTTCCCGTAGGATCAGCTCCTTCTTCCTTGTTTTTGGCAGCATTACTGCCTACCGAGGACGGTCTTTAGCTTAGATAATTCCTATGTAACTATTATATATAACTATATAGAACTATTAAGAAGAGATAAAGAAGAGGCGTGATTTACCTGCAAAAAATTAAGCACAACTTCATAAGCATCAATATTTAAGTGGTTCTGGGAGTCACAGAAAATCTGACCAGCCGCATCATCTATTGGACATTAACGGCACCATTCAGTAGTGAAAGGAGCTGGTTTTGGTGTTGGGTAAGAAGTGAAGGAAGGAATTGAGCGTTCTGGGCTGCAGACCCCCCCGCTGGGGGCTGGCAGAGAGTCCCGGTAAGTCATCACCCTGTTCAGTACCAGCTGTAGGGAGAAACAACACTCAAATTCAGGCCTGCTCGGAAAGTTTTCTCAACTCGGAGTAATTTTTAGAAGATCTATGAGAGTTCTGGTTTGGGAAGCAGGATGTGCTGTGGGTATCTTCAGGGAATGGCTGATGGCTTGTGACAAACCTCTCTGCAGAGTGAGCTCCTTTGGCCTGGGCGATAGACAAAGGCTACAGGAGACTTTGGGGTGTTCGTTAACTGTTTTGCTTTCATAGACTGGGTGATGCATTTCTTTTGGACTTGAGTCCCCATAACTACGAGTCAATCTACAGTTGCAGCCATCAGGTTTTAAAATACAGCAGTATGAGGGAGAGGTGGAGATGAACCCACCTAAGTCTGGAAGTGTCCAACCTCTCCTTAGCCCCAAGACTTGAGGCGCTGATTAACCTCTTGTGCCCGTAGGAAACAAGTAACGAGTGTCTACTTCTGCAAGGATGTGCAGAGCATAGAATTTATGTTCTTACGGAGGCTGAAATCCTCCTTTTAAATAAGTAGATGAGTCTGCCGAGACATGGATAACGGAGCATGGAATTAGCAGGAACACAGGTGAGCAGAGATGCTCTCAAATCTCATGCAATTACAGCCAGCAAGACTTGTTTCTTTAGAGGGTAGAAAGATGATGACTACGATTACTGAGGGAGATTGTATCACTTCATAGTTAATTTAATGTTTCTGATAGCTCATGTACAAGTATCATGGTGTCTGTTGTAATTGAGAATAGATGGTGCACGCTGTAATGGATTTAGATAGTGCTTTATTCAGGCTGCTGTACAGTAATGATATTATTTTATCTTATTCCGGAGTGGCTTAATGCATTGCAGTTTAAATGAACCCCAGTTTTTCACAGAGCCACATCCCCCTTGGATTATGTATGGTTTTTTTGACTGCTGGGAACCAGAAATACATGAACAGCGTGTGGCAAACACTCCATGAGAGATGGACATTTTGCATTTGAAATGCCCTAGCAAGCGTCATGCCTGGAGTACTGCTGTGTCTGCCGGGGAGAGCAGAAGGGGGTTGTTGATACCTCCTTCGTGTTCTCCTGTTCCAGAAGGACACTAGAGGTAGAGAGTAAATTCTCCACTTGCTGCTACTGCTTGTCATCCTTCATACCTGCGCGGTTTGTAGAGAAGAGCAGATGGAAAATCGTGAATGGGAAGAGTAGGCGTTGGCAAAGCATGAACACGCACATCACAGGGCGGAGAAGTCACGGTTTTCTGTTTGTTTTCCTCATTTTCATTCAAACAAGTAGAAGGATGGAATTGCAATTTATTCCTCTCTGTCCGTCTCCAAGATGGATTGATCTCAGAATGTGTTTCGCGAAGGTGGAGCTCTGGCTCTGCTGTCGGGCAGAGAGGAGCAGCTGCAAAGGACAGATGGTGAGTGCCCTTCAGAATAGGAACGAATGGAAACAGGGTTCAAAAGAAATACAGGTAGACACCTCATGGAGCTTTTAAAATTACTTCAAAAACTACGTCTGGTAACTTGAGATCCCCCAGTAAAAGCAGACAGGAGTTGGACAATTCAAATTGCAGAGTGTCCTTGTAAATGGCTAAAGCTGTGTAATTGCAGACGTCGGGATATCTTTGTAAACTTGGCTGTGGGTCCTTTAAACTTTATTACTGATGTGGCTTAATTTTATGTCGTTCTTTTCTTGCCAAAGTGCTTCCCAGGTTTTTGGAAGGAGACTAGAAAATAGCTTGACTTGAGTGTTTTGAAGGTGTCTTAGTGAATTCACTACGTCTTTCCTTAGATACCTGGAACCTTTTTCTTTCCTCCACCACTGAGGCCCTTTTTACAGTTACTGTCAGCATTCCCAGTTGAACTGAATAATTTACCCTTTTAAACTGACAGCAGCTGTCATTATGAAAATTGCAGGGCCAAGTTTGACAGTATTCACACAATGGGGGAACTTAAACTTTTAACAGGCTCCGAGAAAGCCCAGACTTTTCAGCACATCTTGTCAGTCACTACATGAGCTCATCTCCTCCTTGTGAAAAGCTGGCAGATTAGAAGATTACTTCTGACAGATCTGAAACAGCGCTGATGCCATCCTCCAACAGTACTATCTTGGTGAGGGGTGGGGAGAAGAGGGGAGAAGGCTTTAATGAAAAAATTGTTTTTAAAAAAATTGGGTAAGCACTTTACAAACGGGAGGATGCTCGCCGGTCCTGGCGCTGTCGCTATAACTCATTCCTCTTGTGTGGGCTGAATATTCACAGCCCTTCATTATGAGGAGATTTACTGCTCGTGCTCTTTCTGCAAAAGGTTTCTCAGCTTTGAAGGCTTCTCGTAGCAGAAGTTGTGTCCTTTTATATTCTTTAGTGGCTGGTATGTCGACATTAAGCATGAACGGTGACGCGTGTCTGAGACGAGCGTCGGGCAGCACGGAACAGCCTCAACGTTGACGTTCCTTAATGATTTCTTGTAGAGTTTGCCAAGGGTGACTCTGGGCATGGCAGTAAAACAGCAAGGGGTAGTACCGGACTTGTTAGAAAGGGAATTCCTACCGGAATGTTGCAAGGCAGGGCACAAACACTCGGTGTGTCTGGTGCCACCGAGCTGCCTGGTGCCGCCACACGGGCAGAGGATGCTGCGGAGCCGGCCCAGGCCTCCTGCATCGGGGTTTTCCCCATTTTGGTGAACTTAGTACCACAAATCCTCTTTTCTGCTGGGTTCCCTGAAGATGTTGGAGGTTTTTGTTTATATCTGCCATGAGGGTGAGGTGGGGAGGAGGACCAAAAGCATAGAAAATGTCTTGCCTTCTGCTCTTCTTGAGTTTCCCAGTCTGAAACCCAAAACCCAGTGTAAAACCTAAACTGAGGAATGCAGCGCAAGGGAAAATAGGAGGCCCTATTCCATTAGCATTCTTGTCAGCATCTTTAAAGTTTATTCTTTACTGTGTCATCTTGTTTCTTTTAGTCTATCTTTAGCTGTGCTTCCCTTCCTGAGCCAGAAGTACTTTTTTGTTATCACTGTTTACTGAGGAAGAGCATGTCCGGGGAAAAAAAAAAATCCCCTTTTTCTGATCATGATTATTCTGGGGATTGAAGAGGGGGGAGAACATCCCCTTTTTCTGACCATATTCATGCTGGGGATTGAAGGGGGGGGTGGGAGGCCTTTTCTGACTATGTTCGTGCTGGGGACTGAAGAACCTGGCAATTAGAAATGTGACGAGTATTTGTGCCTTCTCCTGTAGGAATTCCCTTTCGATCAGGTCTGGTGCTGCCTCTCATTGTTTTATTGCCGTGGCCAGGATCACCCTTGGCAGACTCAACAGCAGCACAAGAAATCATTATGGGGCAATAATGGTAGGAGTGTTCCATGTTGAACTCCCTCTTTGTTATTTCAGATCCTGAATTAAAAGGAGATTGCAGGGGTTCCAGGCTGGGTGAGCCTTAACTGAAGGCCCAGAACGGTCCTGTGCCTGCAGTTCCCCTTGGGTGCACACCAAGAAGTGCCCTGCAGGCCTGTTTGTGCAAGTCGATCTTAATTCTCTATTTTATTCTGTTCCTGGCACACGGGAGAATGACCTGAATCCACATCCCCACCCCGAGTACCCTGGCCGTGGCGCCGGCGTTCTCCGCAGCCTGGGAGCGCCTGTTGCAAGGGCAGGTTAGGGTGTTTTGTTCGCTTTGCTTGCGAAATAAATGAATCCCTTTTGACTGAACATAAACCAATTATGTTTTATTTCTTACGGAGCAACCATTCAAAAATTAAATAAAAAAAAGGTATCAACAAACGCAGCTAATCAGACTGATGTTCTCGTAAATACAAATACTGAAATGAACGGGCTGGAAACACTAAAACCAGATCATTTCATCTCAAGAAAACCAAATGTCCAGATATTCTCAGAATGAAGTGGGAAACCTCAAACAAAACATTTTGACTCAGGAAGCAGCTCTGCCAGTACAGACGTGTTTCCACGAAATGTTCTCGATTTTAATGAAATTGTACTTTCTGACAGAAAACTGTTCCCTGGAACATGTGTTCTCATCCTCCCTCAGTGTCGAAGCCTCTTAAAAGCCGGGAATGGGATACTTGGAATATTTTTCTTTCAAGTGAATAGTGTAAAACCCAAACTGCCGCCTTCAGTTTGGCAGTTCCAGGGAAAAGCGAGGCCCTTTCAGTGATGAAGAGAATGAAGAAGGGTGCTGGATCTGGCCAAGGTCTGGGTGCTGTGTCGGGCCCTAATGAAACCCGTTAGCTGATGATGTTGCTGACTGTCTCCATAGTTACCTTTTCTCCACGAGGCAGAAGAAACTGCCCGGCCCTATCACGGCTGCTTCCCACAGCCACCAGCCTTCATCTCACCGAGGGGAATGGAAGAGGAAGGTTTCTCATCCTCCAAACATTATTAATGCACCAATTGTTTTTCTCAATTTTATTCTTTTCCAAAAAAAATAATCCATATAAAGTGCAAAACTCATCAACTCTTTTCAAATCAGAGAGGCTTCCTTTCCTCTCCCTCGCTACGGTCGTTGCAGTAATTTTCTATATTTCTGTCTTCTAGATTTCATGCATTCAAGTGGGAAGCACCCTGATTACAGGTCCTATAAAACCCTATAAAGATTGTCCTCAAACCAGGACAATCTCCCTAAGGATCGCAGCTGGAAAGGTGATTCCAGTGTCCTGAAGACTCTTGAGGAAGAATTTGTCACGAGGACAGTTGTTTTGGTGTTCACATCTGTTTGGGATTTACTGTCCCCAGAAAACATGACTGTTATGGTAGAATGTGGACAGGTCGAGCACGTGTGTTCCCAATAAATCAGTTCGTGTGGACAGAGTCAGAAGGGGGTAGCTCTTACCTGCTTCCCATTGTAAATTGGCAGCTCTTAGGAACAATTTGCGGATCTATCATGAAGCCATGAAGGTGCTCAACACGAAGACATGAAGTCTTCGTTCCCAACTGCCCTGGACTTGAAGTGGTGAAGGTCATGTTGTGTTTGTCAGAGATACTGTCGCAGTTCGAATGGCTCCGTCTTGGATAATTGTGTTTGTTTTATGTTAAATTTATGAGCGCTTTGATGCCTTCTCCCCGTGTGCTTGTGGATTTTATGTGGTGAGGTGCAAAATAACCCTGATTGCTCTTTCAAAACTCCTTTCAGCATCCTGTTTGCAAAAAAAAAAAGGTCTAAAGTGGCATTTGGACAGTGCTTGGAGCTGACAGATCATCCGGCAGACCATGGCTCCTTCACCAATATTGTGGTTTCTGTCCTCTTCAGTCTAATCATGAACTTTGAAAAAAAAACATCCTCTTTATCAGGAAGGTTCATTTGTGTTGGTGCATTGCCAAGAGGTACCTTGATCATCTTACAGCTGCTATTGGAGTAGACGTGATCATTGGTTAAATGCTGCAAAATTGTCCCCGTTATTTTGTAACTAATTGCAAAAAATATCTCCCTGATCTGGTGTTTTTTTTCCAGGTCAAGTCCAGTGAGGGCTGCACCCTCCCTCATTGCTGTAACCACGGCATTACCCTCTCCCTGCCCGTCCCGGCTTACGGAGAGAAAACGTTCTCTGCAGAACACTCCCCGTGTATTTTGGGATATGACAGTCCCCTTGGCCCTCCGAGTGATGAATGGCTCTACTTAGGCCGTATTGTATTTGCTTTAATTTCAGCGGACACACATGATTCATTCTGTTCCGTGCTGCGGCGTCCCTGCAGCACACAAGGCAGCGGCGAGTTTCATTTTGGCAAGTTGGTAATTGCCTGCCCTGGGTATGTTTATTGTGGTGTTGGGCCATGCTGGTTTGCAGGGAGAGGGGAGGAATTCGGGAGCGTGACTGAACTGAGAATACAGGATAAAGGAAAAAAAAAAGGAGGAAAAAAAAACGTGGCCAGAATTTCAAATAATTCACACCTTTGATGAGGCCAGAAAGGAGCTGCAGGAACTGGCCACCACCCAGCACTGCCTGCTCTAGTGCTGGGTGCGAGGGTTAACAGGCTAGATTTTTACTTCTTGGGTGTGTGTTGTGGGGGGATTTTTCGTTTGGTGACCCAGAAATACTATTTCCCCGGCCACCCTGCTCCTGTCCCTCCCACCTCCTCCCGAAGGCCCCAGTTTGATTTAGGTTCCTCCTGAACTGCCTCCAGGTGCTTGGGTTTCCACGGCTGCTCGGCCAACGGGGCAAACCCAAAGAGCCGGTAGTTGATGTGCAAAGCCAATACGGTGACAAGGAATCAATCTTGGTAATAAAATTAGCTGGGTCTTTCCCTTGCTCTTTTACACATCTGAAGACTGTATTGTCTGCATTAAGGCAGTTTTACAGCCTAATTTTTTAGCAGAGCATAAACCGGCGTTGGTTGCATGGGGAGGGGTCGAGATTGCAAGCGTAAATCCCCAAACCTCAAATGGTTTTTGGCGCCTGTAACCTCATAGAGATTACGAAATGCTGACAACTTGTCAGTCAGCTCAAGGAACAACCGCTGGTGCCCTCCTTGTGTTATTCAGTAAAAATATCCTGAAGGGGAAGAGTTACCAGTCTGAAGGGCTGATGGCTCAGCACCCCTGGAAGAAGATTCCGAGGGCTCGGGGGCGTTTCGGGGCCCGTCTGCTCAGCAGCTCTTCTCTAAGACTGCGCTGGGTGGGTTCCTTTTAATCACAGAATCACCTGGGTTGGAAGGGACCTTTTAAGATCATCTTGTCCAACCAATGGGGGAAAAAAAAACAAAACAAACAACCAAACCAAAACAAAAACAAACACCCAACTCAAGAAAACCCAACCAAACCCAACCCAACCAAACCCAACCCAAAAAAAAGAAATAATCAAAAAAAAAAACCACCCAACAACCATAACCCCCACCCAGCCCACCCCAACCCTGCGCCATGTCCNGCCCCGGGAGCGTGGGGCTTGGCACTGGGCAGTAACAGCGTCATTTACTGGCTCTAAGCCTCACAACAGGGATACTTTCTACTCTGTAGTTTAGTTGGAACCACTTTAGTGCTTAAAGGTTCTGTTAATGCGTTTTTGCTTATAGAATTTACCCAGCCCAACCCAACCCTGCGCCATGTCCCTGGGCACCAAGTCAGCTCCTCTCTCGCATCCCTCCAGGGACGGTGCCTCAGCCGCCGCCCTGGGCAGCCCATCCCAACACCTGACCACCCTTTCAGGAGAGAAAGATCTCCCAATACCCCTTGATCGCGTATCGAAATAAGCTCGGTGGCTTCTCCAGTGGTGAGGGAGCAGCGACCGGATCCGCGACGGGAGCGGCAACGGGATCAGTGAAGGGAACGGCGACGGGAGCAGGGACGGGAGCAGTGAAAGGAACAGCGACGGGATCCGCGACGGGAGCGGCGACGGGAGCAGGGACGGGATCAATGAAGGGAACAGCGACGGGATCCGCGACGGGATCCGGGACGGGGCGGGCGCTGCGGCGGCTTGTGCGGGCGAGGCAGGAGCGCGGCCACGGGTAGATCCTGCGGGAGGAGCTGCGGGGAGGGAGGGATCCCGGCGAAAAAAAATAAAAAATCACCCCAAAAGAGCCGTCGGGGAGCGCCTTCTGGGGAGTTCGGGGCCGGGAAAGGCGACGGTACCGGCAGCGCGTGGGCGGGGGCGGAGCCAGCGGCGGCAAATTTAAAGGAGCCGCGGACACACTCAGGGTCACGCTGCAGAGGAGACGCTGCGGGCAGGGATCCCGGCGAAATAACCCCAAAAGAGCCGTCGGGGAGCGCTTTCTGGAGACTTTAGACGCCTCCCCTTCCCTCCCCTCCGCCTCAGCTCCTGGCAGTGAAAAACCCTTTTGCGCACTTAAAACACGGGTGCCAGCTCTGAGCTGCTTCTCCAGGTAAGCCAGTGCGTGGCCGGGGGACGGCTCTGGTAGGGCTGCAGAGGGGTCTCCCACGCAAAGAAAGATTTTCTCGTGAGTTTCCCATTTATTTCTGATCTCAAGCAGTCAAGGCTCTTGCAGTGTTTTGAATATTCCTATTAGTGTGTGCTTTTCACCTTGGTGTGCCACAGTATGTTCTCTCGTTTGGCCAATGTGCTTGAATCTCTCCTGTTTGTGATCCCGGCCACCTGTCGGGGCTTTGACCGGCCAAGGGCATTCTCTTTCCATTCTGCCTTCTCCGCACCTGGAGCTGTGCGTGTGCGTGGTTCCTGCTTATTTCCTCTCTCTCCAGTACACATGGTTCCAGGTTTGCTTAGGCTAACTCACCCTTCAGGAGGAAAAAAAATAAATGATATTCCAAAACAGACTGTGACCCATTTTTCACATTGAAATAAGTTTAAAAAAAACCCCCAAAACATTTAATTTCAGGGTCTCTGTTTCCTCTGCGGTTTGCACACTCTGTTTGCGCCTGTTCAGTGTCTTGTATCAGAGCTTCTTGCCCGTTCGGCTCCTTCGTGGTGAACTCGGTGGACACCAGTGAACGGGGGGAATCAAGCTCTGACTTTTCCTTTTTTTGTTGGAGTTTGGCTGCCAGGATGGACAGCTTCTTCCTGAGCCAGGGCATGGAGAGTGTGTGTTCTGGGGCCAATTAAGCATTTTCCATCTAATGTGGGGATTTTTGTTAATTTTTGAAGTGTCCTATTTTCACAGAAAACTAAGGTTAAAAATAACTCCTCTGAGGAAGTAAAATGATGAATAGAAGACCTTCTTGACAAATATTTCTGCATAACTGTAGGGTTTACTGTTAGGGAAATCTTGACAAAACTCAAAACAATACACAGAAGGGGGAAAGAACTGGGTGCCTGGGGGATGGCTGTTTTGAATATGCTCTGCTTTGCCTTTGGCTGTGTTATGAATGGGATGTCAGTTGTCGACCAATATAAGCTTTTAATAGTTAAATGCTGCCTTTGTCTGTGGGGACAAAAATGAACTCCTTAAATCAAGAGGGTAATTAATTTTCCTGACAAGCTTTCAAAATGCTCGATTGAGATTTTAGCCCTCATATATATGACTTGACAGTTTGCATTTGCCTTCTCCCACCGCCTCATGAAAACCATGTGCCGTTGCCGAATCATATTGTTCGTGTGTACAAATCCCCGTAACACCAAGGAACGAGGGCATGATTTAATGTGTAACAAAAACTTGGGAAGCTTCCTCCTTCAAATGCTTCCAGAGATTGGAAATGCATCTCTGTATTTATCTGCTTTATGCATAAAGATTCTGGATCAGACTGGAAAAGGTCCTTTATTCTAAAACCTGGTATTCAAAGAATCATGGAATGGTTTAGGTTGGAAGGGACCTTAAAGCCCATCCAGTGGCACCCCCTGCCCTGGGCAGGGACACCTCCCACCACCCCAGGTTGCTCCAAGCCCCATCCAGCCTGGCCTTGAACCCCTCCAGGGATGGGGCAGCCAATCCCAGGATCAAGAGTCCCCTCGAGCTTTCCTGGAGCCCCCTGAGGGACTGGAAGGGGCTCCAAGGTCTCCCCGGAGCCTTCTCTTCTCCAGGCTGAACCCCCCCAGCTCTCTCAGCCCATCCTCCCAGCAGAGGGGCTCCAGCCCTCCCAGCATCTCCTTGGCCTCCTCTGGCCCCGCTCCAACAGCTCCGTGTCTTTCTGCTGGGTGGGTGCTCCATCAGTCTGTAAAGCCAAAGAAATCATGTTGTGTTTTTGATGTGCTGGTGACAACGTTTGCAGTGGGATGCATTGGGCAGAGGCCCTGGGCAGTAGCTGCGGTGTCGGCCGCTCGCTCCTCAGATCTGCTCCGTGGATGAGTTTGTACCTCCGTGGCTCTGCTCTTCGCTGTGTTAACTCCTGAAACACAATTTCAGGGATGGTGCTTTGCAGCACTCCCGGCCCTGGCCCGTCTCTGCCAGCTACAGCTCTCAGTCTGGCCAAGTTTTGGGGGTTGACTTGGAAGAGCCACTAAAACTGCGCTATTGTGTATCAGCAGAAAATACACTGGCCCTGAAGTTTTTTTGGCTGAATGCTCCTGTGTCATCACATACAGTTCCCCTTGAGCCAGATTAATTCACGGAGCAAGAAATTTATGTGAAAATTGAGATTGAGAAATCTGAAAGTTTTGTTTCTAGTTCTGCCACTGCTCTTCTCTGTTATCTTCTAGGAAATTACCTTCTGTGTACAAAATATATCCATTTAGAAAAGGTCAAGAGTCAGTGAGCGGTGGATCGCCCTCTGGCTCCGCTTATCTGTGACTGTTAAAGGTCTGGGAAGGTTTAGCCTGACTTACTGTTAAATAACAGCGCTGATTTCCATTCTTGTAACCCGTCTTATTATAAAGCTATTCTCAGGAGCCCCGAGTATAATGGCATAGTATGGGCTGAATGCAATAAAGATGGTACCGTCGTTTTATAATTGGGTTCAGAATAGTTAGGAGCCAAGTTACATTAGGTATATTGTAAAATAGCCTAATAAAAGTGAATTATTTAATGAGAGTAGGGAGTAGTTAGGTTGATTAATTTAGGGAGGAAAATCTCACTTCAAAATGAATTGTTATTTTTATGTTTAATTATTCATTAAACATATGACAACAGTTTTTCATGAGGAAAAAAAAAACATGTCAAAATATGCTATACAGAAGTACAAGGAAAAGGTGATCAGGCTGTTAGAATAAAATAGGGACTTCAGGGAAGCAGAAAAAGGCATTTTCCTATAGAAAATGTCAAGAGGAAGAGAACTGGTTTCCACAGAAATCTGATTCCAGTGCTGCCTTCCCACGGCCCTCACGGTAACTCTGGCTTTGATTTTAGGAAAGTAGCTTTTGGGTTCTGACTACAATCAGACAAGTGTCTTAATTATCGATATGAGATGTGACATGGGGACAGCAGCTTTAGCGATGGCGTGTGCTCTGCCCTAATCCATAATGGAGTGTTCTGCCTGCCTCCTAACGAGAGTGATGGGAAGGAGCAGGAGCACGTCGCGGGTCATTGACGTAGATGATCTTTCCAATGACAGGTATTTTCCAGCGAGTGAGTGCATCTTGGAAGATGAGTGCAGAGATTTCTGTGTTGGGTTGTGCTGGTACCCTCTGAATGGTGGCTTTTGAACCGGGGGAACGACTTGAGATTTATGAGGAGTGGCCTCAGGCAAGGGAATCAGGAGATCTGTGGCTGCAGTTGTTGGTGATGGAGTGCTCACACCGGGTGCTGTTTCCACCCCCACGGCTCAAGTGGGGCTGGCAGCGTGTTACGGCCACACCGTGTGTAACCTCGGGAACGTTTGCTTCATAACTGCTTGAAAAAGTTGTGTTCTGCAGGAGGATTGGATGGGCTGGCATGAAGCAAATGAGGTTGAAATTCATTATGGCCCAGCGTTGGTTGTGGTATGTTTTACACCCGCGCACTCCTGCGCAGGGCTCGGAATGGCTCCTGTGACTCCCCAGGTGGGTTTTAATGGCCTGTTCAGCACAGTGAATGTCAGTGATGTAGACCAAAACCCTGGTTATAGCAAAGTAAATACGGAAGAGAAATGTATGACTGCCCCCCTTCAGCTCTATGAGCTGATACCCCAGAATATATCCATGCCTTCAGTGTCAGTTGTCATTGGCTTTCCTCCCTCCCCCATTTGCTGATAATTAATACTGTAGTCATCATAAAAAAATGACTCAGGATAATTTCATATTCCCTTTTTACTGCCCAGGACACTTTACATACGTAGGCTGCATACCTTGCTTTTTTTGTTCCTGTCCATTTTCATTCTAAGCCTGTGGCCGTTTAATCACTCAGGTTTTTAAGGAAATAAATTGTATGTGACAGTCCCTGTGTACTGCGTGTTTCCAGTGAGGGATTCTAGAACTTGTTGTTAAACTAACAGATAAGAGTCTTTTGAAGGAGTAGTTGAGTCTTGATGCTCCTGGTGCACGTTGCTAAGAATGTCTTGGGAGTGGGCAGGATGAGTCAGTCTCTGCTAAAAGTATATTTAGGGGTCATGTGCCTTCTTAGTAACGTGTGAGTTGTCGCAGTCAAGCTGATTTGGATCATAGATGTCTAATAAAAGGGAACTCAGCACCCAGGTGACTATCAAAAAGTGATGGTTTGAAAAGATTGTCTCGAGCTTTTTGACTCTGGCGTTTCGCTGCGGCTGCTGCTGTGAACGTTGCTGCTGCCGGGAATACCACGGTCCTGCTGTTGGGAGGGCTGCTGGAATTCCACCACAGGCAGATGAAGCGGACGAGGATTAAATCTCAGTGATACTAATCGATAAGTTTTCCATAGCAGGAGGCATTCTAGTGCAGGGTACGTTCTCACCCCGTTGACGGGATTTCAGCCCGTGCTCGGAGCCTGAGCCTGAAGGGCAGAGGACGAGGGCTAGAACCAGTTGGGGTTAATTCTCATTTTTTGGTGTCAAAGCACTCTATTCCTAAGAGACATTTCTGCCTGGAATCTCAAACTTGAGGCTTCTCTTGCTTTGCATTCTTCCTGTTTCCCATCTCTAGATGATCAGTCAATACGATGCCTCTTGTGGACTGGCCTTTTCAACCCAGAGGAAGGAGATGGGTTGTGTTTTACACGAGGGAGCAGGGGTCTGTGGGCGATTGGGAGTATATTATCAAAAATACCTTTGTGGCTCCTCTCTTGGGTCATCACAGAAAGAGCAAAGGGAGCCAAGGTTGCTTTTTGGAATACAGCAAATGAGATGAGGGGCAGGGTGTTACTTTCTTGGCCTGGTGGTGAATTCTTACCGTGTCCTGTGAAGTGAGAGACACCTGTATTTTTCTCTGAATTCCAGATACATCCTTACTCATGCTCTAGTTGTGCCACTTGCCATTTTGCAGGGGGGAAGGCTTGATTTAGAATTAGCCATGCAGTGTAGATGCCTGCTGGAACGTAAAGACTTCTGGAGAAACATAGTTCAGTTCATCGTTTGCTCTGACACAGGCTGCAGATGAATCGCTGCAAATGGCTGGGATTTCTATGGGATTTGTGAATATCAAGGTGCTGCGTACCTAAAACTGGAATACGTGGTGATGTTCTTAGTTTTTGTATTACTTGCTCTTAGAAACATTGAAAACCTTTTGTCTACAAGGACTGAAACAAGCTCAGATCTTTTTTGCCGAAAGCAGCAGGTGTTTTCTTGTTGCTCTGTTAGAGGAAAATTAAATTTGAAACAACAGAATTTCCCTGGGAGAGAAATTCCATCTTCTGAGGGCAGCTCTAATACTGCCTGGTATGTGTTTTTATATATACTGGTCTGTTTTTTACCACCTGACTCATGTCTTGTGCCTTGACTATAGCTGTTCTGGGTCAAGGAATCAGCTTTTTGTTCTGTCCCTGTAATGTCTGTAGATCCCGAAGTGGGAAGGGAGGCTGAGACACTGATGGAAGGTAACTGCTGACGAAGGTGTTGGGAGCACGGAGCTGGACCCGTTTGAAATGGCTGGTGGAAGCAAATCGGCCTGGCTTCTGACTGGAGAAAGGCTTCGCTCCAAAAGGTTGCTTATTCAAACTCTGTTAGACAGAGAGGCAAAACAGCACACAGAGTGTTCAGATGATAAAGTCTGTCGACTGTCAACCTCTGTGGATGTGAACCAGCAAAGTTCCTCGTACAAGGTAGACTGGAAATTCCTTAGAGCGTGAGTGGATCGAGCTTGATGGGAAGGTCAGTTGTCAGGATGTTGTATTGTTCCTAAGTGAGCAGTTAATTTGTCATCCAGATGTGTTACTTGAGATTTATGTTGTCGATGTTGTAGGGAAAGTGGGAATGGTCAGGCTGTGACGAGAGGCAGCTGGTGGGCTGGGGAGAGACGGGGAGAAGCAAGTAGTGAAAGCATTAGGTGGGGAAGAGGAGACAGACGACGACACAGGGGTAAAGAAGTAGAGTTAGCTCTGAGTTATGGCCACTTCTGGTCCCTTCTGCCAACTCGTGCTGTTGTGATGAGGGAGCCAAAGGAAAACCTGGGAGTGGGGACTGAGACGTTTGCTTTCTATCCTGTTGTGTCACTTCGGGTGCAACCTCCATCACCTCACCCTTCACAAGAGGCCTCCCAGAAGCTTCAGGGTTCTGATTCTGTCTCCCCCCTTGAACACAAAGATCGTGACTTCCCTGGAATATCCACAGCAAGGAGGCTTTAAGGGGGCAGCATTGCCAAACAGCCTGATGTTGCTTCCATGCCCCTTAAAAATCATCCTTTCTTTCCGCGTGCCAAGGCGTACCCAGACCGTGGTGTGCAAATCTTTCCTAACCGCTTTTCTCAAGTGTGCCTTTAGCGAATCGCGGCCTGGAGGAGCCCTGCTGTTCTCAGCCGTTCTATTCCCCAGCCGCCGCTGATGTTTTCCTCCGCATACAATAGCAGCAGCACCATCTTCCCTGCCCATCTCTCTGTTTCTTTTCGATAACTATCCTCCAAAAGTATTCCCACTTCTGTGGATTGTTACTGGTCCCCAGTGGCAGGCTCCCTCTGCACAGTCTTTAATGTAAAGAATCGGATGATTAAATATTTGACAAGAGCACTCAGCACTGAAATACTAATAAATTGCATTATCTCTTGGAGGGTTACTTTTTTGTCATTTTACCAGCAGAACAGAGTAATGATGTTTCTGGAGATGTGTGGGCAGAAGAGGTTACAGTTTTGCCACATGTAAATGCAAGCAAGTCCTCCTTTCTGTGCAGTAAGGCTTTAATGTAATTTGCATCTGTTGTTAACTTGTCATAATCCCTCCTCCTCGCCCCCCCGAAAGCCCCCAGTTGTTTAAGAATTCAGTGTGTGTGTGTGTATAATAGCCTCATGCTTTTAAAATTCAAATTTTTATCATTTAGCAAACTTGAATTCAGGTTCATTGTGGCAAGAAAAATAACTCTTTAAATTGATACGAAAAGAACCTCTGGTCCTGCAGTAGAGTTTCTCATAGAAATCAAATTAATTTGGAATTCAAAGTATACATCTACTTCTTCCAATCCTGTTCTTGCAGTGTGACAACTGTGTTGGTTGTTCTGCTCTGGTTTTGTGCTACTCCCATCACTGCTTATCTGAGCCCCTGAGGTGTGGTGCAGAAGGGAATTAGCTATTTCTTACTTAACTCTGCAGCCCAGCAGAACAAAGATAGTCTGGGCTTGTGTGATTCAAGAAGGTAAAATCTATATATATTGTGCTTGGCACGGGCGAGGCCACAGCTGGAATCCTCCAGTTCAAGAGAGACAGGGAGCCACTGGAGAGAGTCCAGCGTAGGGCAACAAAGATGCTGGAGGGATTGGAGCATCTCCCAGAGGAAGAAAGGCTGAGAGAGCTGGGACTCTGGAGCCTGGAGAAGACAAGGCTGAGGGGAGACCTTCTTCATGCTCCCAAGGATCTGAAGGGGGGGTTGAAGGAGGATGGAGCCGGACCATTCTCAGTGGTTCCCAGGGACAAGAAGAGAGGCAACAGGCACAAGCTGGGACATGGGAAGCTCCATCTCAACATGAGAAAAAACCTCCTTGGGGTTGAGGGTGTCAGAGCCCTGGCAGAAGCTGCCCAGGGAGGTTTGGAGTCCCCTTCTCTGGAGACCTTCAAGCCCCTCCTGGATGCAGCCCTGAGGGATGTGCTCTGGGCAACCCTGCTCTAGCAGGGGAGTGGGACGGGGTGATCTCCAGAGGTCCCTTCCAACTCAAATGATTCCGTGAGTCTGATGTGCTGTGCTTCCCTGGGTTTTACTCTTTGGAGACTGGATTAGCTGTTGTCCCATGCCTGTCCCTGTTTCTACCAGGGCAAAGTGAAATGAAAATGTGCAGGTTTGACTCTGCAGCTTGAGTCCGCCCTGGCGCTGCTGTGAGCCAGTCAAAGTGCAAATTAACGGTCATTCTGTCATTAAGGTGTCGGTCTGCTGGGGTCTTTGAAATTGCTATCGACTCCCTCTGTGACCTTGAGAAATTAATTTAGTTTATTGGGTTTCGTGTTTGCAGAACTGAGCAGTTCTTCATTAGGATGCCGAGTTAGCTCCTCCAGATGAATTTGAGAGTTTTGTCTTGTAGCAGATCACAGCGATGCTCTCCGGTGGGCACAGAACCTCCAGCAAAGCTTCAGAACTATGAACTGAACCATCCCTTTGTGAGGACACACGGGTCAGACCGTACAGAATAGGATGCAGAGTCAGAGTCTGAAAACAGGAACGTGAGAAGGCCAGAAATGAGCGTGCGTTACTGATGGGAGCGTGTTGGGGTCATCATGGCAAGAGAGAGGAACTGAACTGGGCTGTTCACTTGCAACCTGGTGAGGGGTCTGGAGCAAAGTCTCCTGAGGAGTGGCTGAGGGAGCTGGGGGTGTTCAGCCTGGAGGAGGCTGAGGGGAGACCTTCTTGCTCTCTCCAGCTCCCTGAAAGGAGGGGGTAGCCAGGGGGGGGTCGGTCTCTGCTCCCAAGTCATGGGCTATGGGACAAGAGGAAACAGCCTCAAGTTGTGCCGGGGAGGTTTAGGATGAATATTGGGGATGATTTCTACACAGAAAGGGTTGTCAAGCCCTGGAAGCACTTCCCCAGCGTGTTCTCCTTCCCTGTGTTTCTCCTTCAGCACAGCCCTACACCACCCTACCCGAGTACCTTGGCTTCCCTCACTTCTTTATTTCTCTTATTTTCTCTATGCTGAGAGAGTTGGGAGTCTTCAGCCTGGAGAAGAGAAGGCTCTGGGAAGACCTTGGAGCCCCTTCCAGTCCCTCCAGGGGCCTCAGGAAAGCTGGGGACTCTTGGAGAGGGAGGGGAGCCCTAGGAGGAGAGGGAAGGGTTTGACACTCAAAGGGGAGACTGAGCTGAGATCTGGGGAAGAACTTTGGTGTGAGGGTGGTGAGACCCTGGCCCAGGTTGCCTGGAGAAGCTGTGGCTGCCCCATCCCTGGGGGAACGATGATGTAGATGGGGTTTCATGGCTGCAACGTAGCCAAGAGAGATCAGAATTACGTAGTGGGGCTCATACTTTTTAAAGTTGGGGGAAAAATCAGTAGATTTTTGTAATGTTCTTAAGGATGAAGTTTAGCTACATTTTAAATGAAAACATTTTTTAAAATCTCCTGTCAGAACTTCTAGACAAATGCTGGGGAGGCTTGAGACAGCTTTGTCACCTGGCATTTTTAGGTGTCAGTGGCAATAGATATCCCCATCCACTTAAAGGATCCAGCGTTTTTCATGTCCATGCAATGCACAAAGCATCAAGCGCTTTCCTGACAGGTTTTTTGTGTTTGAGGTGAGCCCGTTACTCCTCCCTTTTTCAGCAAAACAAAGAAGAAGAGGCCTGAGCTGTACATTGCTGAGTAAAATCATCTTCACAGCCTGCACTTGAAGTGAAAACCAGACCATATTCTTTATGAAGAAAATAGCTACTCGGTGCTCACCTACATCATTTTCACAAGTGAGAATAACTCTTTGCTCCTTCATGGCCCTTGTTTTTCAGGTTTGAATTATTTTAAAATACTGGTTTAGATCTAGAGATGGACTTTTCTGTGCATCCTGAGCAAATGTGTGTTGTAGCTGATGGGAGGCTTTGCTGTTGAAGAGTATCTTGAGCAAACTGAGAAGTGTTTTATTTTACAGTGACCAAAGAGTTAATTTGGAAATTTGAAATTCAAGGTGAAGTTTCTCCTTTTTTTTTTTTTTCTTTTCTGTTTATAGGGTATTGTTTTAAACCAAGCAAGCAGCAGCAGCAGGAATTTGGCGCTGCTGATCATGCATTCTCCCGCCCGGTTTCATGGCACAAGGAACATTCACAGTAGCAGGAAATCTTTGGATGATTTAGGAACTTGGTACCTCTGGAAAGTCCCTCCGCCGTGTATTTTTCACGTTAGCTAATCAGTTTGGTATGGGGAGGTAATATTTAAAGTAGCAGAAAATCATTAGATGATTTACAAAATGGTGAAAACACACAAGGAGACCGTGAGGCTTCTTTTGGAATAGAAAATGATTTAATTATTCTTTGCCGTTCAAAACATTCGTCTTGGTAAAAATTAAAATGATTGTGTCAGGCAGAAAATTGTGTTCGGTGTTAATATTTGCTGTAAATGAACAAATGGCAGAGCATCGCTTGGTTTCGTTGCTGGGCTGAAAAAATGGAATGCATTCCGGGCTCTTATTAATACACAGTAGTTTTTCAAAGTTAATAAGGAAATTCTATAAGCCGGCTCGTGCTTTATATTTTAATTCAAGGAAGTCTCTGTCTTTGTCTAGGGGAATTATTCTCTTTCCTTTCTCCCTCAGTGCTAGAATTCTTAACTTGGAAATATTTGCATCTGTGTGGGGTAGTGGTTGCTGCAGTATCTTACCGGTACAGCCGAGGCTGTTCTTGGGCATCGGTTTTCTGCGGGGAGCTGGGACCTGCGTGGGTTTTCCTGTCTCTTATCCTGGCATTTTGCTGTGCTCGCTCTGGCTGCCCCCATCCCACAGGGATGTTAAAAAAAAAACCCACCTCTCATGGTTTGCCAGCATTTCAAACTCCTTCCAGGTAGTGCACAAACAGCAGAGGGCAATACTAAAACACCGGCTTTGTAAAATCTTGAAATACTAGATGGTTGTGCGGAGAGGACTATTTTTTTTTTTAAAAAAAAAGGCAGCTGAAAGTCAGTAGAACCTGATCCTACCAGTCGTAGACATGCAAGATTCTGTCCCAGGCCTGGCACACAGTGGATTCTGCTCTTACCTAAACCTGTGGGATTTGATTTTGCCGCCCTGAAATTGGCCGTGGGATAGAGAGCAAGTGGGGACTCCAGCAAAACTAGGGGCAGGGTTTGTCTGGCACTGGTAAAAATGAATAATTAGAAACCTTTCACATACTGCTCTGCTTTATTTCCTTTTTTTATTTCTTGCATAAGCTGCTGTTTTGAAATTGTTTCTTCAATAGCCCGGTGTTCAGGCTTAGGATGCTGAGCCAGATAATCAGCTGTCTCTCACAGATTTCTATATGTATTTTTTTTAAAGCCAGAAGGAACCTTTAGATAATCCACTTTAGTCTCCTCTCTAACTGCAATATTTCACTTGTTAACCCTAGATGGAGCCCAGAGATCTTTTTCAAGCCCATTCTGCCGCCTGGCATCTGAGGACCCAGATGGTTATTCCTTTGGCTTTTCAAAAGGAGCTGAGACCAAAGGCTGAAGTTTAAACCCACCCAAACCAGGACATCTCCCCCCAAAACATACCAAACCCAAACAAGATATGCTGGTGCATGGAATGTTTCTGTTTCTTCCCTCCTCCCACGTAGTGGGTGGAAGCGGGGGGGTCCCAGCTGCCTGCTCTGCTTTAATCTCACCATTTGGGGTAATCCATGGGGATGGGAGGGACAGAGCAGTTCTGTGCTGTGGATTGTTTGACCTCAGCTGGGAATCATTTTTGAGCAGGACAGATCAAGGCTGGGCAGGGGGGGAGCGAGGAGGGCAGAGAAGACAAACTAGATTAATGTTTGTGCTCTCCCATATGGCTTTCAGACCTTTATTTGGAATCCCCTTAAGGTGATCAAACTACTCCAGCATAAAAGGGATGAAGATTAAAATGGTTTCTGCTTGCTTTGACCTTATTACTGTTTAAAATAATATTTTTATTTATATTGTATTATAATATGTGCTGCGATACAGTCTGCTAAACTCTAGTTTTCCGCATAAATGGAAGGAAAAGATGGATCCGAACCCTTCTTTGGGAAACCTTGGGAGGGGAATTTTAACCTTAGCATGATACCAGGCATCCAGTTTTTTAACTAGGAACCTAAATTGCAACACTCAATAGATAAATATTCTTTTGGGAAAAGCATGGCCCAATTATGGCCTTGGGATACTGGGATTAATGTTGACTCAGAGCTGAAGTGCAGATTTAGGACCACCTGATGATGATGCTGTCGACTGTAGGTATCTTTGTTTCAAACCTTTAGTTACAATGGCTTTTTTTCTTTCTAATCAAGGGAGAGTAGTTGCTTAATTACAGATCTGATATACTAGGTAGCCAGGAATAATGATATTAATTAAATGTAACCAGCAAAGCAGTTTTACTGGCACACCACACCTGTTCTTCAGTGCTCATTTAATTGTATACTCTACAGCAAATCTCTGCCCTTTCCCATTCTCTCTCACTTTTTGAAATCCCTCTTTGCTGGGGAAGCCTCAAACTTACCTCCATGTGGCACCGCACAAAGAGGGCTCTAACTCAGATCCAATGAGGCTTTTTTTAGCTCTGAACTTAAGTTTTCCTCCTCGACTATTCTAAGGTATCGTGTCAGGCTCTTCACTGACATCTGAAGCACCTTCCGTAACCACATGGTGTGTCCTGTGGGGAATCCTTTTAGCCCAGCGGACCCTAGGGGTGCTACTGGATGTTAATTAACTGCTAATAAGAGAATTAAAGTTATAAACTGGGAAAATGGAGAGGCCTCGTGTATCCAGGTACTCAAGTGTGTGATATGAGCAGCTCCGTCTGTGCTTCCTGTGCACACACGGACATGCAGGGGGTTATATGGATGTTTTTGTGGGTGTATAGAAGACAAAGAAGTACTGAGGAGCACATTATGTGCATTCTAAGGCATGGGTTTTGCAGTAAATGGGAGGAGGCTTAATTATGTTTTGGCCTCATAAATCAGCGAGGCCAGCCCTGCTTTCAAGCGCTAAGTCTTTAGCCTGTGCTCAAGCACAAAACCAGAGATTCCTGACGATGGTGTAATCTAAATCCATTACTGTTATGCAGAGACAATATCCCCTCAGCAGATTTGTTTAAAACTGGTAATACATTAAAAGCTTTTATATAATGAGAAGGAGTTGAGCACAAAGCTTTTCTGCATATTCTTTACAGGGTGTTTTATTCATCGTACCAGTTCTATAAGCAGTGCTGGCTCTGCAGTGGGAGAGTTTTGCTAAAGCCTCTTGCATAGGCAGCGCCGTCAAATCGCAGCTGCTCTTCCCCTGCGATAGAGCTCCTTTATGAATCACTGCAGTGATCAATATACAGAATTGCTGATTGCGAAGATAAAAGGGGTTTTCTGTAATAAAGATTTTATTACACTATATGAAGATTAAATGTAGCCTGTTGACAGATTGGTTTTCCTCCATCCTTTCCTAGGGCTAATTTTCTGATAATTTCCTAAGCACAGAAGCCGGGTGTTATTTCCACTTCAGAAACACCTTTGGCTGCCACCCGCTTCAGGCCATGGGAGAGAAAATGAGTCAACAGTAACAAGCAACTGCTGTGAGATGGTTATTCCAGACCCAGGTAGATAGTTTACAGCAGATAAAGATGGATGTAAAAATAGGCTGCTGGAGTTGATTTCCTTTACCCTTTTCAGACAAAAAATGGGGAGCTGTTCCTGTCCTGGGGCTTAAGTGGCGTAGAACACACAGACATTTATATCTCTAAGTGCGGGACCAGACACCACCTATGGTTCACCCACCATTAACTGATCCCCGAGAGCTCAGCTGTGGCTACAGAAATACTTTTTTAGATGCCCTTGAGTACGTCTCAATTACAGTGGGGGAAAAAAAGTTCCCAGCCTATTCTTTTTTAATTTCTGCCTTAATCATAGTAACATCTGCTTGCGAGTAGTTCTCAGAATTACACCATTAACATTCCCTTCCTGGAGAATATCTGTTTATTTACAAATTTGCAAAGCTTTAAAACTAGAGATACGACTTTTTCTGAAGCGTGGCTGACAATTATAATTAATTCTCTGTCCAGGCTTGTTTGTGCTGCCTGCAGATTGTTTGCAGTGTTTAGAATTTTTAATGATATTCTTACAAACTTATGGGAACGAGGAGATGTTTAGTTTTAATTTTTGCATGGATCAGGAATGCGTTTTCCCCTGTTACTCGCCCTATTAGTTTTTAGCGCAGTAGTAAATATATTCTGTTGCAGTTCCACAAAGTTTGAGACTAAATAGGTGCTTCTTCAGTACATTTCCCAACTTTTTTTTCAGCCCAAAGTGTTTTCTTCTCAGCTAGGAATATTGAACTCTGAACATCAGTGTTGGTAAGGGAAGAACTGGGTGTTAGTGAGAGCAGCACCACTTATGCACATGACAAATCTGTAGTGCTTGCCACTCGTCTGATTAATTCCACAAACAGTGCAGAGAATTTTCTCTGAGACTTTTTAAAGAAAACATATGGATTTTGCTCTTAACTCCCATCTGGCTGCGTATCCTGCATTTTAAAGGAAGAGCGCAATAGTGAGATAATGCGTTTGGGTTACCCTGTCTGTCTGCTCAGTGTTTCTTCACTCTGCCAGGTTTTGGTTCTTCAGACTGTAAACAGCGTAGCGCCAAAACAGGCTCCTCGCAGCCTTCCTGGGGTCACACCTACAGGTGTATTCACGTGCTCGTGTAGAATTCATCGAAGTCAGGTAGTTGAGGAACTCCTGTTGCGTTAAAAGTTAAATTGCATTAGCAGCCTCTCACCCTCAGCATGTCGTAGGATCCCAGAATGGTTTGTTGGAAGGGACCTTCAAGACCATGTAATTCCAGCCCCTGCCCTGGGCAGGGACACCTCCCACCACCCCAGGTTGCTCCAAGCCCCATCCAGCCTGGCCTTGAACCCCTCCAGGGATGGGGCAGCCACAGCTTCTCTGGGCAACCTGGGCCAGGGTCTCACCACCCTCACACCAAAGAAGTTCTTCCCCAGATCTCATTTCCATCTTCCCTCTTTCAGGGTCGAATCCTTCCCTTCATCCCGTGCTTATTTATCAGTGACTTCCCCACAGTCACTTCTGTCCTCCTTTCCTAGACTGGTAATGCCCCGTGTCCTGCTTTTGTGGTGGTGTTTCTGCAGTTGTTGCCCATTGGGTCTTGGAGGTTCCTGTGAGGACCATGGTAGATCACCAAGCCTGGCTACTTTGCATAGTAACTGTGTACTCCAACCATGCCAAGTCAGCTACCTTGGACCTGTGGCTTGAGTGTTCTGAACTCTGTCATTCAGACCAGGTGCGAACGTGAAGCGTGCAAGAAGTTGGGAAAACAGCAAATCCGACTCGGGACTGAGTGACTCTGCCCCGTCCCCGGTCCAGCGGGTGGTGGGGGCAGCAGTTCTGTGCTCTTGGACCTTTCCATCGCTGACAGTAGGAGCTCTTGAGCGAGCGGCCGTTGTCTCTGTATGTATTCCGTGCGTATATGTCCTTTTCAAAGTTACTGGGTTGTTTATTTTGTTTCCTTGTCAGAGTGATCACAGATAGTGCATCTGCTTGAGTTACGGCAGTGAGGGTCAGGACTGATAACAGACTATTTTAAGCTACGCTTAACAGCAGCCTGTGAAACTGCAAGGTTGTGTGAAAGATAGCAACGGAGCTTTATGGAACTGTGGAGTGAATTATGAACTGACGCTTCTAGCCCAACATGACAAATAAAATTCTATTGCAAAAAGATACTCAATTGTGTCAAGCATCGATTTTTGAAGATGTCTAGCAAATGGCTTCTGGGTAAGCACGATATCTTTCTTAATTTGACTGTCTGGTCAGTGAAGTTGAATGGAGAGAGCGCCACCAAAATAAAATTAGCAATTTCTTTCAGTCATTATCTGTGCTTTCTTAGTGACAGACTTGGAAGCCCCTCTGATTTAAATGTTTAATACAGACGTGCAAATTTCAGATTATTTCATGGAATTGTGCGAGTTGGAAGGGACCTCAAGAGACCACCCCGTCCCACTAGAGCAGGGCTGCCCAGAGCACATCCCTCAGGGCTGCATCCAGGAGGGGCTTGAAGGTCTCCAGAGAAGGGGACTCCAAACCTCCCTGGGCAGCCTCTGCCAGGGCTCTGACACCCTCACCTGAAAGTTTTTCTTCATATTCAAATGGAATATTTCCCGTGTCCCAGCTTGTGCCCATTGCCCCTTGTCCTGTTCCTGGGAACCCCTGAGAAGAGTCCGGCTCCATCTTCCTTCAACCCCCCCTTCAGATCCTTGTGATCTTCAGATCCTCAGATCCCCCTTCAGATCCTCAGCCTTCTCTTCTCCAGGCTCCAGAGTTATTTCAGTTTCCTGGTAAAATCACCGAAGGGCCATGAGTCAGCTCCAGATGTGGCAAAACACGTGTTGGGTTTAGGTTGGACTCTTTTGTTGGTTTGTTTTTAATGGCGATGTATCTGTTTGGCACACTCTTGCTGATTACCGTGTTGTTTCATCTGGCAAACAGCCCTTGTTGTGTCCACTCCCAGCAATTAGCCAGGATGATACGAAAAGGGGAGGGGAGAGGAACTGGTAACTACAATAGCTGAGTTTCTCTTTGCAAGGCTTGATCCCTGGCTGTGGATCAAATCCCAGAGAGAAGGAAGAGGAGGCACCAAGGCAGCCAACGAGCGTTGCTGCTCCAGGAGGCAGATAATCCTCAAGGATCCAGCTTGCCTCCTCAAGCATCTTCTTGCTGATGGGTAAGATGCGTCATGTGTGCTTCTTGCTAACCCCAGGGTGTTGCTCAGCTCCTGGAGTCGTGTGGTTTTTCACACCCAGTTCTACTTCTTCTAAATCAAGACAGCGCTCTCAGAAGCTTCTTACCCAGCCAAGGTTCCTCCGTGCCGTCCCTGCCTCCGTCTGCAGCTCTGTGGGATATTTCCTTCCCCAGTTTAAATGCCAGCTCAGTTGATGGGTAGATCCACCCATCAGTGCCTTTAATATCTTTACAATAGCTGTACCAAGCAGTTATATTTACTTCAGCAGGTAGGGCAACACGTGGGAAGGGGGAAGCTTTGCTGCTGTTGGTGGTTTTTAACCCTCTCGTGTGCGGCTACAGAGCCTAAGGGTATGACCCCACTTCTCTGTGACTGCAGACCTGTCATCCGTGTTGCGCGTGGAGATACAGATACAGTCTGTGAGGGCTGGAGGAGTGCTTGTATCAGGCGCAGAGATTTTTCACAAAGAAAATCATTAGAAGCTTTAAACTTGGAGTCATCTTATCCTGCAGAGGTACAAGGCATCTCATCATTAATGTTCAATCTGCAGGTAATTCAGGAGTAATATCTTACTCCAGGAACAGGATGCAGAAGGATTTTTCATAATAGTTCAGTAGATGAGAGACTGAGAGAAGTAAGAAGATTAATTACTTTACAGATAGCATTGTAGTACTTGCCGTTTGCGGTGGTGTAAGTGAGGGAGGGTACGCAGAAAGGCTCCCGGGTTGGAATGCAGATGTAAAGGCTGGCTTTCCATCATAGTCACATCTCATTGTTCATTCTTATTGCCGTGCTCAGAGGGGAGAGAGAATGTAATTCCCTCTTCGGAAGCGTTTGAATTGTTTGCAACTAGTGGAATGGATTAAAAATGGAGCGTGTCTCACTTTGGCTTCTCCTGCTCAAAGAGGGGACTGTCACAACTTTCCTAATTGTGGGGACTTGAAATTTATTTCAAATGTTATTCTCCTCAATGTTTGAGTGTCAGAGTAATACTGTGCACAGGTGTTAGATACTGGGTTAGCCCTGACATTTACAATGTTATTTTTTTATATTCAATACTCAGAATTTCCGATTTGATCTAATGGGCAGAAATGGGTTGGGGGGAAGATCATGTTTGCACTTGTGACTTGTGGGTAGGTTTGTAAACACGTCAGTATCTAGCGCTGAGCAAGATGGCTATAAAATTAATTTCTAATGTAGATAACTGCTTACAGAGCTGCTTCTGTTTTTCTAGCAGTCTGTATTGGTCAGGGCAGTTTGGTCGATGATGGATCCTGAGATGTCAGCGTTGGCTGTGCCACACATTGCAGTGCCAAGGGAAGGTACCCTACAGGGGAAGACATTTTTCCTAATATCCATCCTAAACTTCCCCTGGCACAACTTGAGGCTGTTTCCTCTTGTTCCTTGGGGGAAGAGACTGACTTCACCTGGCTACACCTTCCTTTCCTTGCAGAGAGCAAGGAGGTCTCCCCTCAGCCTCCTCTTCTTCCTCTATTTAAGGTGGGCCTGACCATCAGCTCAGTGGCTCTCAGCTCTTCAGGGTCTATCAATGTGGCTGGAGATCACTGCGTGGTACCGGAATGGTTGAGTGGACGAGCGCAGGAGACCCAGCACACCCAGGTTTCTCTCTGGATGAGGGCAGGATCCTGTTGCTACAGAGTGGTGCCGAGGCTCGGCTGAGTCGCAGATACGACTCCGTGACCAGAGGAGCCATAAACTGACAAGACATGGGCTTCTAAGTGCCTAAAATGTTCTTTACAATGAATTTCCGGAGCTAAAGCCAGGTTAAGTCTTTTCAGCAGTTTTGTCTGATTTAATGAGATTCTGAGCTAAGGACATCAGTCAAGAAAGTGCTTTATGCACATTCTGCTCAAAGAAGCACTTAACTGTATTTTGCTTAATCTACTGCGTTGCTTTTCCCCCTGTTCTGGTTAATACCTTGATCTGTGATGGCCAGGAGTTGAGATCTTTTATCGTAGACAAAGGCATGTAACCTCTGCGTGCTGAGAATTATTATTGTGGAAGCTACAGAGAAGGGCACGTACTCTGCAACACAGGATTTAGAGAGAGAAAAAAAAAGTATTATCATCAGTTTCATTACAAGTTTCACGATAACGCTTGGTGGGAAGGCATTGCTGGGATCTCGTGCCAGTGCTAACCGTGCCCTTAAAGCAAACCATTTCTCAAATACAGCTCTTCACCGCTTGAAGTTTCGGAGGGCGGTGGAAGGGTGTGTAGCGTCCTTTTACACATAAGCTCTTCTTACAGAAAAGTTGCAAACTGTTGTAACAGATGAGCAGAAATACGGGCATTTTCAGAGGAAAACGAAAATTTACCTTTTCACCCTTCCGGAGTGCCGTGAACTCCCAGGCATTGCAGAGCCAATTCACCTAAAACTTCTGCCTGCTTTCACTCACATTTTCTTTGGAAGCCTCTAATCCTGTCCGGCAGCAGCTGTGAGAAAAGGTGTCACAGAGACGTGAACTAAACCTCGGGGAATTGTAACTAAAAGCAAATTGGCAGCCCTGGGCACGTCGCATGAGGACAGTGGCAGTAATTGGAGGAAGCTCGGTTCCTCTGTGTGTGAACACTCTCTGTTGAACCTGGCTCATGAGAACTGAGAACTTTTTTTTTTTTTTTTTTTTTTTTTTTTTTTTTTAAGTANGGGTATAGAGAACGGTGATCTTTTTTTTTTTTTTTTTTTTTTTTTTTTAGAGTTTTTCCAAGCTGTCAGGGTTCTGTGTGATTAGGGTCAGGATTAGAGTCATGGAATTACAGAGTGATTGGTTGGAAGGGGTCTTGAAGCCCACCCAGGGCCACCCCCTGCCCTGGGCAGGGACACCTCCCACCACCCCAGGTTGCTCCAAGCCCCCTCCAGCCTGGCCTTGAACCCCTCCAGGGATGGGGCAGCCACAGCTTCTCTGGGCATCCTGGGCCAGGGTCTCACCACCCTCACAGCAAAGAAGTTCTTCCCCAGATCTCATCTCAATCTCTCCTATCTCAGTTTAATGCTTCCCCCCTGATCAAGGTTCCCTCCCCAGAAAAATAGAAAGTGCTATCTTTAAAAAGCCTGAGAACAGGTAGAACCTGAAACTCCCTTAAATAACTTACCTTTTCCTCTACTAACAAGCAAAGAGGAGGTCCAGGTCTCAGTTTTGCTTTGGTGCCAACACGGAGAGATCTTAGTCTGCATGGTTACGCTAAGTCCTAAATTCGCTACTGCTGACCACATCCTTCAGAAAGCTCTTTCTGCTCCAGCCTCTCTGAAATCCCATCCCCGAGTCTGTCTAAAGAGATCACTTGAAGATGTTGTAGTTCTTACACAAATAGCTGAATACCCACTAAAGACGTCTAGAACGGTGTTGCTTCCCAAAGACTGCACAGTTAACGGGCTGTATATTCCTTGGTATTTGCATTCATTTCTATTCTTGGTTGCCTTTACATAATCTCATGAAACCCTTTTATTTTATGTGAAAGGAGATTACTATGGTTAGCAACAACTGACGCCAGCACAGATAAAATGGCTTAAAATAGTCGCCAGAAAGGACTAGAAAGACAGTGGTTTGTGTAGAGCCGGTAGAAAGTTTCTCTGCATTTACAACTAATTTTTAACCATGGATAATCTGACTTCCCCCTGCCTCGAGGCCTTTTGGTTTAAAACCCTGTGATTTTGGGTGCTTTGTTTTCCAGATTTCCTGTTGCTTTCCAAGGCTAAGCAGAGCCCCTTACGCTGTGAAATGTCTCCACAGTATATTTGAAAGATAGTTTGGGTGTGATACAGTCCCTCCCTGAGTAAGAGAATTTTCTGTGGAGACAGGAACAAGAAAGGAAGTTTAAGAGTAGAGTTGTTAAGTGAACAGACCAATTTTGGTGGTTTCTTACACAAACACACACAGAATGCTGTGGGGTTGGAAGGGACCTCTGGAGATCATCCAGTCCAACCCCCTGCCAGGGGCACCCAGAGCAGGTCCCACAGGAAGGTTTCCAGGTGGGTTTGAATGTCTCCAGAGACGGAGACTCCCCCACCTCTCTGGGCAGCCTCTGCCAGGGCTCTGCCACCCTCACAGGGAAGAAGTTCCTCCTCATGTTGAGATGGGACTCCGTATGGTCAAGTTTGTGCCTGTTACTTCTTGTGCTGTCCCTGGGCACCACTGAGAAAAGACTGGCCCCATCCTCTGCTCCCCTTCAAAAGCAGCTTGAAGGCGCTGTTACCTTCAACCAGACCGTAAGCTCGGTGGTCCCCTGCTAAGACCAGAAATGTTCCTATTCCTCTGAAACTGTACACACACACCCCTGAAACTCCCTCTAGAAATCCACGGATGTGTTCCCAGGGCTCTGCGGGATCAGCAGCGGAAGGGCTGAGCAGCCTCTAACCTTGAGGAGCCGCAGCGTTACAGATCCATATCGATGTTCTCCAGCACAGGCCTGAGCGCCGCTAAAACAAGTGGAATTCTCCATCATTATGTTAGCATCACTGGGGGAAGGGACACAACCGTTTGATGGGATTAAAGCATGTATCTGTCAATCTAAAATGAATCTGGCTCTTTCGAGATCCCCACTTGAGCAGTGCTGCCCGTGAGATCACGTGAAATGCGTCTGGAGGCCAGAAATTTCGGGGCTTGTTTACAGGTAACTCCTCGGCTTGTAAGAGCAAAGGAGAGTTGTGCTTCTAGGTTTATATTTCACAATACTCTGCGAATTTTAGCTGAAAGCTGGATGCTTTCCCTGCCGTTGCATCCCTAGGAGGGCCGGAATAAGAGGGAGCTGAGGACTGTAATGTGTGGTTGCAGGTCCTTTCTTTTTTCCTTTTTTCTGTTGTTGCAGTGGGGCTGCCTTAATAAATGGGAGCAATGCCAGAAGGTGCCTCTCTCCTGACAGGGGTTTGCGGTCCTGAAGGAAGTATTTATGTTGGAAAATGTAAAGCGTTCATCATTCTGCAGTGATTTTTCTCACTGTGTGCCAACCTGCCTGCTGCAATGAATTAAATTAGCGCGTGGCCCACCGAAGCGGTGTTCAGTACAGTAATTGTCACTGGCAACACAATGTTGTTTTTAAGTTGTTGTTATTATGCAGGCACAAGCCCGTACGTCATACAAAATTGATATGCTGCATTATGTATACTACCTTCAAATTAACTCGGTGTAATATTTGTCTTGTTAAGAACCAGCTATTCTGGGGATGTCATAAACAAATGTGTCACCTCAATTTTTCCCTGCTCAAAAGAGAAGAGAACCCAATAACCTTCCCCCCCGCCTACTGCAAGAGCTTGAGGTCTGATGTGATTTAGAAGAAATGCTTGGGCTTTAATTGTTCGTGTTCATCCGGGCCACTGCAGCGTAGGTCCGAATAATTACAAGAGAATGACTTAAATATTAATTAAAGGAAATATGGAAGGACATAGTAGGTTTTGGGGTTTTTCTTGCCATACAATTAATAAATCTGCTTTGGGTAATTTGAAAGAAGAGATTAATTAGCTTAGCCCAGTAACTGCCCCTGCTTTGTAGAGCTTTTGGGGTGATTCCTGTGCCAGTGCCCAGCTTCCCTTCACGCCTCCTCCCCGTCGTGGAAAAGGGCTCAGGAGGGCTGAGCAAAATCGATGATGATTTATTGTTGAGTCATGTACTGTTTCGTTGTGTTCTTCTTTTTGTGTCTGTTTGTTGTTTTAATGAATATTCAGTGCTGAGAAAGCTGAGATCTCTCAACTGGCAGATGGCGTTTGGGTGTCAGAGTCTCATCAAGCCCCTCTGAAACTGGAGCATCTCTATCTCCTGCCACCGGGAGCTTTGCATCAGGCCAGGCTGCAATGAGAACTGAGCCCTGAAAATTCGAATTTCAGGCACAAATTCCCCCTCTCAATGCCTTTTCTGTTTTTCCTGGAGATCATTCCAGCCAAGGCACTTTCCTCATCCTGACCATTCCCAATTACCTGCTTTAGACACAGATAATTTACAGATCCATTTACATTGTGGTACTTTTTTCTCTAAGTGAGGTGGTGTGCGAGGGCTGTAGGTTATAGCGAGATCTGAAACAGTGCGAGGGTTTACAAGCCTCACACGGCTCTTTTTCATTAACTTTGCTCATTTACAGTGAGGCTTTTATGTGTTTCTTCTTGGTGATAATACTGAAAATGATGGAGTGAGAGAGAGTCCTGTGTTTAATCAAGAGAGCAGCTCATTCTAGCTCAGTAAAGGATTTAAAGCTAAGAAATAGGGCTGAAGGAAGAAAGATCTCTGCTTTTCTCTCGCTCCAAGAAAGCGACAACAGGGAGGGAGCACAAGCCTCTGAGCAGCACGGGCTCTGCTGCGGAGCAGGTGTGTCGCTGGAGCGCCAGGACAGCGGGTACCAACCTGGTATCACCTGGACCCAGAGAGCAACCTGGGTCTCCTGCGCTCGTCCACTCAACCATTCCGGTACCACGCAGTGATCTCCAGCCACGTTAATAGACCCTGAAGAGCTGAGAGCCACTGAGCTGATGTTCAGGCCCACCATAAATAGAGGAAGAAGAGGAGGCTGAGGGGAGACCTCCTTGCTCTCTGCAAGGAAAGGAAGGTGTAGCCAGGTGAAGTCAGTCTCTTCCCCCAAGGAACAAGAGGAAACAGCCTCAAGTTGTGCCAGGGGAGGTTTAGGATGGATATTAGGAAAAATGTCTTCCCCAGTAGGGTTGTCAAACCCTGGAAGAGGCTGCCCAGGGAGGTGGTGGAGTCCCCATCCCTGGAGGTATTTCAGAAACAAGTAGAAGTGGTACTTGAGGGCATGCTCCAGTGGCTGAGGTCGTAGGGAGTGGGTTGTGTTTCTGTGTATGGCTGGACTTGGTGATCTCAGAGGACCCTTCCGACCCTGACCATTCCGTGGTTCCCTGCAGCAGTGAATTCCAGAGGTTGCTGGTGCTCTCTGCCAAAAATTCTGAATTGCGGGTGTAATTATATATAATTATATTGTTTCAAGAGAGGTGTGTTAAAGAGTCCTTATAATGATCAAAGGTGATGACTTTTAAGATTAAACTCTGAATTTTTACATTATGTCTGTGAGCTATTTTAATAACATATTCATTTTATCTTTTATGTTTCCATATAATTTTACACACCTGTGATCCGGTGTGTGTTCTATTGGTAGCCCAGCCCTGCTGATATTAAAGGCACCTGTGATCTGGTGACTATTACAGCTGTTAATCCAACTAATTAAATCAACAGCCACCTGTCTCATTGCTGGGGCTGAGCCCTCAAAGTGAGGAGGGGCAGGTCCTGTTGGCTTTTGGCCTCACTTAATGTGGGGCAGAATGTGGTGTAGCGTTTGGAGTAGAGGACCTTGTGTTTCTCTTGCAGGCTCTGCCAGGCAGCGAGGAGATCTTACACAAAGGCTTTGAACTCTCTGCCCCGGCTTTTCTCCACCCGGTGAAGGTGAGTGCTCATCTTGGAACTCTGCAAATCCCTCACGGTTGTGTGAAACCTCGGAGCTCATTTCTTTGGGTACAGGATGGGGTTCTTTCACAGCTCGGTCCTCTTGGAGTTTTGAAGCTTGGAGCAGTGGGTGGTACCTCTGAGGAGATTCTCCTCCCCTGAAACGTCGCATCATCCTGTGCGCTGCGAGGAACAGGATGGTCTGTGGTTAGAAAAAAGCTCAAGCTTTTAGGACATAATTTTGACGTAATGTTTATTGATGAAAGATTTGGTTGACTAACACTGCTGAATTCTTAGCAGTGAAAGGTATGATTTCAAACACAGTCTCAAGTTTTCTTTGTGCTGAGCCAATTAGGAATGAAAGCTGTTCTATTCCTTATCTTAATTTATGAAAGGTGCATTAGTCACCAATGGAATATTCAAAATGAACCAGAACTGTGGCAATAATTAAGTGATTTTTGTTGTGTCTTTAAAACAGACAATCAAATGCAAAATGCAGAGTCAGTTTTGCATCTGTTGTGCCTTCACTGTAAAAACCGAAAGCGTTTTCTGTGCCTGCCCTGTGTTGTACGGAGCCGGAGCAGAACCCTTCCCTCTTCCAGCCTCTGGACTGGGATTCTGAGTTAAGGCCCGGGTAGGGAATCAGCACGAGGAGCAATGCTGTGACGTGCTCGTTGGTTTGGAAGATGAAAACCTGGGTGTTTGTCGTGTTCTCTGCTCTGAGAGCCTTCTGGGGGCTGGGTCTTCTGAGGTTCCTGCTCCTGCTTCTCATGGTTCCATGGGAAGCAAACGGCCTTCAGCAGCAATTCTGAGCGTTGGCAGCTTGAAAGTCTGCATTTTGGTTTCGAAGGTATTCTTTCCAATTGGATAGTGAGGCATAGAAGAACTTTTGTTGCTGCATTTTCTGAGGCTTTTTCCGTCTGATTTAGTAGAGCGTGGCCCTAAATATGCAGCTCTTCCTGGCGAATGGGTTTTGATCTGCTCGGTGCCGCTCGGTGGACAGCCAGCTCCTTGGTACTGCTTCTGGCATCACAACTTTGGGGAGCTGCTGTTTGTTTTGATGAGAATTCTGGCAAATTGTTTGTATCTCCAGGTGTTGGTTTGGTGTGTTGTTGTTTTTTGTTTGTTTTTTTTTGCCACATAGCACCTTTGAGCTGTAGAACTCTGTGTGAGATGAGTGTCGTTGCTCCTAATTAATGTATTGAGAAACAACATGAAGTGGCTTGTCTGTGATTGTTCATTAAGGCACTGGTAAAAGCTTGGAATAAAATCAGGAGATCTTAAATTTGCATCCAATGCCCTTCCAACAGTTTGTTCTTTTTATTTATTTCTTTATTTTTAAAGGTGTCTCCTCCCTGCGTATCTGAAAATCGGTTCCCTTTCAGTTTAGTGGTGCTGACATCAGGGCTGCTGCCGGCATCCGAGTCCTGCAGATAATTCACTTGTAAATAAACGTTTGCATTTAGCTCCGTGAGGAAGTTCTCAGCAGTGTGGATTTTAAAAGGAGGCAGGGAGGAAGAAAGAGAGAGCGGGGGGAAAAAAATAGAATAGAAATTTCCCTCTGTCCTTTTCCAGCTGACTGGAAACGGGTTGAAAGTATTCCCAAGGCATGACACAGCATCTATTAATTCTGGGAGCAACGTTCCACGCATGGCTAATGATCCAGTGGATGGATTCATTTCCTTTGGTTTCCACAGCTTCGTTCTGAGCATTAGAATGATGGATTTGTCTTGATCCTGAAGGCTTCCATTTGAAAGTCAAAACTTCTCGTGGAAGAACACTTAACCCTGTTAGCTCCTGCAGTGAGCTCCCTCCCGGGCAGAGGGGCTCCGAAGGACCTGGGTGCAAGCAAAGATGGCCAGTTTAATTGGGTGGGAGTTCTAGAAAGGGGAAAGAAGATCAAGGGGATGAGAATTTGCCTGGGCTGCCTCAGTGTTTGTGTTTGATTCTGCCTGGCCCCATTCAAAACTGGCACAGAACTGGTTAATGGCAGAATATGGAAATAAAAGCCGTATGGTCATATTCTGTGGCATAAAGTAACTGTTTGGTGATGCTTCTACAGCAGCCCAAGCTTTAAATTAACTATTACATTAGGCTCGTGCTGTCTGTGTGAATGCCTAGTGTTCCGTTTGCTTGAAATAACAGTACGTACTAGTTTCTTATTTTTTTCCTTCTTCACTTACTCTTCCAGTGATGCATGTACATAGAGTTGACAATTGCGGTGGTTAAATATGAAATACGTGCTACTTTCCCCCTGCAAATTGTGGGCTTTCATGCTCTGTATCAGATTTATTGAGTGTCCTGGAATATCTTACAGATTCGAGATGACTGTTCTCATTATCCATGGTGTACCATTGAAGGGGAAAGCAGTCTTATTAATTTAAAAGTCTTAACAAGTTGAAAAGCACAAACGGTTTAATACAAAAGCCCTCAACGTGGTAGGGCTGTGAAGTCGCCAGGATGGCGAGCTGGGCACGTGGCAGGCGGGTGGCCACAGTGTGGACCTACGGCAGGTCCTCTGCCGTGGCCACGCTGCCGTCCTGATCGGCCCTAAGCACCACGTTACTGTCCTCTTCAAGAAAAATACCATCTAGAACTCCTTTGGTATACTTTTATTCCCTTTTTATAAAGGGAATACACAGTAAAGAACGTTCTCATCCTCTAAAACCGTGCTTGTTCTGGAAAGTGCTTTCCCAGTTTAACTGTAGTGGGGTACTTAGAACAGTTTATTTATTGTGTGGTGGGAGGTGTCCCTGCCCAGGGCAGGGGGGTTGGAACTGGATGGGCTTTAACTCCAGCTCGAACCATTCTGTGATAAAATAGAAATCTCATCCAAAGCATCTGGATTTTCAGCTTGCCATGAATATGAAGTTCTCAACGTAACTGTTTCTAGCCTGATTTATGGTGTTGTGGCCAGCTGCTGTACAGAGGGTTGGGGTTGTATTTTTTCCTGTACCTCTTTTGTTTTTTCTTTCCTAGTGACATTTTGTTTTACTCTGGGGTTCTGGGGGTTTGTGGTTTTTTGGGTTTTGGGTTTTTTTTTGACTGAAGCAGCTGCTGTCTAGCAGGGAAGGAAATGGCAAACTCCCCCCTGCAGTCATTGATTCCCTTCCCTGCCAGGCAGTGCCGGCTCCGCTCTCTGCAGACAGCATCCTTGATGGACTTCATTATCGGGGCAGTCGTGCAGAGCTTCCACTGCTGGACTAGACTGGCGTTATTCTGGAGAGGGTGGTGTTTGGTGTCGCCACTGGGTGGAGAGACCACTTCAGTGGTTCCATTGAAATGAGAGCGTTTGAGGCTGGAAGCTGTTTTCTAACGGGGAAGTTTCTGCCACTTTCAGGATGGAGTATTTGGATGCTTTTCTTCTTTCCCACTTTTTCTTGCATACTCACGAGGAAGTCAAGAAGCTGGTTGCAGCTTTGGCTTTGGAAACAGAGCTGCAGAATTTAGAAGTCCCTTTTGATTTGGACATAAAGGAGTAGATTCTGATAGATACTTGGCCCCACAGGATCCGAACAGCCCTCGCTATTGCTCTTGTTTTGGCAAGACATGATTGACATTAAAAACATGATATTTCAAGTCTGTTTGCTTTTAAAAAAAATAATCAAAGCATGTCTTTTTTTTTTTTCCCCAATGAGACAGAGGTAATTACAAAATACAGCCATTCTGATTTAATTTGACCTGGGTAAAACCAAACGCTTTGTAATTATCTTGCGAGTGTTTTGACATGACATGTTCCTGCGAAACGCTCTTAGTGAGTCAGGGCAGCTCCTTCTGATACGCAGAAAAAGGCTTTCGAGGAACATCTTTGACAAGATGCGGCGCTGAGCTTTAGTCCGGGTGATTCAGTGTGTAAATATTGGCAGGAAGGTCTCCTTTGGAATGCCTGAACCCGACCAACCTCCTAGCGCCGCAGAAAGGCAGGGACAATGTTTGGTGAATAAAAATTCTGGCAGGCTCCTTTAGAAACAAGGTGTGCGGGTGGAATACAAGGCATTAAATCCTTGGAGCGTTTGAAAAGAAAAAGAATTCTTATTCAAGGGAATGGGTTTTCTACAACGCAAAAGGGAATCCGCTGCCTAATTTCACTCTCCTCCTTTTAGTTGTGGATCAAAACCTTCTGCAGCTCTGTTTATTCCTTAAGAATAAAAATGAACGATGTGTTTGAATACCAGATGGGGACATAAAGTATACTATTCATTAGAAATGTCAGTATTAATTGAATAATATAAATGATTAATAATTGTCCAGCTTTGAAAATTAGAATTCCTATTCCAGCTCATTGATTTTGCTTTGGTGTGGGTTTACATACCTACCTCGAATCAGTTAAAATTAAAATTAACGTTGTCATTATTAACTGTTGGCTATTAGAGCTGATGGTAATGCTCGGTTTTTATATTCCTCGAAAATACTTCAGGCATTGTTGCCGTCTAGACACTATCATTTTCTATTCAATCCCAAATTGTTCCCAGTGTGGTTTCTGGTTGTAACATCACAGTCGAAGAAGTACCATGAAATGAAACAGAGAGCTATCTATAGAATCTTTGTCATAGGAGAATTCACTTGGGCTGGCAAACACGCTTCACGTTTTCCTCTAAATTAATTTTTGTGTGTTGCTTGTTGATGATCAGAAAGCTACAAGGTGTCCAACAGCGCCAGATTCAAAGCGCTCGGGTTCTTTCCCTTTTTAGAGGGGAAAAGACAAAAGAAAAAAAATAAATCTCCACACAATCAATGCGCTGGGACCTTGTGAGGAGTGTTCACCCCGCTAATCCCTGCGCCTCAGGCTGAGGACGCTTGTTCTTGTGCGAGAGGGAGGACTCCTTCAGTTCTGAGCCCAAGCAGCGCGTTGGCATCCCGGGTGGCAGCAGGTTCCTTTACAGAGACATATAATTGTTTTGGTTTGAAAAGACCTCTCAGATCGAGTCTGCCCATCAGCTCAGCACTGCCCAAACCACCACTGACCCATGTCCCTCAGCACCGCGTCTGCCCGGCTTTTGGGTACCTCCGGGGTGGTGACTCCACCACTGCCCTGGGCAGCCTGGTCAGTGCTTGGCAACCCTTTCCATGAAGACGTTTTCCTCAATATCCATCCTAAACCTCCCCTTGGGATACCTGAGGCTGTTTCCTCTTGTCTTATCTTTTCCTAACAGGCAGAAGAGACCAACATCCCCCATCGCTACAACCTCCTTTCGGGTCATTGTAGAGAGTCCATCCTGGGGGAAAAAAAATCATAGAAATCCACGGAAACCATTCTGTGTTTCCACTAATAACATTTTGAGCTGTGCTGTTGGCAAAGTCTGGCATTTGCAGGACAGTTGGGGTGGACTGTTTTGGTGGGTTTGGTTTGGTCGAGTTTTTAAATAACTTGTGTCCGTCACTGAACGTCACGGTGCTTCGCCAGGGTCCATGGGGGCTGGAAGGAGTGGAAGGAAGGAATGAAGCACTCTCCCTAGATGTTTGGTTCTCATCTCTAATTGAGGCCTTGTCCCAGCTGATGGAAAAATTTGTGGTGACAAAGCTGAATTTTGAAAATTTTAAGGCCTGTGGCTCAAAATCCCACCTTGGGGTGCTAAGGATGGCCCCGCGCGCTCCCTGCGGCCGTCGGGACAGCCTCGGTGCTTGGGAAGGGACGCGCAGGATGGAGCGTCCCCTGGCTCTTGAGATGGAAGTTGGTCTTAAAATGTTGTATAAAGACACAAATAGATTTCTTTGATTTATTTAAATTGTGACTAGATCGGCATTTAAGCATCTCTTTAAACATAGAAACAAGCAAGGAAACAAGCAGAGCCCAATTTCAGGTAGATTTAACATGCCTGCGGACAAGTGAATTTTTAATAGCTAATCTTACCCTGACAGCTCATGGGAAATATCAATCTATTAGGCAGGATTCGAGTGTTGAATTTTTAATGCGCTTTTAGCGATTAAAGTGCTCTTTTTCTCCACTGCTTGGAAGAGATCACAGTGGCTTTAAAGAACAGTTTAAAGTCCTAACAACAATGGAGAATTAATAATTGCAGCTGACCATCTTTCTCTGCGGGAGAGGAGGCCCGTGCCTGTTTGCATACGAGGGTTGTGTCTGGAACATTACGGACAGAAGAAAAGAATCGCTCGTTTTGAGGGCGGCAAATGAGCCAGATCCGATTGAAAAGGATCCTGTGACTTGGTTGTCTCTGAGAGCAAGTGATGGGACACGGTAAAACATAGGGCGCAGGGTGGATTGTCAGAGACTTGAACTGACAGAAGTTAAAATATGACCCACTTCCCAGTCAAAGTGTTCAGCTAATCCTTCATCTCTCTCTGCCTTCGAGTGACACTTCCACCAGACTGTCGTGAATAATCTGATCCGACCTGATCCAGCTGGAGCGTGCGGGGGGAAGGGAACGTTCATGTATATTAAATCAATAGTGTGGTTTAACAGGTGAATTAAGGTATATCTGGCTTCATCTGGGATCTGCTTTGCAAACTCTTTGAAATTGGTAGGGAAGTGCTCTGTTTCCTGTGGAATTTAATGAATTAGATAAAGGGAAGTAAAAGATACTTGTCAGCCAAAGAGAAGGAAGTGCCTGATACTGTAAAATATAAAATAGAATGGTGTTGGTTTGCAGCGATGGGTTTGCATTCATTATTGAGATACTTACTGCGTGACAGCTGTGTATCTACCTGCAGAAAATAAGTGTTAATTGTCCTGTGCGGGGAGGTCGGTGTGGCTGAGCTGAAGTCCTTAGAGCTACCCTGAAGAGGGTTCCTAATGGAGTATTTATCTGTCAGGGGGTTTCCTGCTGCTCGCTCTCACACCAAAAGCATGGAAACGCGTTGGGTCTTTAGCTGTCCTAATGGCAGAGGGGGAGAGAAATGGGTGTGCAGCCTCTTTGGGTGTCACCGGGGCAGTTTTTGGATGTTAAGTGCGTCAGCAGCGCACAGCCCGTTGAGACTGTAAAAAACCCCAAACCTTACACACACCCTAAAACAGGAGGAGGGGAACTTAGAGCAGGTGCTGGTATATACTGGTACAATTCCATTGCCGTCTGTGGTTCCATCTGTGGTGTGTCCCGTGCTTTGCCCTGCTCTGTTCAGCACAACCTTCAGGCTCCTCCTGAAGGGGCTCTTCCAGCCCTAGAATTCCTTCTTATTCAAATAATAATTCAAAGGGTCGTCCTCTGGCACGAGGTGTGTGAGGAGGGAGCGACGGAGTGTGGGGGACAGGGACGGGGTTTGCTGGGTGGCCTTCTCTGCCGGTGGCTTCTCTGATCTTCCTTTATACTGAGACTGTATTCTGCATTATTTTCTATCAGAATTGCGAAGGAGGAGCCAATGCTCAGAGCTCGACAACAGACATGGTGACAAACCCAGCCGCATGTCTATACAACAGTTCCTGCCGTTTTAGGCTTTAAAATAAGCCCTTAGGAAGGAAGGAACACTGAAGTCAGAGCCTTTTTCTAGATTCCATCAGCTTTGGTAGGAAAATTCCAGCTATCTAAGTCATTAAAAAGCCGTGTTGGGTTCTTGCCTCTTCAGTGTCAGTAGAAACTGTAAATTAAGCAGTGCTTCATGCTCACACAGGTAGCACCAGTTAATTTCTGGAGAGATTTGTCTATTTACAAAGAAAAAAAAAGAAGGAAAAAAAAAAAAGGATGATTTAGTGTGCGAGTCGCAGAGCAGGGGAGGCAGCTGGGCTCCGGTGGGTGTCTGGCATCTGAGAGGAATGAGAACAGCCCTGCTGAGACGGGAGAGGCGGAGGCAGGCAAGGAGGATTTCTCAACCTAAAAGAAAGGCTTTGCTGCTGGGGGGG